>CM021106.1:148394805-148808404 GCA_007115665.2 Sequoiadendron giganteum | reverse complement strand
TACACCATCTGGGACGTATGAGTCCTAGTAGCCTAAGTTTGGGACACAAATTTCAAGAAATGTTAAGTTCTATGCAATATCCAAGATCAGGCCTCGAAACCTAGGTAGGACCCATATGCCCAAGATGGCATATGAGTCCCAGATCACTAGATCTGGACCACACTGTTGGGTCTCAAAAACGCTGGTTTGAATGAACCACGAGAGGTTTCCAAACTCTCACTATGTTATTGGTCAACTAACAAGGCCAACTAGTATGGTTGAACCCTCTACTCTTAAGGATCTACTAGACCTAGGCGGGTGTACCTTTATGAGCAGCACAGATTTTGAGTTTTATATTTCCTACTTGATCTAACTATCCACAAATGGAAATTTAACAGTGGAAAGATATGATCCTAATTTGGTATAAATTGTATATGCAATATCAAGGTATGAATTAATATGTTCAATTAAAAAATGTCAAATGATATGAATAAAACTAATGTAATGAAAATAAGGGAGACTAGTGCCTTATTGGGTAAAACGGAGTCAAATGGAGACCTATGATGAGTGGTTTCTATCTAGAAAATTCTCTAATCGTTTGGCATCCAATTATGAGTTTATAACTGGTATAAACATGCAAGGATGTAATTGATAAACCCTACTTGAGGCAGAATATCAAATCTAATTATCTAATTCTTCTTACTGATCCAAATGACATTCCCAGATTACTTTAATTGATTGAAAGGAATTTAATTCTTCTTTAAAGAATCCAATAAATCAAATCACATAGAAACAGCAAATGTGCATTGATAAATCGAATATATACTTGATATTTCAATTTAAACAATCAAGAAACATCAGATTGGAGACAATTAAATAATCACAGGAATCCAACAAATAACTGATACAGGAATGAAGCCACTAAATCAACAGTCTTTCATTATCTCCTTCAAAATTCATACATGCAGCATAGTCTCCTTGAATATCATTCTGAAAAATATAGTGCTTACAATAGTCTATCCTATTCTAATCCTATCTTCTATTACTCTTATGATGATTTATTTCATCTTACATATATACATTGCCTTTTTTAAGGTTACAACCCTTCACAGAATCTATCCAATGTAATCCTTCTTCTCGATGCAACTATTCATTTAAAATATTTAATTAGTTGCCATTGGAAAATTAAATATTTAACTTTAATCTCCATTTTGTATTTTTTGCGAAAAAATAATTTTGGTAATTATTCTCTTCATGATTTCTTTCATGAAAATGCTTCCCATCCTGGTGAAAATATTTTACTTTGTATTTAATTTTCTCATCTTCATCTAATATAGAAAATCTCTTGAATAAAAGTAATAACCCATTTACGAGGTATTAAATTGTCTTTTAATTCCTTCGTGAAGAGTTAAAACACTCTCCATTATCTCTCACTTGGTAAAAATATGTTATCATGTATTTCCCCTATATTTTTACCCATCTTGGTAACAATCACCCATTAAATATATAATATTTCACTAATGACAAAATTCCCCAAAATAAATGTGGCAATATTTACTACATATTATTTTACCCATTTTACGGCCACACCAAAATTTGAACTTTTTAATAAGATATTTCTTTTTCCATCGTGACTTATCCTTTCACTCTATCGGGAGGATTTACCAATGACTCATGCCGATAAATCATAGTGTCCTTAATGGAGATTAATGCATATCATTGTATCGGGGAGACTTTTATCTTTTTAGGGAACTTTGAAATACTCCTGCTGATCTCAATTGTCTCATCGATATGTTTCCATTTCTCATAATCGAAAAGACTTGAAAAAATTTCTCTGATCATTCATGTCACACCGAATGTATTTAGGGTTCTTTACCTCACTGATTTAAGGGTTTTTTGCCTGGCTATTGTGGTGGCATGAGGAAATGAATCAAGTCATCTGTTCATTACCGTTTCTCGCCTTTCTTCACATTCATCCAATGCATGGAAATCACGAGCACCATAATGAATTATCATCAGCTTCCTGATCATAGATCAATCCTTACCAGCTCTGGAATCGGCCATGGAAATTTTGTTAATTTCATTGGGTTCGAGCCAAACTCTGCCCCTCCCACGCTTGAGAATGATTGCCACCAACCATTTTTGCAATTTCAATGACACTATTTTTCCTTCCTCCTCTGGCAATGTATTGTTGTCATGATTTATTCTATACTGTAAATTTTGTATCCATTTATTGATATCCCTTTCATACCATTATCATCACTATAGTGACATGAGTTCGTATGCTCATGCACATGAAGATACTCAAGAATTGCTCGTGGATGAACTGAACTTTCTCACCAAACGATGTATCAATGTTCATCGCCATAGACTGGGTCACTCTTATTTTGCAAGATCCAACATTAACCAAGAGAGACGGTAGAGAATGCAATAACATTTACTATCAAAATAGGGGAAAGTAATCTAAGCATCATCCCCTTTTTCGGTTATGTCGTATAGTTCTATCTCCGACGCCAATCCATCACCTACCAATTTCAATGAACATATCCTACAATCTCATAAAGTTCTTCTCATCCATCGCAAGATATAGACCTAAACCATCAATAGGAAAAGCATAATTCTGAAGTAGATCTGGCTCTCTCACAATCGTGATCCGTACCCTTCCTTTCATGGGGTAAATTTTATCTAAGCGATCTCCCCAAAAGAAATCCATCTTGTGACATACTCAAATACTCTCGGCAACACTAACAGTTGCAGCACAGGCCATAAATTTTTTACATTTTTTACTATACACTTCCTTTTTCAACATCAACAGTATGCTTGCTAAGACCCTTTGAAGTCTATCATTCACAATATAAATGTGGTTGAGAGTGCTAGTAGGTGAACTGTTAGTTTTACTTTTGTGCCTCCTATGGGAGGACATCCCTTTGTTTATTTTCTTTTAAGTCATTGTTATTTTTTCAATGCTCACAAAATCCATCTATTTAAGTATTTGTCAACAATTGCATTGGATTTAATATCTTAACAAATGGTTTATTTGCACCGTCCAATATGTCTCTTATGGAATAAATGGCAGTGTTAGGGAAGCAATCTTCAATTTTATTTTTACTTACTAGCCCCCCAAAAAATCTCCTTATTGAGGTTTCCATTAGTCATGATAGCATTACTGTCATGTGACCACATTGATTTAATAATTTTTAAAAGCTTTTACTATTTCATAGAAGCTTTGAGTTATGATTTTATAGGTGATAGTATTCAGAGTAAGGCCTTTTTCCTTCTTTTCATTTCCCCATCTTCTCATGTAGTAACTCTTTTGCCTCCTGCACAACATCCTTTTGTAGAGACCATTAGTAATAGTATCACATGTAATGACTTTTGATTACTCACATGTAACCTCATTCTTGTAAAAGGCTTCGTATGTTCTCACATAATCTTTCAACCATAAATAGTGTGTAAGAACATTGGGAGCACAACCCCTAATAGTTGAGCCTCATGAAATTTTATCTTGCTAATTATTCCATCAAAATGAATCTTGAAATGAAACAGATTTTGCTTTCTGACCCCTTTTTTACTGTGATAAAATGATTGAAATTGCCTCCAAAATTATTTTGCAAAACTAATCAAGTATTCTTCAAAAGCCATGAAAATACACCAAAATGCTATTTGAAGGTAGGGGAGTATTCTTGTAAAATGGTTTGGCATGAACTTGTCAAAATTGAAAACTGCCAATGGTCAAAGTAGCTTACTCAGTGACTTTCTGCAAAATTGTGCCTGTCAAACTTAGCTGAAACTCACTAATTTACAAATTTGTAAATCACTTCCTATGAAGCCATAACTTAGGAGATTGGTTTATTTAGGGTTCATGAGCATGTGTGAAAAGTGGTATTTCATCAATCTTCATTGTTTGCAAAATACCAAATGCCAAAGTTGACCTCTGTGAAAGTTTCCTGGAAATGTAGATGCAAAAACTGTGTGAAATCATTTTGCTTTTGGCTTTGAAAAAATACCAAATGATGTCCTGAAGCTCTGAAAATTGACATGGAGGTACATCAAGATAGGGATAATTTGGAACATTAATCGTTTCATCATGAAACCCTTTCAATTGCTCAACATTTATCCCCAAAGTTGATCATTTTAATAGAATCTTCACTGTTCTGACAATAGATTTTCTCAAAAACCCTTCAACATGTCGCTTTGAAACTTTTTCAGATTTGACTATATGGAGCTGAAAACTAATGTGCACACTCACATATGTTATATGAACACACCTTCAAGATGTCATTGCATGAAAATGACCAGATTCAAAATTATGATTTTTCACAATGTGCTCTTTGGGCCACTTTTTTAACTGAGTTTTTGAGTTTTGTATTAGACTTTTTTGACATGGCACCTTCAAATTTTGCCAAAATTGATGGTTCCAACACACAAAACCCAAAAACATGAATTATGATTGTCCATCAGTTAAGTGTTGAGATTATCCTCAGAGAAATACATTAAATAAGGCTTGTGGATGCAAAATAGGACCAAATAAGGCATAAAGAAGCCCAATTTTAGCAGAGAGGGCCCAAAAAAGTGTGAAAATGTAAAGGGATACATTTTTCTACACTACAATGATCATGATGCAAATATTTATAAATAATATATTTCTACACAACTTGTTATTTTGGATAATATAGAGAATCTTGAGAATCTAGTGGACATGCTTCACATATTGAGAAATATCATAATAGAAAAGAGATACTAGAGGAAATTAATCCTAAAATTAAATTAGCTCTTAAGGTTAGTTCTTTTATCCCTATCTCTACCATAATCCTTATATCTACTATTTCTTCATCCACTACTAGTATTCCACTTAGCACCATTACACCAATTATTTCTCAATACCTATTTGATCCTCCACCACTTATCCTATCACCTAATGACTTAAATAAGACACATCCATCTAGAATTTTTCCTAGCCTTATGACACTCACAAAACTTTAACAAATTCATCAAATGCAAAATGTGAGCGTGCTTTTAAGAAGTTGAAGTTTGTTACCATTTTGAGAAATCCAAAGCATGCTTGCACTTTGTTCAAGTCAAAGCACACTCGCATTTTAACATGAGAAAATTTTGTAAATTTCTAAAAATGGTAAAAAGGAAAGACACCTATGATCTAGGCCCACATGCTTTTTTATTCTCCTACTTCTGTGTGTTATCTGAAAAAAAATCGTGTTCATTTTGTTGGGGAAAGCACATGCATTTTTACACATTCTGCCACCTTTGCACCACCTTTCTTTTCTTTTCCAACGTAGCAAGGAGGAAATAACAGATTTGTTACATAAAATTTTATCATATGAACTCAGATTTTTATGTTTTATAGTGTTTCAATGTTATGATTTTTAGTTTTAATTTCATATTTTAGATTGGTTATGTCTATTTTTTATTAATTATATTAGATTTATATAGAATTGAGCATTGAAAAAAAAAAACTTTGTGGAAATCTATAATTCTTGAGTTTGATGCAAGAAGAAAAACAAACTACACATAATTAGGTAGTTTTTCAAATTGAATCTTGGATTTTAAGGTATGTTCTCTTTATACATATGCTTTACATTTTCCTCCATTTACTTATGTTTCTTTATCACTTCTTGCCATGCATGCTTAATATAATGTTTTGATTTTGTTATCATGTTCATGCTTACTAAATTTACCTTACTATGATGTTAGTTAGGACACATTGAATGAACATTGATTTTATTATCATGATAATAACTAGTTATATATAGCTAAGACCATGGGATTGGATATTGCTAATTTTTATTTCTAGAGTATAATTTAATTTTCTCAAATGCCAATCTATGTAAGAGGCATGATTTTTTAGATAATCATGCTCATAGTAGGTTGTTCAACTTGACAATGATGTTAATGAGTTGCACAACCATTTCCATCCTTCTTAAACTAGTTTTAGAGTGCAACAACAAATGTCAAAAAAAGGCTTTCATGGCTAGGGCATGTAGAAGTTCACAAAGAGAGGTAAAGTTCACTTGAGATTTGAATTTAAGTTTTAATATTTTTAGCTTCATCCTTTTCTCTTTTATTTATTGTTAGCGAAAATATATTGATTGTGTCTTGTTATATTGATGTAGAGGAATCATGTACTACCAGTAAGTAACTTCTCTTTTTTCTCATGTTTTTTTTTTACTTTTATAAAATTATGAATAACTACCATCTATTTTGAAAGTCAATTAAATTTCCTATCAGAAATATTTATGCCTAGCCTAAATAGGTATGAGGATCCAGCGATTTTAAATTACCAAGGTTGCTCCCATGATAAAATGATACAATTTTAGTGTTCAAATAGGATTTTGAGTGAAATTCTAGAGAGTTCAAGGGAAGCTCTAAAATATTTGAGAGAGGGTATTTGAAGAGAGTATGACATGAGAGAGTGACTATAGATGAGGTTGTAGATAGGAATATAAAAGAGGCAAGGCCACATGATAGGAGGATCCATTATGAGGCCAATAACTTGTAACAAAAATGTGGAATCATCTATTATGTAGAAGAAGATAGGAAAAATCATAAAGGGGGTCATAGAGGATAAGAGAGATATTTATGAAAAGAGTGAAGTAGAAGAAGATAGGACAAATAAGGAAGAATATATATTTTCTTTCAGTTTTTAACATATAGGAAAGGAAGACAAGACAACAAGATGGACATGGGAAAGGGAATGCCTTGTTTTGGAGTAAGGAGATGACAAGAGGATTAGAGGGGAGTTTAAAGAAATTAAGGGAGTGTATAGGGAATAAAGAGAAAGAGATAGAGTGAATAAATTAAGCTTAATTTCACTAAAACAATCTCCATTTCATAAGAAATATTTGGAGGCCATTGATTTAATGTCTACAATTGATAAGTAGCCACTACCATTGTGGTATTGAACAAGATACAACTCGAGAGTATTAAATTTGGATTAGGGTTGGAAGGAATCCTACAAGAATTGATTGTGGTTGTTTCCCTATAGTAAGAAGGTTGTAGAGGTGAGAAAGAGAGATTTATGGAAAAAAAATCCTCTGATAAGAAGAATGAGAATGGTTGTTGCAACTTAAAATTTTGTAGATAGAATAGATGAGGTACTCGAGGCCATAAGGGGAGTGAAAACAAGGATGAATTTCCTATAAGGAGACAAGGTAAGGGGTAGAATTCATGAAAGAGTATAGATTGAAAGTGGAGAGGAAGGAGTTGATGCAAATGAACATGAACATGAACATGAAAATGTAGATGTAGAGAAAAAATACAAACATGAACTTGCAATTGGGATTCACATATTCCCATGCATAAATTCCCATCCTAAGACAAGAGTGACAATCCTATGAAACTTTTGAGAGTACTAAGAGACCTATAGTAGTCCTAAGAGACATTTGATAGTTTTAAAAGACCTATCATAAACCTAAGAAATTTATGACAGTATTTAGAGACTTGTGACAGTCTTAAGAAACTTATGGCAGTCCTAAAATCCTTATGACGGTCCTAAGATACCTATGATAGTCCTATTTGCTTCATTTTTCTCATTTTTTGTGCCCTAATGACAATACCTCTCTATTTTTTGGATTTAACTACCCTACAAAACTAAAAGTATTTAGTTACTTTAATCATTGGTTTTCATGATTTTCCCATGACTATTATAAGTGTTTTAGTAGGTGACACTTTGAGTATAATTGATTTCAATAATTTTGAAAAGGTGTCAAAATTAGTTTTGAAGGATATAATGATAGTTTTAGGATTAGTTTGAGATTTTTGTATGAGATTTATTTTCTCTATCATTAAATTATGGAACTAATTTCATTGGATATATCCTTTTCACATTTGGGGGAAAGCATGCATTCTCTCTTCATGCCCTTTGTTTATCATGTTTCAACATAGAGCCTCTCACTTACTATCAAGCCTGTAACTCCTTTCATTTGGTTGCCCTTTGATTGTTAAATGATTCTTTGGACTATCATATATTGTACATCCTAATTTCATGACTAATTTAATATTTGTGTAAGATATTTCTTTACTCTATAGTACCATGGTGGAACTGATCTTTATCTCTTTTTCATGCTATAGATACAATTCTTCATCATGCGAAGGAAACAATCAAAGAGTCTAACACTGGATGAGCGAAAAGCTAAGAATGCAAAGAAAAGAGAAGGAATGAGGTAACTTTGTGAAAGTATAAAATTGAACACGATAGAAGAAGACATGCCAATTGAAGAGGAATATGAACCATAAACAATATGTACAAGATATATGGAATTGGTGGCACAAAGGAAACAAATGCAAAACCTTCATGCAATGAGAGATTTGAGTCCCATAGTTGGAGACACATCATCTACCACAAGTCAATATGGAGGGATACCATCTACCACATCTCAACTTGAAATTACATCATCACTCACATGTGAAGATGGAGGTATTCCATCTTTCCCATCTCAACTTCAAGGTGCATCATCTATTCCATCTCAAATTGAAGGTATGCAATATGTCCCATCTCATTTAAATATTGATGAAATTCTTAATGTGAGGAAGATTTACCTTTGAGAAAACCTCCTAGAATTTTGTGTAGAAATCCCAAGTTTTCAATTGATATTGATGAAAATATCTCACATTCCATGGATGATAAGATTCCAAAATGTACTTGTAGAAGATATGCTAAAAATATTTGGATATTGTTTTTTGAAAAATTAAATTAAACTGAAAAATGTAAACTCTTTGTTGAAATGATAAGAAATCTAAAGTATAGGTCCATTATGAAGATTCTCGGGCTAGGAACATCGAATGCTTCAAGGGAAAAATCTATTGTCAAGAATTTTATGAGTGCATATGAGAGTGTGGGTACCACCTCATACACCAAAGATAGTAATGTCACACAATGTGTCATTACATCAAAAATAGTAAGTAATCAAACCAAGAAAACTCGTCTCATTCGAAAGACAAGTCAAACATTGACAATAAATAGAAAAAAATTATTGAGAGTTATTGGAAGGTGCCAAAGAATTGAGGACACAAATGATAATGATTATGGGCATTCTTTGGTAGACTACCATGAAAAGATAAACCAATTTTGAAGCATTGAGATCCCTAATTAAAGAATTTTGGAAGAATAACACAAGGGTATATCCCAATAAATTTATTTCAGTTATTAAAATATGTAGCATCATATTTTGTTCTAACAGCTATGGAAATGCAAAAAGCGCATATATTATAAAGTTTCAATTTTTTAAATCACATTCTTTTGTATATTTAAATACCTCTTCTTCATTCTAACTCATATATTGCAGTTGATAGTTAGAGCATATTAGTGGTTGGAAGAGTATTAATGTTTCCTTCTTTCTTAGGTCACATTAGAGTATATTAGTGTACCATGCTCAACACATGACTATCCACTATATGCATATTACTATGCATAATAAATAGCACAACCTTCACTTGGTCATGCTATATCTTCCCTTTGTCTAATGTCCTACTTTCACCAAGGTGATTGCATTGATTTCATTCTCCCTACCACCTATCATCTTCCTTTCTGCCCCTTCTTATCTCATGGCCACTTGTAGTAATGAAAAAATCATCCCTTTTCCTTACTTAATTTGGGAATAATTAATGATAAATGAGCTTAATGTTGCCTTAATTTAGTGTTGTAATGTGTTTTTCACATTCACATTAAGTTTAGGACCTTTCTTAATAAAATGGACTTAATGTTGCCTTATTTAGGGTGTTGTAAAGTGTATCTTTATAATTCACACTAATATAGGACTTTATTAATTAATTGAGGTTAATTAAAGTTAATTGGCCCCTTAAATTCAAATCAAAGCGGTATTTATTGTATTTTTCGAGGGACAAAGCCCAACACTCATGAATAATATTTCACAACACTTAATTTGGCAAGGTTTATGTCCTAGGATAGTGACCTGGGACCCATTCACCACCTGGCGAATGGGTCTTCCTTAACTTAGGACACCCCTTTTTGAACATATTCTTGGCAGTATTTTAGTAATTTTAAATCCTAGATCTGACGTCGACTTATGTTATTTGAATTTCAGGATTAAATCTTAAGATAAGTATAAATATAAGGTTAATTCATATAGTTTCATCCTAGAAGACCTTCATAAGTAATCAAAAGTACTTTCAAAAGAGAATTATAGAGAATTCAAGAGCATTTAAAAGGGCATTCAAGGGTATATTATCAAGGTTTTATTGCAACAATCAAGATATCAATCATCATGTCAAAGGCATAGTGCATCATGCATGTTGTTGAGCTAATGTGTTGATGTAGTATTGAAGATCCAATTCAAGCATTGTTTCACATCCAAATTCATGATCAATATCTACATACATTGAGGCCACTTCATGCTAAGTTTCAGATTTGTACTCCAAGGTTGAATTGAGGATTGGTGAGTTGTTACACATTGATGTTCATTCATCTTTCCTTTTATGCATTATTTTATTACAAGGTTTAATTACCAAAATGGGGTTTGACCAAGGCAAATCCCTATTCCCTAAAAATTAACATTTTTTCTCATATTTGATGTGTGATTGTAAGTTTTAGGTTGAAGATCAAGTGGAGAGAAAAATTGTCAAAGTTGCAAAGTTGCAAAAATTGTCATCTTTGTTGTAAGATCACAAAAAATGCTCTACATAATTGATTTCCGAATTTTGGGAGCTGAGCCCCTAGGATCTAGGAGTGTATACATTGAATAATAGGATCCTAAACTTGGTTTTCCAGAACCCTAGCAAGGACCCATCCACCACTGGGCGAATGAGTCCTCGGTGACGCCCGAAACAACACTTTTTCAACAAGGTACACATCATTTCAGCATCTGAAAACCTTCCTTTTTACTGTTATAACAATTAGGTTTTTTTTTTATTGTTATTTATGCATTATAGCCTTCATAATTGAATGAAACATAGGAGAACTAGTGGTTCATCATTTTTCTAATTCATTTTGGTGAACTCCTTTTTTTCTATGGTTCACCACTAATTCTTAGACATTTGTCTTAGTGATATAATTGTTGTCCTCCTTTAAAGTTTCCCTCCTTTATCCCTTTGACTATTGTCCTCCTTTACCAATATACTTGAATTCTTAGTGATACATAATTAGGGTATTAGTATACATAAGGTGTAGTTTTTTATAGATCTATTTGTTTTTAAAATATATCTTGCTATGTCAATTAGTAAGTGCAATAGGTACATTGGATTATGTTGATTGAGGTCTAGGGTTCCATATTTCATTCAATCATGATATTTGAGGTTGTGGTTTGTTAAGTATTTTATGAGTGTTTTCATTCATAGTGCATTGGTAATAATGTTAGGTGTGGCATTGCATTATGTCATGAGATTATTAATGATTCTTGTGGTCATATTGAACTTAGTTTCAAATCCTTTCAATCCTTGTTCATGAATTATGTATTTGATTCTTTTTTGAAAACTTCTTGTTTATTCTTGTTTCAAATCCTTGTATTCCTACTTTTATGGCTTCCTATTGATATATCCTATTGAGAGCCAACATTGGACTTAGTGACCTATGGATGTGTTGAGTTAAGTAGAGATGAGGAAAGTTTAGGTAGCTATGGTGGCATGTTCATTGACTAGGAGAAATCCTACTGACCATACATTTCTACATGAGCATACCTTTGACTTCTCCTTATTAAATGGACCCTTGAGTGATCCAAAGTGCTAACCTATATTGTATTGTTCCTCCTCATAAGTACTATTAGTACATTTTACTTCAATCATTGTTTATGATTTTTGCATGATTACAATCATTAAAGGGGCAGCAATCTCATGACAACCATGAGGTTTTAAGAACAAGAGTTATAAGGGTGGACTTCAAGGTGTTTCAAGATGGTCACTAAGCATAGATTGCATAAAAGGTTGTAGAATTTAGTTAAATAGAGTGAAATTACAAGAGGAAAGATAGTCCTTAAGGATTCAAGAGGGTAGTCCTTAGGTCTCAAAGATAATGAGCTACATATAAATATTAAAGGATAGTCATACAAATGATGGTCAATAGAAGGTAGCAAGGACACTTCATAGTACAATAATAGGTGGTCTAATATACTGACAAAGGGATGGTCCTTTATCAAGTGAATAGGGAAAATCATTATTTTAAGACCTCAAGATTCATGACAAAGAATAGACAGTCAAAAAAGGGTAGTACTTTCATAAGATGGTAGATTGAAAGACCAAACCAAATGTTAAATGTGTCTTGTTATGACCAAACTTGATATTTTACATCCTCAAGTTGAAGTCTTGTAACCTACATGGTGGTATTTATCGTATACCTATTTCATTAAATTCATCACTATAAAATTCATGTCAAACTTGTGTGTCGATATTTATTACTACAATCCCAAAAAATTGGCCCCTAGATGCAATAATCATAAATTATTTTTTGTCTTCATTTAATTCTTGATATTTATAAGATTCTTCTCTAAAATAGGGTTATCCTATGCTTCTATTTCCTCAAACTCAGTTATAAAGTGTGCATTCTCCATCACACTAACATCTTCTTCCTTCATAATTGAATTGTTTATATTTACATTTTGGCCAAGTTGATCAGCAGTAGTAGCATCTAGCACTTGGGCATGTCTCTATTCTCCTTCTTGTGTAATGACACACCTCTTATTGATGCCACTTAAGAAACTTTGAGTAATCATGACCCCTTTTTGTTGCCCCTTAAGAAACTCTGAGTAATTTTATGAGGTTTTGGGTAAAAATGCATGGGATGATGAGATCTATAATGAGAGCACTTACTATTTTAGGACCAGCCTTTTATTTGTGTACATATTTACATGTTTAGTAAAATTTCTACCAATGATCTTTGAAGAGCCCTAAGTGCAAAAAAGAGGTAAACTTTGATGAGATCTTTGTCATAAATCACGACACTTGAAACCATTTTTTCTGAAGGTACAAGGTCATGTAGGGTCCCTCTACAATAACCTCTCTCACTTTTTCATATCTCTAATCCATTTGGCCATGATGAGAATTTTTCACACGTTGGAAAAAGTGTCAAATGTATGTAGTGTAAAGTTGCAAGGTGGCATAATTTTTGTTTTGTTCATCATGCAACCATACTGAAAGTTTGAACACATCTAGGTGGGTTTTTTTATGATATTCAAGGTCCTATTTTGCACCCCAGCATGTCGGATCATTCCAGGCTACATTGTACTAGCGGTCTCTTAAGTGTGAAAAATTGGTAAACTTTGATGATCTCTTTCTTGAAAACCATGCCACTTACAACCATTTCATCTAAAGTTATAGGGTTATGTAGGCTCCCTCTACAATAATCTCTCTTATTTTTTTATATCTCCAATCCATTTGGTCGTGGTGATAATGTTTCAGATGTAAAAAGTGGCAATTGCATTCAAAAGAAAGTCGCAAGGTAGCCTAATTTTATTTATGTTCATCATGTAGCCAAACCACAAATTCCAACATATCTAGGAGAGTGTTTTTATGCTATTCAAGGTCCTTCTTTGTACCCCAGCATGCTGGATCGTTCCAGGATACATTGTATTGACGCTTTCTCTTAAGAGACCTAAGTGCCAAAAAGTGGAAAATTTTGACGAGTTGTTTCTTGAAAACCATGGAAGTTAGAAAAATTATGTCTAAATTTATAATTTCTTATAGGGTCCCTCTCCAATAACCTCTCTCAGTTTTTGATATCTCCAATCCATTTGGTCATGGTGACAAGTTTTCACACATTGAAAAAATTGTCAAATGCATTGAAGAGAAAGTTGTCAAGAGGCATAATTTTTCTTTTGTTCATCATGTGACCAAAATAATAGTTCCAACACATCCAAGTGGGTGGTTTTATACTAGGCAAGGTTCTATTTTGCACCCCAGAATGCCAGATCATTCCAAGCTACATTATACTAGTGCTTTCTCTTAAGAGACCTAAGTGCCAAAAAGTGTCAAATTTTGATGAGCTATTTCTCGAAAACCATGAAAATTAGAAAAATTATGTAGAAATCTATAGGGTATTGTAGGGTCCCTCTCTTATTTTTTCATATCTCTAATCCATTTGGCCATGGTGACAAGTTTTCTCATGTTGAAAATATTGTCAAATGCATTGAAGAGAAAGTTGTCAAGAGGCATAATTTTTCTTATGTTCATCATGTAGCCAAACCAATAGTTATAACACATATGATTGGGTGGGTTTATACTAGGAAAGGTCTTGGTTTGCACCCCAACACATTGAATCGTTCCAGGATACATTGTGTTGGCGATTTCTCTTAAGAGACCTAAGTGCCAAAAAGTGGTGAATTTTGATGAGATATTTCTTAAAAACTATGGCATGTAAATATTATATCTAAATTTAGAGGGTCTTGAAGGGTCCCTCTCCAATTTCCTCTCTCATTTTTTCATATCTCTAATCCATTTGGTTGTGGTGACAATTTTTTGCACATTAAAAAATTGTCAAATGCATTAAAGAGAAAGTTGTCAAGAGGCATAATTTTTGTTATGTTCATCATGCGGCCAAACTAAAAATTATAACATGTCAAGATAGGTGGTTTTATTCTATTCAAGGTATTTTTTATACCCCAACATGCCAAATCGATTCAAGCTACATTATAATGATGTGTTCTCTTAAGAGCCCTAAGTGCCAAAAAGTGGAAAAATTTAATGAGTTGTTTCTCAGAAACCGTTGAACTTAGAAAAATTATGTCTAAAGGTATAGGGTCATGCATAGTCCATCTACAATAACCTCTCTCATTTTTTATATCCAATCCATTCCACTATGGCGATAATGTTTCAAATGTTTAAAAAAGTGGCAATTGCATTCAAAAGAAAGTTGCAAGGTAGCCTAATTTTTGTTCTATTCATCATACAACAAATCGATGGTTCCAACATGTTCAGGTGGGTTGTTTTATGCTATACAAGGTCCTACTTTTCACCCCAGCACATCGAATCATTCCAGGATACATTGTACTGATGCTTTCTCTTAAAAGCCCTAAGTGCTAAAAGTGGAAATCTTTGACGAGTTATTTCTCATAAATTGTAGCACTTAGAAACATTTTGTATAAAGGTATAGGGTCATGTAGGCTCCCTCTACAATAAATTCTCTCATTTTTTCATATGTCCAAGTTATTTCACCATGGCGACTATTTCAAATGTTGCAAAAAGTATCAGTTGCATTCAAAAGAAAGTTGCAAGGTAGCCTATTTTTTGTTCTATTCATCATGTAGCCAAATTGACAGTTCCAACATGTCAATGTGGTTGGGTTTATACTAGGAAAAGCCTTTTTCCGTACCCCCAACATGTCGGATCATTCTAGGTACATTGTACTGACACTTTCTCTTAAGAGCCCTAAGTGCCAAAAAGTGGAAAACTTTGATGAGTTGTTTCTCAAAAATTGTGGCACTTAGAAATATTTTGTCTAAAGGTAAAGGGTCAGAGAGGGCCCCTCTACAATAAACTCTCTTAGTTTTTCATATATCCATGTCATTCCACCATGGCGATAATGTTCCAGATGTTCCAAAAAGTGTCAGTTGCATTTAGTAAAAATTTTGGTGAGAGGCATTTACATTCTTCATCTTGTGAGGGTAAACTAGCAATTCCAACACATTGGGGTGGCTACATAATAGGTCCACTTTATGATTTTTGGTCAACATAGGTGTCTTTATACTCTTATTACTAAATGATCTACACCAAAGAACTACTCTATGAGCCATGGATTGAACTCAATGTAGTCATTAACATTTTGGTCAATATATGAATACACTTTTTTAGATGAAGGAAAGTCTAGGCATGAAGAATAGCTCTATAAATCTCACTAACTCATTTGACTACAAAATACGATGAATCTTTTCAATGAAATATGTACAATTAGATGAATTGTTGGGTACATGTGTACTTAATGTGTACTTTTTATTTTTATTTTAAAATTTGTGCTCGACGTTCGTCAAAATTTCAACGAACAGTGAGTTTCGTTGAAATTTTGACAAACAATGATTTTCGTCAAAATTTTGACGAACGTCGGGCATAAATATTAATAAATAAAAGTTAGTTCAACAATTTATCTATACTTGCAATAGTGTTTTTTGAATTTTCCCTACTTGTGAATTTGCGATAATTGTGATAGTTTGTGGCGGTTATAGGACGAATTTTTTTGGTGCAAAATATCAAAATTATTAGATTTTGTTACCTGTCTATGATTAAAAATTATTGGAGTGTGAGTTTGATATTTTTTGAGGATCTAAATATTCAAGCTTGGTAAAGAAAAATCATGTGAGATAATATTAGTGCAGAACAAAATGAAATGTGGGCTAGATTTAAAAGAAAGGGTGATGGAAAATGTTATTGTTCTTGCAATAATTGCAAGGGCTTAAAGACGAGAAGAATTTTAATCACAACAGCTGAGAAACATTGTAGGCAGCATGGTCACATTGAAGTGGGGCATGATTATCGTCCATTGATAAGTTGTTCATTATATGTCTTTATATTGATTGAATTTGTAAATGTTATATCGTTTTTAAAAAAATTATATATAAAAAAAATCACTTGATCATGATAATGGTTTATTTGTATTGATCATCATTATAAAGGTGGGGTGCCCTAGGGCACATGATATGGATTATCACGGCCCGAAGAATGTATTTTTACAAGTGGAGGAACATGGAGCTATGAATATCGAAGATGAAGTTAATGATCCTATGGAAGAAGATGATCATGTGCCAGAAAACACAGTTGAAGATGATGGTACAAATACATTGATCCATGACACATTTAGTGGTGGAGTTGATCATGATGATCAAGATGACTTTGATGATGTTCATGATTTACCTGTACTTGAGAAGGCATACGAGCCCTTTTATGAAGACTCCCAAACAACTCTTCTCTCTGTTGTATTGTTGTTGGTGAACTTGAAGGTTATGAATGGTTTATCCAACATAGCAATCTCGCGGATGTTAAGGTATGTCATATATGTCATCTTTTTTCATCTATTTTAATTCTTGTTAGTTCATCACTAGTAAATAAAGGATGAAATATGTACCATTAATATTCTTTATATTAACAAAAAAAAAATGTAGATTGATAGGTGAATTTTTGTTACCACCATCAAATATTTTACCTCGCTCATACCGAGATTTATCTGCCATTATGAAAGATATTGGAATGGATTATCAAGCAATAGATGCATGTCCCAATGATCATACTATATATCATAAAAAACATGAATTTGCAACAGAATGCTCAGAATGTCATATCAGTAGATATCGAATAGATCAACTAACAAAAAATGTGCCTCACAACGTTCTTCGTTATATTCCCATTATTCCACGTATGCAAAAATTATTTAGGTGTGAAATCTTAGTGCAATTTATGGATTACCATGCATGAAATAGAAGTGGAGATGACATTATTCGAATGCCTGTGGATGGTTCTGTATTTAGGGATATGGAGGAAAAATTGCCACACTTTAAAAAAGAATCTCATAATCTCAGGCTTTCATTGGCAGCGAACGGTGTCAATTCATTTGGAGAGTTGAGATCTATTTACTCGGTGTGGCCTATTTTTGTTATCAACAATAACATTCCTCCATGGATGTCAATAAAGAGGGAGCACATAATGTTAGAAATGATTGTTCTAGGTATTTGTTTACATCAATTTTATTTAACATAGTAGCATCTCATTTGTTTTATTTGTTGCATAATGACTTATATTTTTTTCATTTAGTAGTCATGTACATTAATTTGTATATATTGCAGTAAAATGGTTATAATAATTATGTAATGTTTATGTTCATTCAACTAGGTAAGTACCAAGTTAAAGATATGAATGTATATATCGAGCCTTTTATCGATGAGTTACTAAAGTTATGGAATGGCATCACTATGTATGACATCTCTAAACCAATAGGACAAAGACAATTTCAATTCCATGCAATGCTTGTATGGACAATTCATGATGCCCCAGGGCTAACACATTTTTATGGTATGTTATAACATTTGACTATACTTTAATGATATTTAATTTTATGAAGTAGATATCATGCATTTTTTTTAAATAATCTATTCATTATATATAATTATAAAAATTGACATATTTAATCCAATTATATATGATCTTGCAAGTCTTCAAACAAAAGGAAAATTTTCATGTCCAGTTTGTGGTCCAAAGATGAAATCTCGTCATGCAACAAGTTTAGGAAAGTAAGTGTTTGATGAGTATAGGAACTTCCTCCACAGAAATCATAAGTATCAAACTACTAAAAAACATCTTTTCAATGGGAAAGAAGAGACTACATCAAAACCATGAAGAATGGCACCTCACCTATGGAAGTTGGAATATAATAGAATTAATCATCAAGGTTATACATCAAATCAAATTGTGTATCTGTCATATATGATATGTTTGGAATTTATATTTTTATATTGTGTTTTGTTTACTCATGTTGTAATTGACAATGATTATCATTGTTAATTTGTTTAACTTATATGCTTCATGAAGGTCGTCAAGACATTAATGGTCGACTTCCACAGGGATTGAAAAGTTATCCCAGACAATTTAGTAGGTTGCCCTACTATGAGCAGCTACAAATTGTGCATTTGTTTGATACAATGCATATCAGAAAGAATATAACATAAACATTATGAAAAATATTGGATGAAAAGCATGACAAAGAAAAAAATTTCAAAATTTGTAGTGACATTCAGGAAGCCAATCATGCAATGAAAAATGTCATTCAATTAAATAGCGATGGAAACCAAATTAATATCCCAGAAAATTTAGTAGGTTGCCCTACTATGAGTAGCTACAAATTATGCATTTTTTTGATACAATGCATATTGGAAAGAATATAACAGAAACATTATGGAAAATATTGGATGAAAGGCATGACAAAGAAAAAATTGTCAAAATTTGTAGTGACATTCAGGAAGCCAATCATGCAATGAAAAATGTCATTCAATTAAATAGCGATGGAGACCAAATTAATATAAGTTCCCTTCCTTGGTTATTAAGGGAGCAACAAAGCAATGATATAAAAGAAGTCAAACGAAAAATTTGATTTCCGACAAGATTTTCTGCAAAAATAAACAATATTATAACAAAGAAAGGTGAATTTGGGTCAAGGATGAAAATGCATGATTGGCATACCTTCATTAAGGTAATTTTTCTGGTATATTATATATATATTTGTATACTCCATGTACTTTTTAGTGTATTATGTTTACTACTTTTCGAAAAATAATGATAATATCATGTTATAATTGTTGCAGTACGTTCTACCTCTATCTCTCCCAGACAACTTCAACAAAAATGTCAAGCAAGTTATATATGATCTTGGAAAATACATGAGGAAAGTAGCGATATTTGTTCAATTCGTTGTATAGATCTTATATTTTCCATTTATTTTACTTGTTATGTAATATATTGTATATTTTTGTTAAATCTCGTTAATGTATTTGTGCCTTGAATCACTTGTAGATGGTTGTCATCTAAATAAATCCATAAAGAAGATATAAATTATTGGAAAAGAAAAATTCCTTGTCTAATGTGTGAAATGAAAAAGTGTCTACCTTCGACATTTTTCAATGCACAAGAACACCACCTCATACACCAAGTTGAGGAGATTGAATTGTGTGGACCTGTACACACAAGGTCAATGTGGATGGTTGAGAGGCACTTGAAATTTTTTAAGGATTTGGTTAGACAAAGAGCAAATCTTGGGGGTTCTATGGTAGAGGGATATATGGTATACCAGACCATGGTGTACATTGTTGAATATTTTCCTAAGTTTGCAACAAAGATCCATGTAGATTGCATTTGGGATCCCAACTCCATTAACAAATTCGAAGGGGAGTACTTGATGGGGAAAGGTAGATTGAGGAAAGTGAGAGGTAATTATAAGATGGTCATGGAGATTCATTAGAATACATTTTACATTTGGTTTTTATGTATATTGTACTTATTTAATTATTAATCTTCAATATACATCAATTATGAATTAAGGTCGTATACTGTGGTAATTAACTAATTATACGTCGTTTGTGAATTTCAAATTTTTTTGATATAGTTGGTCAAGAGTGGGATGCATTACATTTGTACATCGCAAAAAATCTTGATTGGATGACAATATGGATTGAACGATGTCAACAATCTGGTCACGCATTAACATGGCAAGGTGTGGCTTCATTGGTTAAAGAAGCTCATCGTAATGGAGATTCCAATGTTACACCAAGGGAAATTGATTTAGCATATTGTTTAAGAGATAAATAGGTACGTATAAATATAGTAATCACCCATATTATTTAATTATTTTAAATTATATTGATGTATATATATGTTGAGTTTTTTTCTTTGCATACATTCGGCCAAGAATAAATATGTTTATCAATTGACGATGCAATAATTTTTACATGTTTGACATATTGCAGGTGAAACACCACAAGGCTATGTGGTGCAATGGTCATAAATTTTGAATCAAAAAGTTGGATGACACGAATAAAACTTGTGATTGTGGGATAACTACAGTCTTTCAAGTGACTAATGTTTCACCTAGAAGCGACATACATCCAGAAGTCTCAAAAAATTGATACTATGGGATTTTGGATGATATACTTGAGTGTGACTTTAAGTCTTTTGAATCAGTTTTGTTCGTCGTACAATGGTACATGCTACGATTGAATCAAAATGATCCCGAGAGAACTATTATTCAACATATAATGTATTTACCATGGTTAATACAAGGTCGATCAAGCAAGCTGGAAATGAGCCCTATGTTCTTCCAAGCCAATGTGAGCAGGTATTTTACTCAGAGGTTCCAAGTAAACCGGGTTGGTCATTTGTTGTTAGACATGATCCAAGAGGAAGGCCGGTAAAGTATAATGTGGTAGAATAAGAAGATACCGAAGAACTAGAAGATGATGTAGATGATGATCAGGATCAATAGTTAGTTGATGATGTTCTTGATGAAGATGTCAAAGAAGAGGAACTAGATGATCATGATGATGTAGGAGTTAATTTTCATGAAGATGATATCTGTGTGGATGATGACATTATTGAAACTGATATCAATGATGATGATGATGATATGACCAATCCTTACAATGTCGAATCTGGATCGGATGATATAGACAAAGAGTTGGATGTAGAAGAAGATCAATGACATTGAAATGCATGAGTTATGCGATTATATTATCTATTTAATATTGATTTCTTGATAGAATTATATTTGACCTATATGGTTACATAATTAATTCATGATGTTTTTAGTTTTTATGCCATTACATAATTAATTCATGATGTACTTTTTAATGTTGTTAATTCATGATGTTACTATAGACATGGAAAATTTACAATTCGATCCAACACACTTGATCCTGATTACTAACAATATTTCTTTGTAAATCACACTCTCAACTCATCATCACGTTTTGTCTCTTAATTAGATCAATCATTATTTATTTAATTAAGTCTTTATCCTATGTTGATTAAATTAATCAATTTAATTTAATTAACCGTAAAATCCCCTTTTAAATAAATAATTTATTTTATTTGATTAAATCCCTAAAGTCTTCTCATTAAATTTAATAAATTACACCTTATTTGATTTAATCTAACATTATCCCCTTTAGTTAAATAAATCAAAAACATTTATTTAATTAATCACTTTCCTCTCAATTTTGATTTAAATCAACTCATAAATTTGAATCAAAATTGTCAAATCATCTAATCCCTCATTAAATTGATCAAATCCTGATAAATTTAATCTCAATCACTAAAATCCTCTAGATAATGCAATTTGCACAATAAATCAATTACTTTGATTTATTAAATTACCTATTTTCTCTCAACATGGAATAAGAGGAGGAATATTCCTTCAAATTTGAATTCAAAATCCAAGTGGATTTGTACATCCAACAAGGCATCCACTCCTCTTACATGTCCTTGTGCATTGAGCCAAGTAGCATTTATTTCATGTCTCTTTCCCTATCACATGTCATTTCTTCAAATTCAAATTCCACCTAATGGCATTTATTGGCACTTTGGCCAAAATGTGCACAACCTTCAACCATTCACATCTTGACAAGTGGCACATAGCCATTGGATGTTAAAAAATCCCACATTGCTTAATTTCACTCTCTCTTCCATTTTGGAAATCTATAAATGAAAGGTTTTTCCTCTCATTCAACGTCCACAATCTCATGCAAAGTTACTCTATTCACATTGAGAGCTAATTTTGTCCATTTCTCCTCAAGTATTCATCATTTTCATAATTTCATAGCTAGGGTATGCCAAAATCTCATCAAAGAGATACAATCATCCACACATCATCGCCAATTTTGACACATCAATTGGCACCAATTCCCCCATGGGATCAAGAGTTTTCTTTGTTTAAATAGATTTGATTTAGTTTGTTGCATTGTTCTTCATTTTATTTCTATTTAAGCTTTGTAAATGTATTTCAATGGGAATCCTTGTTTGCATCTTTCATATTGATCTAATAATGTGTTTGTTTGTTGTATTTGTGCAGGTATAAAACTAGGGTTCACATTTTGGCACTAGAAGGAGGGCAGGATTGAAGGATTTCATCACTTTTTTGAGAAATTTTGTGCTTTTTAACATTTTCTTTGTGCACACAGGAAATTGTACTGCTGAAAGTCACGCGACGCTATATCGCACTTCTTTCAGAGATGCAGTGCTAGATTGCACCGCGCTAATTCTAAACTATGCCACACCCACTTTCCCGCTTTAAAAAATTCAAAATTTCAAACTTTGTCGCGGACTTCCAAAGTTCCAAACTACGTCGCATGCCAAAACTCTGCCACATTTGTGCTCTCTATTTCCTACAGAGCGCCCCACTCAGTTGAGGTGTGGTGCTATATTGTGCTGCTGAGTTTCCAAACTACATCGCATTTGCTGACTGTGGTGGGGGCTGACAGGGAAAAATTAAAATTTGGTTTTTTTTAACATGTGCTGCTTTATTTCTAAATTTTTGATTTCCTGACTTATTTCCTGCCTCTGCATCTTCTATTTTTGATTATTTTGCAAGTAGGAGCAAGGAAGGAATCAAAATGGAAGGTTCCATTGGGACATCAATCTCATCCTATACAAAGTGTTTTTGAACATGATATGTTGTTTAAAACTTTTAGAGAATCTTTAAGCTCCTTTAAAAGGAATTTGTTATCTTTTATACCTTAGGAAACAATAATTTTTCTTTTTGGGCCTTAAAAAGAACAACACAAATTTCCTTTTCAAAATTTGCAAACAAAGGCTTAAAAAGAACCTTAGAAATAATTTTACTAGATTTGGTTGAGGTTTAAAAATTGAACAAGGAAAATTCCACACTTAATTTGGTGCTTTAAAAAGAATTCATTTTGCTTTGTGGGCTTAAAATGAACAAGTTCTATTTTGTTTTGTAATTATTTATTCAAAATAATATCATCAAAAGAACATATGCACTTCTCTCGCACCTCACGGCGATCTTGAGAATCAAAAGCTCTTTTGGTGATCTTAAGTTGAGTAAAATAGTTGCCTCCACATTTCATTCTAGATTAAAATTGAACAAATCATGCGAGTGTGACCATGGTATATTGTGAGTGTTCTCCCTTTGTTTTTCAATGAAGTTCGATTGAACTACGGGATATACTTGCTTGCTTTTTTTTATCTTAGCGGGCCTACCTTGTGGGAAAAAGTAATCACCCAAGGGAACGACCCAACCAGGAACATGCTAAAGCCGAGCGACTTCCACCCAGGATATAAGTGTGGATATTGGAACAAAGGCCAATATCACGAGGATTATTCCGACGAGAAGGGAAGCAATGGTCTCTCGCCGTACTGGATAGTCCCCCACGAACAAAATTCCTACATTAAAACCCTTGTTTAGCGAAGGCCAAAATCCTATCTATTTGTTGGTGCAAAAGGTCATGTCCTTTGAAGCCGCCCCAGGTTATACATGTGATTTTTTTGTAGAGATGAAAAGTATGCCATGGGAGATTCATGGGTATTGATGCTTGGCTGACCCAAGAAGTGAGTGCACTATAAGGGGGAGCCTTTGTGGTCAAGCATCTAATCATTCACACTGAATATGCGCAGCTAGATTTATCCAAGTGGGAAGCCAACAAATATTTTATTTTCAGCCTAGGGATTGTCTATGTTCTTGAAATCAAAACACCTTGCTTGATTCTAAGACTTTGAGAAACAAACATTTACAAGAAATTTGAAATTTCAAACCCTTTGGAGGAAACAAATACCCTTGACAAAACCAAGTGCTCTTGCTTGCCATAGGGATTCTATCCTTAGAGGTTTCTAAGAACTTGGGTGTAATCATCATTTGTTTTCACTAAAGTCAACCTAGGAAACTGTGCTCTTGAAACCTTGATTTTCACATAATGGACCTTGTGGAATGAAAAGGAATTAAGACATAGACATTTAGTTTGAAATCATAAATCAAGAAAGTGATTTTTGTAAAAGGAACTCATTAAGAAAAGATAAGGACAATTGAACCTCACATGTGTTGTCTCAAATGATTTCCTGAAAAGTCAAAATCCAAAAACCAAGATTCAAAGAGATTAGCCTAAAAGCTCGTGAGGAGCGTCTCGAAAGGATTTTTGAAGTTAGAGAAAGATTGGTGTATAATTCCTACAAGAAGGCTTCAAATAACAACCCAAGTTTGTATGAGTTCTATTATCAACAAAATCCTGAGCTTTTTCAAAGGTTTTATTTTCTCACATAGGAAGTATGGCATGTTCTTCAATACCGAGGTCTTGTAAAAAAGAGTCTTGTCTAGGTCAAGTCTACGATCAAAATCATCACTCTCATCCACCTTCATCAAAAATAAAATCTCATCTCACCAACAAACTCTTGAGAACTTTGAAACATCATTTATGCTAAACTTAAAGGAAAAATCAGCATCACTTTATTTGACTTAACACACCTAGTCAAATTATCAATCATCTTGAACAAATTTACCTCTAGGATAACACAACTTCCTAAGGTGTACTAGTTCATAATCACCTTGATTGGCTTAACACACTTAGTCAATTCATTCTCTCGTGCAAGTTTTCCCTAGGCTAATGCAACTTCCTAGGGTTTACAAGTTCACCATCATTCTATTTGACTTAACACACCTAGTCAAACTATCGAAATCAAATCAATCCAAGCCCTAAAAGTTTAGCATCACCCCTAAAATTTCTTCAAGAGTTTCACTCATTCATATCATCCATTTATCTCATCCCCATCATCACCCTTTTGATCCTTGGACTCTCCTAGTTCTTCTCCTTTTTGTGCCTAAGGATTAAGATCAAACGATCTCTATTTTATGGTCCAAACAAGATCACAACACAAGAGGAACATGGAAAACACCAAATAAATATCAACTTCAAGTGACTTAATTCAAGCAACCATCGAAGTAAAGCTTACAGGATCAAGTAATCCCCCCAACAACTCTTCTCTACCATCACAAAATCCTCAAGAGGAAGACTATGAAGAGGAAATCATCAATGAGGAGTTGGGAATGACACAAAAGGAAATAACTGAAATGATTCAAAATCCAGAGAATCATAGAATTGTCAATGCCATGCTTAAACTTAATCCTTCTCTATACATACGCACATTAATGGAAGGAGGGGCCCAATTCCCTTCTGACCTTAACGTAAGCACTAGTATGGAAAGGCCTCTTGCAAGCATACCCCCAATGTCAATTCCAAACATCACTCAAGAAATTCCCCAAACCATATCGACAATCACATCAACCTCACCAATTGTTAAAAAAGGAAGTGCCATGTTTCGTGAATTACAAAAGCATCTCCTTGTAAACAACAAAGAGGTAAATATCCGCACCACACCGGATAACTCCATCCTGGTGAATCCATCACACCCGTACGTACTACTCACTTTTCATAATCATGCAGATTCATCCTCATTCCATGCAACACCAATCTATCTACTAAACATACAAACTTCTTTATCGCAAGGAGAAGGTGGTTTGTTCGGAATAGAAGGAGTCACTAACCCATTCTCATTACCACTTTTCCAAGGGAACATACCAGCATTCCCTTCATTACCGCTCACATTTGTATCACCTCTTGGGTTGGGTCTTCCCCCCTACCCATCGCTAGCTTCTCAAATCAAGGAAATCTAAGCATCACATCAAATCCTCTCCTTTTGTCAGCAGCATCGCAACAACAGGTGGAAACCATTCAAGCCACCATGGTCAATACATCAACTAGTCCCCAAATCCCTCAAAACATACCTTCTTAAGGACCAAGCATCTCAACCACACCACCAACAACCTAAGTCCTGGCTACCAACACAACCCCTTTGCCCACCTTAACAATTAACACCATTCCCAATCCACCACCAATCCCACCAAAATCCAAAGTGATGAATTCATTCATCACCATGATTCAGGCAATCCAAAAGGCCAACCATTAAAGGGTACTTCAACAAAACCAACAAGTTGCACAACAGGTCGCTCAACAAGTGTAAGCACAACTAGCTACCCAACAAGCTGTGCAAGTTGTACAAGCCTAGCAAGTCGCACAAGAAGCCTAACAAGCACAAGTTCAAGCTCAAGCCTAGCACCAGGCTCAATAGGCGCAAGCACAATAATGAGCACAATTGCAAGAAATTCATCAACAAGCATACCAACAAGCCTTGCAAGATTTTCAGGCATAACAGCAAGCTTTGTTGGCACAACAACAGGTAGACCAACAACCAGATTTGTTGGTGCAACAACAGCTAGACCAACAACAAGCTTTGTTGCACAACAACAGTTAGACCAACAACAAGCTTTGTTGGTGCAACAACAACTAGACCAACAACAAGCTTTATGGGAACAACAACAACTGAAACAACAACAGTAAGATCAACAAAAAGCATTGTTGACACAAATGCAGACATATTAGCAGGCCTTAAATGCACAATAGAGCTTGCAACAAAACCCCACCAATACCCCTCTCATCAATCAAACACCGCAAACACCTTAAAACATATTCATCCCACCTCTTGATCCAAACAACAATGTTGCAGCACAAATCAAACTTCTCTCGCAGCAGGTACTGGACCTCCAAGAAGGAAAAACAACCAAAATGTCAGGCAACTTTTGTCTCTATCCATTTGATATAGATCTCACAATGGTACCGTTCCCAAAGGGATTTGAGATCCATAAATTTTATAAATATAATCGAACAAGAAACCCTAAAAATCACGTCAGGGAATTTCAAGTGCATTGCATGGAGGTTGTGTACGATGACACATATCTAATGCAACTTTTTCCTTGAAGTCTGACTGGTCCTGCCATAGAATGGTTTTCTTGCCTACCCATAGGCATTAAAATATTCCAGGAAATCGTGGAACCATTCCTTAAAAATTATGCATTCAACATGGGTGCAGACATTAGTTTGGAGGATCTATCAATGCTCAAACAAAGAAAAGGAGAGCTATTTGCATCCTTCTTGAAAAGATGGCTATCCAAGGCCAATCAAAGCAAGTGGGCAATGCCAGAAGAACAACAAGTTTGCGCAATCATATCCAATCTAGATGAAAACTTGGCATTCTACTTAAAAATGCAATGCATCACAACATATGATCAGTTGATCCCAAAGGCGCTCAATATTGAAAGAGCCCTTACTACATGAGGAGGCGCATCGAAATTTCCTCCACAACCAGATAACTGCCCATCCACCAATTATAATGATAAACCTCAAACATGGTCAAGGAACAAAAATATCACAAACAACGGAGTGGCTGATGCTAAGGTGGTCATCAACACTCCTAAATAGAACATCCAGACTCATCACCAGCCATAGAATCACAATCACAATAATGTGCAAACTAATACAGTGGCACAACAACAGCCGCTTCCTAACAACCAATTCAATAAATTGGGCAATCAAGGAGGACCACCTCCCCGAAACAAGTATCCTCCCAAGCGGAAGTTCATAGCCCTTGGAGAATCAATTAAATCCATAATGAAGAAGTTGGTTAAGGAAAACCTTATCAAAATCTCCAACTCTGAGAAATATATGGAACCCATGACAAAACCACCATGGTACAATGAAAATATCCTCTATTATTTTCACAAAATCAAGGGACACACAATCGCAAACTGAATGAGGTTGAAAAAAAATCATCCAAGACCTCATTAAGGACAAGATCATAAACATTGAACAACTAGCTAGAAATTAGGACCTTAAAATATACATGAATCTGATGCTGAATTATAATCAAGGAAATAACCAAGGGAACAACAAAGGGAATAAAAATTATGCTAGTGCAAACCTTGTATATGAAGACATTGTCCCATGCGTAGACGAGATGATCACGGTTATTAAAATCAAAGGAGCCAACACCGATTGTGGAGTCACCACACATGGTGGAAAGGTTACTATTATAGGGGCATCACAATCATCTAAGACCCCCATTTCAAATCCAAAAGTTTTTCCCTACAATTATAGCATCATTGACCAGCTAAAGAGAACCCCCACCCAAATCTCCATCATGGAATTATTGAAAATTTCTGCCGCCCATAGGAAAATCCTTGATGAAGCATTAGTTGCATCCACCATCTTTGCCACCCTTGATACGGAATAGTTACAGGCTATGGTTGGTAACATCGTTACCCCAAACCTCCTCACCTTCTCTGACCAAGATTTCCCGCCCATCCATCTCACAATTGTGCACTTCACCTTCAAGTGCTCGTTCACAAAAATAAAGTCAAAAGGGTCCTGGTGGATGGAGGTGAAGGCCTCAACATTTGTTCCCTCAAAATCATAAATAAATTGGGACTCTCAAAGGACTCCATCGACAAGAACAAAGGCATCACCATAAGAGCATACGATGATCAAGAAAGAGTATCTCAGGTCACTATTAGAATCCAAATCCAAGTGGGGTTAGCAACCATGGAAACCACTTGTCAAGTACTTGATCTCAACCTACCATACAACATCCTCTCGGATGCCCATGGATCCATGGAATGAAGGCAGTTGCCTCAACATTCCATAAATGCGTCAAATTCCTATACCAAAATGAGGAGGTCACAATACATGGTGATCCGGAACCATTTGCCTACTACAAAAACTTGGAAGCCAAGTTTTACAAAATCCCTCAAGTACCAAAAAATGATGAGGGCCCATCCACTTCTTATATAGACGTGTCTAACCTTGCCTCCACTTTTACAACAAAGACACCCTCCATCCCTGACATATCCAATATCAAGCTCATGATTCATGACAATGAGTGTGGAGATTACAGAATGAAGAAGAATGTTTTTGTTGTAGGAGAGTTACCACAATCTCCTAGGTCGCATGGGCAACCTCAATCACCTGAAACACCTATCCACACTGTTAGGGCAGACCCTTCTAGATTCCACCATTGGGGGGACTTAAGTTGGGAAAATGTAGATGAGGAAGGAATTTCAAGCATGCTATACCATGATGAAAGACCCACACCCACTCTACCCATGGATGAAGCCAGTAGAGGATTGCAAATATTGCTTGGTATGGGCTACAACAGGAATGAAAGCCTGGGAATAAATAGTGATGGAAGACTAGAGCCCATCATTGTAGAAAGAAGAATGAGAAACCTTGGCCTCAGATGTACCCCTCTAATTATAACCATATGTGGCAGGGGTACCCCTAGTAGAGCAGTCAGGTCTCCTCGTTAATTATCTGCAGTTGCCCTTCAACTACCCATATCTGCCAGTTTTCCCCTAGATAATTTCATTTTTCATATAACCGATGTCTGCACCAGTAGTGATGATGAGGATACCATAACTAGCCTTCCCTTGATTTTTGAGGATTCCTCCTTACTGATTGCCTAGTGCTTCACCCATTGAGTCGAACCACCAAACTCACAAAGTAAACCTAGTTTACCCACAACTCATCAACTATGACCAACGAGGACCACTAGTTCTAGACACATTTGAAAATGATGAGGCACTCTCAGAATTCATGGGACTAAGGGATGCACTTCCATGTGAATATCACAAAGTTGGGTTTGATATCACGCTGGACACCCACACCTATTATGGGGACACAATTTATTCCTTCAGTCGCAAAAGAAAAAGAACGAGAATAAGCTTGGGGTCATTGAGTGAAAACCACACTGTGGCACTCTCTAAACAAAGAATAGTAAAAATAAAGGATGCATCTAATGGTGAAAACCTCTCTGAGGTGTCGGAAGATGAAGGATTCAATCTCCCCCCTACTATACTTCAAAAGGAGAAATCAACAGTCTTGATCGAACGATGCAATCTTGATAATCGAGGAACGGAGACAACACCACAAATCACATTCTATGTTGAGTCGCTTCTGACAGAAGAACAAGAACTATTGGTGGAATTTCTAAAGGAAAGAAAGGTAAACTTCACATGGACCTATGTTGACATGTTAGGTCTAGATCCAGAAGTGGTGGTTCATCGTTTGGCTATTTACCCTGGAGCAAAGCCAGTAAGACAAAAACTAAGAAAAATGCACCCTCAAATAGCCTTGCTAGTCAAGGTGGAATTATAGAAACTCCTGGATGTCAGCTTCATACACCCAATTGACTATCTAGAATGGGTATAGTTTTGAAGCCAAACGGGGGCATCTGTATCTGCACAGACTTCAGAGACCTAAAAAAAGTGTGTCCCAAGGATGATTTTCCACTACCTAACATTGATATGATAGTGGACATGACAGCCGGACATGGGATGCTATCACTGATGGATGGCTTCTCAAGGTATAACCAGATAATGATCACAAAGGAGCACCAGCATAAGATGGCATTTACATGTCCATGGGGCACCTAATGCTAGAACATGATGCCATTTGGGCTAAAAAATGTAGGGGCTACATATCAAAGAGCCATGAAACTAATCTTTCATGACATGAAACACAAAATTGTCGAAGATTTCATGGATGATATACTGGCCAAATCAAAGAAGAGACAAAATCACATAGCAACCCTAAGTGCCATTTTTGACAGACTGGAGAAGTACAAGGTCAAGCTCAACCCAAAGAAATGTGTCTTTGGGGTACAATCAAGTAAAATTCTGGGATACATAGTATCGATGAGGGGAATAGAGGTGGATCCCACCAAGGTCAAAGTAATCCTCGACATGGAGATACCAAGGACACTAAAACAACTCAGAGGCCTACAAGGTAGACTCCAATCCATCCAGAGGTTCATAGCGCAACTAGTGGATAAACAGATTGCATATTCACATCTACTCCACAAGGGAGTAGCATACAAGTGGGATGAAAAGTGCAATCAAGCATTTGATAAAATCAAAGAATATTTACTCATGCCACCAGTGTTAATGCCACTCATTGCAAGAAAACCACTGATTTTATGCATCTCGGCAACAGAAGTAGCCCTTGGTGCTCTTTCAGCTCAGCATGATGAAAATGGGACAGAGAGGGCCATCTATTATATCAGCAGAACAATGGTTGGCCATGAATTAAACTACTCATTCATTGAAAAATCTTGTCTAGCAGTAGTGTTTGCTTCACAAAATTTTTGACATTACATGTTGGCACACAAAATCAAACTCATCGCCAAGATAGATCCCCTAAAGTATCTACTATCAAAGGCAATGCTCACAAGAAGGATGGCTAAGTAGGTCATGATACTATCAGAATATGACATTGAATATGTGGAGCGAAAAGAAATCAAAGGACAAGTCATTGCAGACCAACTGGTAGAAGCTCCCATCTATTCAAAGAATCCACTCATATTAGAATTTCCAAACGAGTCCATCTTTAATCTTAACATATCCGATCATTGGAAACTCTACTTCAACGGTTCATACACACAACATGGATCAGGAGCCGGTATTTTCTTCATCACCCCACAAGGGGATTGTATACCTAGATCCTACAAATTTTCATTCCCCTATACCAACAACATTGCAAAATACGAGGCTTTAACCATAGGTCTCAAGATTGCGGCACAGTGGCAGATAATGGCACTAAAAGTTTATGGGAATTCATAGCTTATTGTCAACCAAGTCAACGGTGAGTACCAAACTAAGGATGAAAATTTGACACCATATAAGAAGTTAGTAGAAAGCCTCAAAGAATCATTCATTGATATCACCTTTGAGCAGATACTGAGGGCTAACAATAGAGCAGTTGACACCATGGCAAAAATTGGATCCTTACTAGATATACCTCGCAATGTCTCAAAACACGAATTCTTGGTAGAGCAGCTTCTCGTACCCACATTCGAAGTACTAGAGTATGAATATGTGTGTGAACTCATTGGTCACAGGGATCTCTGGTATCATGACATCTACACCTACCTGAGAATAGGAGTCCTCCCAGCTGACATTACCCCAAACCTTAAACGAGCCTTTGTCAAAAGGTCCTTACGTTTTTTCATCCTAGGAGAAACCCTTTACTGTAGGAGCATTGAGGGAACCCTATTACGTTGCTTAAATATTGAGGAAGCCCTGAATTCTCTGATTAAGGTACATAATGGCACTTGCAGTTCCCACTTGAGCGGTATGACTTTGGCCAAAAAGCTACTAAGAACCGAGTACTAGTGGCCAATAATGGAAAGAGAGGCACATGAATTTGTCAGAAAGTGTTTATAGTTCTAGCAGCATGGAGACCTTATTCATGCACCAGCTCAAGAACTTCATCCTACCGTTACACCATGGACCTTTTCACAATGAGGGCTCGATCTCATAGGAAAAATCACACCCACCTCATCCAATGGCCACAAGTTCATCATCACCGCCACAGAGTATTTCACAAAGTGGGTTGAAGAAATTCCCATGACCTACATAACAGGAAAACAGATTTCCAAGTTCATCCTGAACTATCTCATTTGTCGATATGGTGTCCCCCAATCCATTATCTCTAATAATGGGACACCTTTCAAGAATCAGGATGTCCGAGACTTATGTGACAAATTCAAAATCCAACATCGCTTTTCCACTCTGTATTACCCACAAGGCAATGGCCAAGAAAAAGCTACCAACAAAACCATTCTGAAAATTCTTAAAAAGATAGTCAATGACTCTAGTCGTGAATAGCATCTACAACTAAATCCTACCTTATGGGCCTACCACACTAGCATCCGTATGCCAACAAGCGCCACCCCATTTTCCCTGGTCTACGGATTAGAATTCATCCTCCCATTTGAGATCGAGCTCCCATCACTAAGAATATCATTGCAAAACTTCATAACATATGCAGAATATAGGGTCTCACAACTCCATGAGCTGGAGTTATTAGATGAACGGTGCATGAATTCCCTCAACCATCTACAAGTCTATCAGAACCGCTTGAAGTGCAACTACAACAAGAAGATCAGGCAACACACCTTCCAAGACGACAAACTTCTGTTGAAAAAGAACCAGAAAAATGTGTCAAATCCAGAGAGAAAAGGAAAAATTGAGCCCAATTGGTTGGGACCTTTCATCATCATGGCAAGCTATAAATTAGGGGCATATCAATTGTCAACACTAGAAGGCAAGCCTCTGCAATAGCCCTTGAATAGCTCCCATCTCAAAAAAAATTATGCCTAAAATCTTGCAAGGTATCGAACCAAAAATACAAAAAAAAATAGAAAATGTCCTGAAAAAATGGTTACCTTCATGAAAACTTAGCAAACAGGTGTCTTGGTGACAACAAAAGAAATACAAAAATCCAAAAAAAATCAGAAAAATGATTGAAAACAGTAAAGAAAAAAATCCTCCTCTAGTGAAAACCACTTTCGTGGCGCTTTGGGCAAGTACCTTCGTGAAAACCTAGCAAACAGGTGCCAAGCATAAATAAAGCACTCTCTATCCACCAAGATCTACATGACTCACTTATCCATTACATTCCATCACATTTCATTAATCCATCCATCTTTTCGCATCCATACCATAGCCTGATCTTGTGCTCGTATCATATCCCACCATAGTACTACTTGGATATTCCTAAGGTTAGTTTTTCCTTCCTTTATCGAAGTAGTCTATCGTAGGATGTTGGGGGCATGTTCCTATACTAGCATCAGATCGAATTCATGTATATTTTTGTGATCTTCCGAAAACATCAAAAAATCCAAAACATTCAGAAAACTCATCAGAAAATCCAAAAACATCCAAATCAGTTGAAAATCCAAAACATCAGAAAAATCTCAAAAAGTCTTCAAAAAGATCATCATGGAGTCTTGTCAATCCTTCACCTAGTCCAAACTATGTCATCTCTGAGCTTGAACGTAGGCAAGGTTGATCTTTGATCATCCCCCAAGATATTTTAGGTCAGTTCTTAGGCGTCTATCGCAATAAAATGGAAATTTGTTTGCCCATCTATCTTATCATGGAGTCAAGTATGTTGTCAGTCGAACTATGTGGTCTCTGCATGTATAATGTAGGCAAGGCTAATTTACGAATCAGCTCCCGAGACCCCTAGGATAGGTCTTTAGGTTCATCTCTTCATCGTAAATCTCAAAAATACCAAAGACATTTGTAAAACATCTCAAAATTCCAAAAACAACCTCAAAATATCTGAAAAATCCAAAATGGTGCTTTCATCTCATCTCGCTTTCACCCACAATTATCATCACTAATAATAAAATCAGTCATCACCATCATCCTTTGGTGAGTCAGTTGGAAGCAAGTCTAGTAGGTTCAAAAGTGAACACCCTAATCATCAGAGTCTCAAAGTCTAAGTTAGTAAGCAAGCAAGTTAATCAACTCGGAGTATCAATAGCTTATCATCCAATCAGTCTCACCAAAACCCTGATCACAACATGTCCTAGGATGAATCCTTCCCACAATGGACATAAGCATCAGGTATCACATAGTATTTTAGTCTTGGTGAGTGGTATGAAGAACATTAGCTTGTTGGTTTGCTTTATTTGGTCTTTCCGGCTTATCTTATTTTGTGCTCATTCCAAGGACCTCTCGATGATGCCTAAACAAAACAAGTTTAGAGAGAAATTAATGGGGCAATGATCATTGTCTCTTTTATCTATTGTGCCTGTGGGATACACTTGTAAAATAACTTATTCATATGTGATTTGTTTGGTTTGTGGAAAGGATGTTTTAGATATCTTGTTGACCACATAGGAAAGCTTGCTTTTCTATATTTTGGCCTAAGATGTTTAGAATGTTTGAACTACATCCTAAATGAAGTTTTGTATGCTAAGTGTGAACAAGAATACTCCTATCTAATTGTCAAGTCAAAATCCATCACACTGGGTACCACGCTATCCTGGTTGTTTATACCTGGATGCATCGTACCTATGTGTGTTATCAAACATAGCGTAATTGGCCCTTTGAAAATCCTGACTCCTGGTAAGAAAATCACCATCATTCTAAGTGACTCATTGACTCTAAGTTCTTTTATCTTCTTTCCATACTAACATGGTATCATGACAGTTAATCAGAGCATCACCAATGCATACACCTTGCATCCACAAGATCATTAAAATAAGTGCATATCATATCATCTAGATCATACCACATTATCTTCATCTTAAGTTATGAGGAATAATATAAATTTGTTATTCTAAGCATCTTAAAGAATCATCGCATTACATTCATTGCACATCATACATGAATCATTGAGGACATAATAAAAATCATTAACATCCATCATCATTAAACCAATTGCATATCATTTATCACTTGCATTTCATTTATCATTTTCACATCAATACATCATCATTAGCATATCATTTACCATGTAACCATCAAAATGCATAGAAAAGATACAAAAGCAAGTACATCCAACATACATCATATCGCACGAGCATAAAAATAGAAGCATCTCATAGAACATAGGAAATTAAAAAGAATCTACATATCATACATTGCAAGACATATCATAAAGCCGAACCATCTCATATATATCATTAAAAGTATACTGTCATGATACAAAAAAATTGGATCGAGTGTGCATCAAAAATTTATAATACAATTGGGGCAAAGATCGAGGCCCATAAATCAAAAATGGAAATTGTCTATGATCAACGGCTAGCCCTACTAGCTGTTTCCCTCTCCCACCTACCTCTCACCATGGTCCTCTGGCGGCCTCCTCCCTGTCTGCTGAGAAAAGTCTGGCACCCGGCCTACTGCTGGCACTACCTATCTGTAGTGTTGTCAATAATACTCAGCCTCTCTAACTACCTCTCTATATGCCCGTAGGGAGACTGAACGGCCCTGGGATGATGAGGTCGTACTCTCTATCTACCTCTGCCTACCAATCTCCTAATCCCTCTCAAACCGAGCCTAGTCCCTCTCAACAGTAACTGTCACAACCTGTTGCCAAGCCTGATCCCTCTCTATAGTCAATACCTGAATCTGACCCTGCAATTGTTGGATTAGTACATCTCTATGATCTGGTTGCACCCTTGGTTGTTGTTGTGGGACTGCCCTGTCCCCATCTCTTGGTTGGCCATCAAGTACCCCTACTCGTGGAGGTGACTGTTGTGCCGGATCTCTAGGAGGTGTCTAATGAGGAGGTGGTCCACCTCCTCCTCTATCTTTGTCCCCTTTTTTGTCACCTCTGCCCCTACCAGCTCATCTGCCTCTGGGCCTCCGATGTGGGAGTACTACACCTAGAACTATCAATCTCAAGGGAGGCCTAAACCAAGCTCTATATGCCTAGGTCACTCCCGCATTTGTTGGCCCTTGATCATATGGCCATGACCTGGCCACAAGCTGCCTGAATGAGGACACTGCCTTAGCTGTCAGGATGGGCTAGCCCCATGTTGTCTCTCTCATAGTACAGGCAAACATTGCCACGTACTAATCATTTGGTATGTCCTGAATCTCGCCAAATTGACAAACCACCCTATTGGGGAGATATCGCTCTATTATGGTATGCTCCCAACCCTGCATCCATGTGTCTTGTCAAGCAAAGAACAACAACTTTGCATCATCGTACCATGGGCCTATGCCCATCCAAGGTCTCCAAACGAACTCCCTCATCTCATCAAGAACTCATCGCCAATAGGCAAGGCCACCTGTACCAATATGAGTAAAATGGATTTGTGCCCCACCATATTGCTAGACAACAGGGTCATCAATATCGAGAACAACTGGTGTGACATCTAGATAGAGCACCGAGATCCGCTCCCATGCCCAAATAAGTAACAAAGTAACTCTGGTCATGAGGGCCTGGCTGTCCATGTATGCAAACTCATATAAATCCCTGTATAAGGAGGCTAGCATCACTGGTGCCCAAGCAAAGCACTCCCGATGGACACACATCCGCTGCCAGGCCAGTCCTAGCCTAGACTAAAGTATCAGCCTTGTCGATCGGGTGCCACAAGACCATAAATGATGGCTACAACGATCAACCTATACATGGGCACTCTACCCTGTATCGCTCCAAGTTAATCATTCCATCATAAAGGATGAGCACATCAACACCCATAACATCAAAGTAGGCATACCTGCCCTCCTCTAGATCATAAATCACTTTGGCTCCATAAATGGGCAATCAGAGAATGTGCCAGACATCCTCAAGAGTGATGGTAGCCTCGTCAATAGGGAGATGGAAGGAGGAAGTCTCACTGTGCCACCGCTCAGCCAAAGCGGTCATCATACCCAAGTACGTCCGAACAAGAGGGACGTACGCAACATACTAGAGGCCAAGAATACCAAGCTACTCCTAAAGGTACACATGCATACCTTGCAATCTATGGAGCACCAGCCATTTGTGCTCCCTCAAATGAAGTATATCAAGCTCCTCCTGTGCAAGGAAAGTCATTGTGTCAAGTCTTGTAAGCAAATCTACCTCTCGCGTCAAATTTTCACATTTAAAATAGCAAGTGTGGCGTTGTTTTCAAATGCAGCACAGTTTGAAAAGTTCTAAACTGAGTCACGCGACAAACTTTGACAAATATAAATCCTTAACTGTGCCATGCCATGCTATTTTCATGTGCGGCCAAGTTTAACCACCAGAATCCTAATCTCCTAACTATGTCGTGCGACACTATTTGCATATGCGGCCCAATTTAGGACCACATGACATTGAACGAGTATTTTTAGCAGCGCTATATAGTGTCGCTTCGCCTAAGGAGGTTTGTTACCCTATTTAATGCACGAAAAATGAGAAATTAAAAGTTGGGAGGGGGGTACATACCACGGGTCCTACACCGACTGGCCGCTGGTGCACTCATACTCTCTCTGACACATGCCTGGGAAGATATCATTGCACCATCTTGATCAAGGATCAAAGCTCAAAATGAAAAATATTATAAAGGCTAAAGGTGCAAATGTATTGAAAGTGACCCCTCAAGGTCTATTTAAGCCTACAAATTAGGGTTTTTTGGCCTAATTTGGCCATCCGGCTAGGGTTTTGGTTCCCCAATCCTATTTTTGTCCAACCGAGGACCATTTCAAATCTTTTTTGGTGTCCTAACATGTTTTCTGGAATCCTGGGGTATTTTTGGACCTATAGGGCACATTGTCCTCTTTTTTTCACGAGATCATCCAAAAAATTTAAAAAAATTATTTGATCTCTTGAGGCGGCAATATACTAGTGTAACCCTTCCACTGAGGCAATAGTGGGGCATCTAAAAAAATAAAGAAATTTTGAACTTTGATCACAGCAGTTTATTCTTTGAATCAATGCAACAAGTACATTACTTCAAAGAGGGGCAAAATGTAGACATGGAAAATGTACAATTCAATCTAGCACACTTGATCTTGATTACTAACAACATTTCTTCCTAAATCACACTCTCAGCTCATCATCACTTTTCATCTCTTAATTAGATAAATCATTATTTATTTAATTAAGTCTTTCTCCTCTATTGATTAAATTAATCAATTTAATTTAATTAACCCTAAAATCCCCTTTTAAATAAATAATTCATTTTATTTGATTAAATCCCTTAAGTCTTCTCATTAAATTAAATAAATTAAACCTTATTTGATTTAATTAATATTATCTATTTTCTCTCAACATGGAATAAGAGGAGGAATATTCCTTCAAATTTGAATTCAAAATCCAAGTGGATTTGTACATCCAACAAGGCATTCACTCCTCTTACATGTCCTTGTGCATTGAGCCAAGTGGAATTTATTTCATGTCTCTTTCCCTCTCACATGTCATTTCTTCAAATTCAAATTCCACCTAATGGCATTTATTGGCACTTTGGCCAAAATGTGCACAACCTTCAACCATTCACATCTTGACAAGTGGCACATAGCCATTGGATGTTGAATAATCCCACATTGCTCAATTTCACTCTTTCTTCTATTTTGGAAATCTATAAATGAAAGTTTCTTCCTCGCATTCAACATCGACAATCTCATGCAAAGTTACTCTATTCACATTGAGAGCTAATTTTGTCCATTTCTCCTCAAGTATTCATTATTTTCATAATTTCATAGCTAGGTTATTTCAAAATCTCATCAAAGAGATAAAATCATCAACACATCATCAACATTGCAACAAAGGAGTTGGGAAAGGGCCAATTTCAACACATCAATTGGCACCAATTCCCCCATGGGATCAAGAGTTTGCTTTGTTTAAATAGATTTGATTTAGTTTGTTGCATTGTTCTTAATTTTCTTTCTATTTAAGCTTTGTAAATAGATTTCATGAGGAATCCTTGTTTGTATCTTGCATATTGATCTAACAATGTGTTTGTTTGTTGTATTTGTGTAGGTATAAAACTAGGGTTCACAGTTACAACTATTGTAGCTCTCCTACAAATTTCCATATGATCAAATCCTAATTACTCTACGACTATTTATGAATAGATATTCTTTGATCATATCTTTGGTTATTTCATTCCCAAAAAATTAGCATTTCCTCATGTTGACCCTATATAGTGACATGTGTTTTGTATTACTAACATGTGACATTGTATGCATATATTTCTTTCTTGTATATATTATAGTTTTTCCAACATATACTATTGTATGCTTGCATGGATTCTTAATTAGTATATATTTTTTTATTATTGATCTTTCTGATATTTTCAATAAGTTATTATTAGATGATACACATTGGATTCCTTTTAATTTTTTATATTTGAAGATACATAACTAATTACAAGGATAATATAAAGAAGATATATCTATATATGTATCATTTATGAGTTTCTAAAATATTTTACTTCCATGTCAACCACTTTCTTTACTTCAATTGAGAAACATAATACCTATATAATCTTGCATTTATCAAGTGTCAATAAAATAAAATTTGAGTACTTAGTTATCAATTTTCTCTTGATTGATCTAGTAATAATATACTAGCCAACTAATACTCATCCAATGATATCATCTTGCGTTGATTTGTGTTATAAGGTTTATCTTGTAGATTTAAGGTATAAATTTAAGGTTATTACAATGACTTTTTAACCAATGGTATTATTCTATCCTATCTCTACCATTCTAGTTGTAAAATAAAATATACAAAACAAATTTAACTAGCAAGCACACCTTAGTGTGCAATGGGTACGCCGAAAAAGTGTGGAATTTCAATTAGGATAAATTTTGGTCTATTTTTTGCATACATTTATGCAGTACATGAGGTCAATTGGTAGGACATTTAGAAAATGATGTTGTTTGTGCAACAAAGGTGGAAGATGATCAAGCTCCATTACCAATATTCTCATGTTATGCTTGCAATAAGGAGAGAGGGAGAGAGATAGATGGAGAGGTAGCAATATAAAGAGGGAGATATAGAGTGGGGAAGAGTGAGAGATAGATGGGTAAGGAGATAGAGATAGAGATGGAGATGTAGAAGGAGAGGGATATGGAGAGGAGGAGAGGAGAGAAGGATAGGGAGAGATAAAGAGAGAGAGGAGAGAGGGATAGATAGAGATGGAAGAGATAAATATATAAAGAGGGATAGAGATCAAGGAGATAGATGGATGGATAGAGAGAGGCAGACATGTATAGATATAAAGGGGGGGAGAGGAAAATAGAGGTAGAGATGAAGATAGAGTGAGAGAGGAAGAGGGAGACAAATAGATAGAGAGATATAGGTAGAGGGAGAGACAAATATATAGAGAGATAGCAATAAAAAGAGGGAGAAATAGTGAGGACAAGATAGAGAGATATAGAGGGGGAGGGAGATGAAGAGATAAAGAGATATAGATGGTGAGATAGAGTGATAGAGAGATAGAGATATAAAGAGATATAGATAGAGGAGAGGGAGAGAGAGAGAGAGAGATACAAAGAGATAGACAAACAAAAAGAATTAGATATAAGTATATAGAGAGGGAGAGAGGGTGAGAGAAATAAGGACTAGAGATAGAGAAAGGGAGAAATGAGTATGGGGAGATAGAGATAGATGGGGAGAGAAAGAGAGAGAGAGAGAGAGAGATATATGGGAAGAGAAAGAGAGATGGAGATATATGGGAAGAGAAAGGAAGAGAGGTGGAGATAGAGAGATGGATAGGGGGGATAGGGAGGGAGAGATGGGGAGAGATAGAGAGGGGGAGGGAGAGAAAGCGATATAGATAGGTAGAGGAGGAGAGATAGAGAAGAGGGGGAGAGAGGGAGAGATAGGTTGAAGAGGAAGAGAGAGAAGAGAGGGAGATAGATAGGTATAAAAGGGAGAGAAAGAAGAGGGGGGAGAGGGAGAGTGATATGTAGAGAGGGAGAGAGAGAAGAAGATAGGGGAGAGAGGGAGAGATAGCTCAATATATATAGAGGGAGAGGGGGAGACATAGAAAGGGGTGATCATATAGAGAGATAGAGGGGGATGGTGAAAGAGATAAAGAGAAGAGGTCTTGAAGGAGAATTATCATATCTTTAATAAAATGGCATGCTACCTTGAGCATAACTCCCCAAGGACACATGCCATCCTTGGATTGTTGACATGAAACAACCAATCAAAATTTAGTTTTCCTTTTCCCTCTCTCTTTTCCTTTGTATCTCTTATATTTCTCTCTCTCATGCTCTCTCTCTCTCTCCCTATCTATCTAAGTTCATCTCTTTCTCTCATTCTCTATATTTTTAGTTTCTCTCTTTGTATTAGCTAATAGGCTACATATATTGTGAGATTTGAGCTTGAAACAAATCTCATGCCTGGAAACCATTATTGTGTCATTGGAAAACAAGTTTCAATTGCCATTTAATGGTAAACTAGTTGTAGTGTAATGGTAAAATCCTCTAAAATATCAGGTAAAAGCCTATATATACTATTATATAATAATAAATTTAATTATATTATATATAATTTAATCTAATATTACTATTATATTAATTATATTTTGTATTATATAAAAATATACTTATTATTAATTATTAATTATAATAATTTTATATGTATTTAATCATTCTAATATAATAGTATATAATAATTTTATATGTATATTTAAAGAATATAATATATAATTATAATAAATTATAATTATTAATTATTAATTATTATATGTATATAATAATTTTATATGTATATTTAAAGAATATAATATATAATTATAATAAGTAGAATAATTATATTATTTATTATGTAAAATATAGCTAATATATACTTAACTATGTAGAATATTAAAACCTAAATAGCGCCATAATTTTCATTTTAATTAACATACTCTAAAACCTTTGTCGAAACCTTATTTTCAAGTTGTAGCTCATCAAATTGGAGAAGTGAAAGGTCAATACCAGCGATCAGGAAGAGTTTGGAGGAGCGAAAACCCTGTATATGAATACATGTGTGTAGGAGCACACATAGCTTAGTGCAACAGGGCAGGAGGAAAGCCAGAGCGACGAGGTTGAGGGCACTCAGGGAAAATCGACGACCAAGGGACAATGAGTACTGTAAGTGATTTGTATCTTTTATATTGGCACCCCCATTCTCTTTAACTTGCAATTTTCATGCCTTTCCAAATATCTTCTCATACATTAGCATCCCCATTCTCGTAAAATGGTATAAGATAAGACAGAAAAAATAAAATAGTTGTATTCAGCCATACCTTGACTAGCATGCATGACCAAGAAATTTTTGTAGTCTTCAACTCTGCAGATGGATCAAAACGTAGCTACTTACCTGCCCACTTAGAGTTGCAGATGCCTCTACCATTGATCATGATTGAAATTCCCTTGTAGAGTCCCTTTCTCAATCCTACTTGTGATGCTAAGAATTCAAGTCCTATATCAATCTTGGTTCAACATTGTGACACTTAGAAAGTATCAAAATATTTATCTAATGCATATTGTTTGAAGGGTTTACACCCTAGACTAGTTAATTTGATTACAATACCCCTAATGGATCCAATAAACTATATAATGGTCCTATAGGTCTTGGGATCAAAATCCATATCACAAGTAAAACATTGAACCCACATGAGTTTTCCTCTATTTGGCCACATACATAAATACAAGCTCATAAAGTGGTCTCAAAGGCCATTTACTGCATTCAATTATTATTTGAAAAATAAATTAGTTAGTAGACATAAGTTAAATCCATAAATGTAATATTACAAAATATTCTACTTTTGAGTATATCATATTTTGTGTATTACTAATCATAAAGCTTAGCATACATTTATCCACCACACATATATCCACCATATTCAATATACTTGCTATTAATTACCTATTGTTAGGAAAGGTGGTCATAAGGAACTCCATCTTAATCTCAACATAAGTTCAAGTATATATGTAGGTAGATCTTTAGTACCTATCAAGATTTTCTCACCCATTAAATCATAATGACTAAATACCTCATTATAGTTGAATACAAAGTTAACTTTGTGATAGCCAAGTCATGGTCAATTGTATCATGATCCTATTTCTTAGAATAATAGACCTTAATAGCTCTTGAGGCTATCTTATACCTTCTTTTACTTGTCATTGATTCAAGACATAAGGTCATATTGTTTAACACACAAACTTTGATTATTCTAGTTTATACAAGTTTGGAGGCATTTTCACACATTCACATCAAGGCAAACCACAATGACAATGCCTCTAGAAGTTTGTTCAAGATTGGAATAGACTTTGAAAAGCTAAATACCATAAATCTCAAAGTAGGCAAGCTTGATGATGATAGGTTTCCTTTAATTGACTCAAATCTATATAGTGGGAACATATTAATTGGAAAGGTGAGTTCACAACCATCTAATGCATAATTCAACCTCTAGTTGAAACATACTGAAGAAGGATTGATCAAATTTAGGAACACTTCAAACCTTGGAGATTTTCCCAAACCCTTCCCCTACGAACTTGGGTCATAGGGGCATCCTTTTTCCAAGGACTACATACATACCTACTTCCAAATGGGATTGAAATCCCATGTTGTTCTTCTAATATTTCAACTATTATGATGAGAAATTGTAGTTTCTCAAGTGAATATAACTTATATAGATATAGATAAAACCATTTTGTCACATAAATCTAAAACTATATAGCTAAATGTAAAAAAGAGAGATTTGAGGGGGGGGAGGGGCCAAATGAGCTTCCACCTTCATGTGGTTGGTCCTGTTAAGTAGAAAATATTAAACTATTCTTGAAACAGAGATAAGCTCAATAAGGTAATGCACTTTTCAATATAAGAAATGTGTCGTTTGAAGCATCAAACCAATATGCAAAGATGAAAGAAAGTGCTAACTTTTCACTATGGTGGCAGAAAAATGATTCTTTATACCTTGATGCCTTCATTTTCCAAGCCAATTTCTCCTACTTTGCATAGCTCTACCATGTTTGTGGATGTGATATGTCTCCTACACAACAAACATGTACCATTTCACGGGCTTCAATCCAACTACATCCAAGTATATTTTTAATTCCTCTATCTTTCATCAATCTCTTTAATATTTGAACCTCGTACAGATGTTTTAGATGAAGAACCCATTATTGTGAAATGTGCCTCCAGTTGAGTAAAGTGAATCCATGCTCTGCATCATAATTTGAAGTTGTTTCCATTCCAATGTTTTGAGTTTAGTTTGTTTGTATGGCTTTGTATGAATACCACATTGTGTTGTGTGTGTATTTGGTTTCAAAGCTTTGTTTCTTTTGTTTTTAGTGGTGACATAACTCTAAAATTTGACTTTTGTGCATATTGTGTTGTGTGTGTATTTGGTTTCAAAGCTTTGTTTCTTTTGTTTTTAGTGGAAAAATTGACAACTCTGAAGGATTTAGAGGCTCGATTGAGATAGATACACAAATATTTGGATCTTGTTGTTGATGGGAGGCTTCCACTTAACCATGAAATTTTGTACCATCTGTAGGTATGCAAAAATTTCTCTACTTACATTCATTCAAGAGGCTAGATCGCTTATCTTTTGTCATATGGTTGGATTAATGTGGCATACAATATCAATGTGGGCTATATTTTTTTTAATATGTTCAAGTTATGTTTACAATGAATAGAGGGTGAAAAGGGACGTGTAAGTTAAAACAACCATCATTAACAATCATTCTTTATACTATGTTATATTTATTCATTATTCCTAAAATTCTTAAACATACGAGCTAGGAAGAGAACTCTATTCAATACATGAGTATGTACTACATATATTGTTGTATCCAAGCCTTATGATCTTGGATATATCTAGGAAGGCCCAAGAAATGAGTTTCATGTATATAAGTAGTTGATTGGATGTTTGAGAAGTTTTGGAAGAATAAAAGTAAATTTTGTTCAGTGCTTGCATTTTTCCCTAGATTTACGGTTTAGTGCTCAATATGATCATAAATGTCATTTTCCCATGTTGATTTTTATCCCAAATGCTTTGTTAGCCATTCTAACTTCTTTTATACTTTGGTTATTCATCGACTTTAATATAATTTCTCCATCTCTCTGTGTCTTTTGGTTCAATAAATAATTGTCTCTTTCTTATCTGTGTTTTCTCTTGTTGTCTTGAGTGAGATGTAGAATGCTTGAATTGAACATTTTCTGTCACAGACACCCACATATATGCTTCATGCCAGTTTGACTCTATGGGGACACATCTGCTTGAGCATTTGTTATTTTTTATACATGTCGAGGTGAAACTGAAGGTTTAGAAGGTTCAGGGAACTGGGTTATGATAGTATCTTTCTTATTCTTTGCCTTTGTTCATATGTTTTGTACTAATTTTCAGGAGCTTGAAGAAGAGGGGAAGTGCCCACCTGACCTCCCAAACCTTAAGAGGAGAATAAAAGAGGGTAATGTTTTAATTTTGATTGTTGCTGCATTGTTTTCAAGATTACAAGGCATCACTTGTTTCATCTATTTGGATTGTGTTTGATAGTGTTCATTAATGATACATATCAATCCTTTCTCTATCAATTGTTAGAATTGTGTCCAATTTCAAAGCTTTAAGGAAAAAAGGGTCTAGTCGGAAGGACTATACTGAGCAGCTTGTTGCAAATTTGTCTATATATTATGGCTACAATGACTATTTGATCCAAACCTTACTCAAGATTCAAGCCTGAATTTTTGGAATTTTGTTGTTATTATCTATTACAATGCTTTGTTTGATTTCCATTTTAGCACTTTGTTTGCAGCTTAGTGAATTTCAGAATAAAGTTAAATGAGGTGATATTGTGCTGAATGACTGTAAATTGTGGTCTCCAAACTTCAGATGTTCCCTATTGTTGAAGCAGTAGAACTTATTGAAGCAAATGAAGCTCCTTCGCCTACATGCCTCTGGACCAACACTTTAAAGGTCAGTAGCTGGAATAGCCAATTTATAGTTGAATAAAATACTTATTGCTCACCCAAGTAATCAAGCATCTATTTTTGGATGTTATTTTCCTACATTGATTTGCCTAAAACAAACACAGGAAGCATGCATGAAAAATATACCAATTTGCCTAAAACAAATGTAGGGACTATTCACAAAAGATATCCTAATGTGCATAAAACAAACGCAAGAAGTACCCACGAGAGATGCGTTGATAAATGAAAAAACACATCATGACCCTAAGCACCTATAGGTACTACTACAACAAAGTGGAACACAAAATCTTACTTCATACCAACCTCACTACTCTATGAGTAAACTTACCAATAAACTTCAAGGAAGGATATCCAACTTTCTCCTTGCATTTTACAACTTACTATTTTCTAGAGTTCCCTCAAAGATCGAAGAAAATCCAACTTTATTCTCACACTTGAAATCTTTTTGCATTCTCAAGTTTCTTCAAAGATTGAAGTAAAGATTGTGCACTGTCACCCATATTCATCAAATCACTATGCATTGTTGATCTTCCATTGAATAATATTTGCACCCTTTTCAATGTAAGGTGACTGCCATAAACCGTTTCCCCTTTCCTTCTTCGCAGTCACTATCTTAATCACATTGGATCATGCCTCTTTATGCTTGGACTATACCAATCCACCATTGTTTTGACACCATCAAAGTAGATTAGCATGTTTGAGGTATTCAATGTCCTTGAGTTCAAAAGAATATTTGAAGGGCTTGAAATTCACATACTTCTAATAGTTTGGAAACCTTATCCACAAGATACACATGTTCTTACCAATTTTTACATGGTCTGGGATAAGATCCTACCTAAACCTACTAAACCTGATAGTTGTGATTTAGGCCATTTTCCACTTGACAAACAAGAACACTACATGCTCTATCAGTAGAAAAGATGTAGCCTGGAGAAGAAAATTATCTAAGAAGACAAGAATAAGTTTCCAAAGGAAAGGCATAAACATGTACTTGTCTCATATTATAATATTCTTGTCTCCATGACCATCTAGTAATACCATCGGAAAGAATATAGCTATATGCAATCCATTTGATAGATTATCAATAACATGTAAAGGAAACTTTTATTATTTATAGTGACCTGGTTTAATTATCAATAATGAGGACATGTGTACGAAGAAGTACCTTTTTGTGCATCATAACTAGAGGAAATGAGTAAGCACTATGACATAGTCGAATGATCCCAATGTCAAGGGTTTCAAACTTGAATGATCCCAACATCAGGGATCCCATAAACTATGTGCTTGATCACACTTTTGTGCTTATAGGTAGAGTAATAGGGCCAAAATTTTGGATGGTCTTAAAATACATCAAGAAACAACTATAGATCTAGAGGAGTGGATCTTTGTTAAGTGTTCTTTTAAGGAGAATAATGTTCAACAACTTATGAGGCTCTTTTTTTAACATCTTCTTCATTGTATGGGAGCTGATTACTTGAATTGGTGATCTTAAAGACCTTTGACATCATATCCCAATTCCTTTGGTTGAAAACGCATGACAAGTGAAGTTTCTTTTCAAGTTGCCTAGTGAATTGAACCTTTAAACCCCTAAGATACATCAGTTCTGTCTGTAGGAACAACATATTGATTGCAGATAATTTTTTTCCCATCACAATCTTTACCATATAGTATTTTCCAACACATTTGATGGTTGCCCACATTAACAATTGACAATTGTCATTGGAGACATAAAATAGCCAAGAAATTAAGTCAACTCATGATTGATAGTCATAGAATTATGAGTTCTCCTACATATGATCACCTTGTACTTTTTGACATACCTAGCTAACTTTAAATTGGTCTCCTCACTCAAGGCTTGACAATGGTTGGGTTGCCCATGTCTTGTTGGGGTATGGCCTTATCTAATGGAAGAGGTACTTTATGGTGATATATTTCTTTATGTTCTCCTCGATCATATTCATTGTAGTAAATTTTATTTCCTATGCACTTATTACCCTTGCTTCACTTGCTAGAGTTGGAGCAAAGCCTTACTGTGTTTATCTCCTTTAGTTATTACCGAGTTACTTTTCTATTAGTACTTCTAACCAAGTCTCATCTCATTTAGGGTTATGAAAGAGCTAACCACATAAATGTTTTATCTTCTCAAACTTCATACATCAAATGCAATTGCTAAATTTTCATTACAGTGGCAAATAAATAATTTATTTTTTTTAAATCCAATGTTTCGTCAAAATTTCGACAAACCAGCCTGATGAACCAAAATAAACTTCCGACGAGGTTGCTATACCTCCAACGGAATTTTCGTCACACAATCAACTCCTCTTCATTGGAATACCAATGAAAGTTTGTTGTTTTTTTTATGCTTTCTAATGGCACTCTGCGACGTTTTTGTGTTTTTTGTTGTCGATAGATAGACGAAGTTTCATCGATTTTGCGATGAAAACCACCAACATTTTTCATGGTGTTGACTGACGATGTTGAGTCATGGTTTCGATGAATAAAGTTTGGTCGGTAAACCAACGAAATGCCAGCGATAAAATTTAAAACAATGTTTCATCGAAAATTCGATAATAGTTTGTCAAAAATTCGACAAATATTCGTTGGAATTTCTATTCAAATACAGTAGTGTGTGAACTAGTGATTGGTCAAGAGGATGGGTACTTGAATGTGCTTGAATTAATTATTGGAAACATACTGTAAATTGTTTGTACTTTGTCTTGAATAAAACTTGATTCCATCACTATATGCCACCAATATGGCATCCAAGACCACAAACACATAGTGGTGTAGGAAAGATAATAATTTTAACCAAAAAATATAGGTAATATTTAGGTGCTAAATATCATTGTAGACATGGAAAATATACCGACACACTTGATCCTGATTACTAACATTGTTTCATCCTGAATCACCTTCTCAGCTTGTCATTACCTTTCATCTCTTAATTGAATAAATCATTATTTATCTGATTAAGTCTTTCTCCTCTATTAATTAAATAAATCATTTTTTTTAATTAATCTAATCATCCCTCTTTTAATTAAATAATCCATTTTATTTAATTAATCTCTAAAGTCACACCATTTAAATAAAATAAATTAATCTTTATTTGATTTAATCTAACATCATTCTCCTTAGTTAAATAAATCAATTTTATTTAATTAAATCTAAAATCATTTTCCTCTCAACTTTGACTTATTTAAATCCTAAAATCTAAGTCAAAATGGTCACATCACCTAATCTCTCATTAAATTAATTAACCTTTTGATTAATTTAATCCTAATCACTTCAATCCTCTAGATTTTGCAGCTTGCACAATAAATCAATTTATTTGATTTATTAATTCATCAATTTCCATTCAAAAGAGCATATTTTGTGGAATATTCTTCCAATTCAAAAATCCCTCTAAAAGGGGATGGGTACTTCCAACAAGGCATTTAATGCCTCTTACATGTCCTTGTGCATTGAGCCAAGTGACATTAACTCCATTTCCCTTCCCTCTAAACATGTCATTTCACTAAATTCAAATTTGAATCTAATGGCATTATGGGCACATTCATCAAAATGTGCACAACCTTCACCCATTCACATCTTGACAAGTGGCACTTGTCCATTGGATGTTGAATGATCCCACATTTCTCAATTTCACTCTCTTTTCCAATTTGGAAATCTATAAATGAGAGACTCTTCCTCTCATTCAATCATCCACAATTTGAGAAAACTTACTCTCTTCACATTGAGAGCTAATTTTGTCTACTTCATAGCAAGTGTTCATCATTTTTCATGATTTCATAGAAAGGTTATGCCAAAATATCATCAAGGAGTTTCAATCATCCACAAATTACCACAAAGCTTACAAAGGAGCTAGGAAAGGGCCAATTTCGACACACCAATTGGCACCAATTCCCCCATGGGATCAAGAGTTTGCTTGCTTAATTAAAATTTCACTTATCTTTCCATGTTTTGTTTCTTCATTTTCCTATTTTGAGCATTGTAAATGGATTTCATGGGGAATCCTTGTTTTATCTTGCATATGAACCTAACTATGTGTTTGTTTGTTGTGTTTGTGCAGGAATAGGATTGGGGTTCACAATCATAAATGAAAATATATGATGTCCTTGATGTAAGGATAAATAATGTAATATAAGATCAATATTTGAGATGAAAGGTGTGATACAAAAAATGTAAGGATAAAGAATGTAATGTAAGCTCAATATACAAGATGAAAAGCATGATAGCCCAAATGTAAAGATGTATTCTAATCGTGTGACAAGAGAAGTGAAAATGGTATAAAAGGTATGCTCTAGAAGAATGATATAGTAATGTAGGCTCAAAATGCAAGAAATTTTGGAGTGTAGTAGAGAAATGTAGGATCAATAAGAAACTTTATAAATAATATATCTCAATATAAGATCCAAGAAGCATGATGCAACAATAAAATATCAATAGGTAATGAACAATGGTCAAATACTAAGGAATGGACATAGATATAAGAGTGCAATAGGAAGTAAAAATTTAATATAAGTAAGCAAGATAATAAAAATAATAAAGGAATAAGAGTCAAATGATAAAACATAGAAAATAAAGATAAGTAGGAAATCCAAGTGGGAAAAAAAAGGCTCAAGAAAATAGAAGTAAAGCATAGGCCCATAAAGAAGATGTAAATAGAAAAGGAAAAAAGGAAAACCAAAAATCCCCCTACCTAAGGAAGAGAGTTATGAAATCAAATATAGGTGAAATGAGTGTGAAGATCACCATAAGAAGTTAATAAAAAGGGCCAAACATAAAATACCATTGGGAAACTAGAAAAGGTAAAGGTACATCATGATAAAAATTATCACATCCTCATTTTCTTCATTTTATCAATACAACAAAATATTAGGAATGAATGGATATAAAATAATATTATTCAATAAAGTGTGATAATGCTTACAAACAATAATACATAAATCTAAAAATAAGTTATGAAGCATGGAGTACACTTGGATTCTAAATATTTGAAGTAAACTGTCTACAAATATCCATTGAATTTTTTCATTGTATAGTGGAGGCAACATATTATTATCAAAAACTTGAAATCTAAAAATATAATCCTTAATTAGCTCTTTTTCCTTGTGTTTTCATTACATTCGTGAGAGATAAACAACATAGCATGTTTTGAAGCACTTTGTTTATTGTAAGAAAATAATATAGGAACATTTTTGTGAGAATGGATTAGAATAACATTAATCATTTATAATTACATCAAATCATTATTCATTTATTTAAATAATCATTTATAATGCAAATATGGACACCATTGATAAAAAAGATATGTATTAATCAAATAGCCATATAGGCATACATCAATATATATCAATATATGTATAACATATATACAAAAAATTCATACAGGCTTACAAGAATGTCATATGGGCATATAATGTCACATTTATGTAATACAAAATATATGTTCAAAAATTCCATATAGGCATACAACAAAGGACCCTAGTAAATAGTCATTTTCCTCCAGGTGAAGGAAACAGATCACAAGTGGCCTTTGATTTTCGAGGAATGGAGATGTGTATGATTGTGGTCTCCTTCAAATTCATTCACTTGACCTCCTGTTTAAAGATTCATTGAGCTCCATGTCTATTACAATAAAAGGTATATACATTAATATATAGAAATTACATTATAAAATGAAATACAACAAAATAATCTCTTACTACAACCAAATAATCTCTCTGCTCATCAACACCAATGACACACTCACGCTCTAGTGTAGCAATGTGAACTTTACTCATTTATCTATTTTTTCCTCAATTGAAAGGGGTTTATTCATGGCAGCTCTATCTAGTTACATGGTAACTTCACATCAATTACCCTCATATTACTCTCAACATCTATAAGTATATCATATGCCTTCCTAAGGGTCTTAGGGTTTTATCTCTCAAATAATAGTCTGTTTTAGAATCAAATACACCACAATAAAGAACAAGACACATTGATTCATTGTGTTTTAGATGTTGAGGTGCCTTTCTCATAGTAAAGATGAACTTTCTATTGAAATCAATGATTGTCTCATTGATTCTCTTTTTGATAGTGTTAGGTTCATGGATAGTAAATTTCAATCAATAATATCCCCGTATTACATTCTAAAAGCATCAAAAATACTTCCCAAGAAGAGATTATTTTTAATTAAATAAGAAAGGAAAGGGCCCTGACCCAAGAGTTTTAAAACATCAACAAACTAAAATTAAACTAGACACATGTAGGCCAAAAGAAGAATTTTCAGGGCATGTAGGCTCACTAAAGTAAAAAATAACAAAAAAAGAATTAACAACCACTAGAAAACAATAACACCTGCAATCAAAGAAATCACACTAGGGACACAAAACAATTTGATTTATTAGATCCCATTTTTCTATAGAGGGTCCAACAATGCCTTCTAGTCATCATCATTGTGGTCCTTCTTTTTTCATTATCTTTAGTCACCTAAGAGTCTTCAACAACACCAAGTTTCTTTTTTTGCTTATTAATTTTTTACTTTCTTGACATCGTCCTCATGACCACTTTTAGCATAATACCTTGGGTGACCATGGTGAGGTTGCAGATAGCCTTCTCCATTCTTTTGACCTTTTCATTATTTGTTTCAATCATGAATTTCATCTTCTTAGCCTCTTGGTGTAAGTTCTCCAACTAATACTTTAATTGGGAAGGCATTTTCCACTACTCATTATAGCAACTCTCTCAACCTCTGTGTGATCAATGTGGCAAGCACACAACAAAAAATCATCTTCAACCACCAAGTTATCATCATCCTCTGCTTTATTACCTTCATCACCATCAATTTCTTCCTCTTCAGCTTCAAGAACCTCTTTATCATCATCCTTCTTTATAGCCTCACCTTCCCCATCTCTATACAACTCCTTCTCCTTACCAAAGCCCAATTCCTCCCTTGTCTCCTCTAACTAATCTTCCAAGGCCTCGGTCTACCTCAGCTCCACCCTTTCCTCATAAATGAATTCTTCCTCTAACTCCTCAAGCTAAGGAATGAAATCCTCATCCTCAAAATCATCACCCTCTAAGTCCAAGGAGGGGGAAGCATCTTTTCCTTGGAAACTGAAGAAGGTCCCACAAGTAGTTGATTGGCCAGTCTGGCAGATCTTCAGGTCCCCAAGGATAGTAGAGGATTATTCTCTAGCAGTAATATGGAATTTTTCTCACCTTCAACATTTGAAATGTTGATAAGGCTATCTTCAAACACAATAGGGAAATGTTTTTTCTTTTTATTTTTAGAAAAAATATTAGAGGGGAGTTTCCTTTTTATATGGGAGGCCTCATGGAAAATCAGAGTCTCAATGAAATGGGTGTTATCATCCAGAGGCAGTGGGGAGGACATTTTTCTAAACAAGACCAAACCTTTTCTTTTTTTGAGACAGTTACAAGAAGATCCTTGAGACTTGGAGGGGGGTAGAAACCCCTAGGGACACCTTACTAGTTTTATTAGGAAGATTTCTAAACCATTCTTTGGAGCTCTCCTCCAAGGAATGAACAAAAAAATTCATCATCACATCGTCATCTTCAATCTCATACTCATTCTAGTAATATTGATGAATTACCTTAAGTTATCTTCTCTAGTTACTATGTTGTTGCTTTGAAATTTCAATACCTTACCTTTGATGTCATTAGTAATAGGATTAGAGTACAATTTGGGATCCCAAAGGAATCTAATTTCCCATACCTTAAATTAGCTCCTAATGGTTTTCAAGTTGGAGCAAATCTATGAGCCTGTCTTTGAGGGCTACCTCCATCATTTTGTCCTATATTTTGTTATTGTGGTATTTTGTTGACCTTGTTGTTCAACAAGCATATCATAGGCCTGAGTCAAATGATCAATCTCTATTAGCAATTCTAGCCTTATTTTGCTAGCTTCATCCAACAACTCTAATTCTTCATCTATGGGTCTTCGTCTTCCATCATTATCATTTTGAATGTGTTAATCAACATCATGGAAAGTCTGATTGAATTGGTAACCTTGAGAACCAATGGGAGAGGGTTGTTAGTGGTCAATTTTGTGAGCACCTCTATCAACCCTACCTAGTGTTTGATTTCTTCTAACATCAAATTTGTTAATATTTATATTTCTTCTTTTGAGCAATTAATTTGTAGAATCATCAAAATTATTTTGGTATTATTCTCTTAGTTCAACAAACCTGCATCACCTCTACCCAAGGTGCTAACTCTTTCTATATTATTGTGTTTAAACAGACTACCTCCATCTTTTGTTTTCTATTTACCACATTGATTTCTTACATTGCCTACAATATTTCCAAGTGTGCAGGCTTCTCATTTTTATATCTTCTTCAATCCATGACAAATAAAAATTCACTAGAATTGGATTCTTATAATAGTTGTCAATCATTGAGGAGACAAGATTTTTCTTGAAACTATTATCGATTATACAACCCAAACACCAACTACAAAACACTCTTCAAATTTTGATTCTTGTAAATGATAGTAAGCAATTTTCAACATCTATTAGCTTTCCCCAACAATGGCTCCATTCTATTAGGTCTCAAAATCACTGCTCCACTTCTTAGAATAGAATTTTACTCATAAGGCCAGAGTTGTCAATAGGTGAGAAAAATTGGTTCACCTATAAAACTATGGAGAATTAAGAGCTAACTCAATGAGAGTGGATTCTATCTCCTACACTTTGAGCTTAGCTCAAACTCGAGAGGGTATTCACAAGGGTATACCTTAGTAGGTATATTGGGATCACTTATGATAAGAAATAATAAACTAAATGATATCTCCTGCACTTTGAGCCCAACTTAGACTCAGGAGGGTACATTCCTAGGATATACCTTAGTAGGTGTTAGGATCACTTATGATAAGCAACAATAAACTAAATGATATCTCCTACACTTTGATCTCAACTTAGACTTAGGAGATTATTCCCAGGGGTATACCTTAGTAGGTATTGGGATCACTTATGATAAGAAACAATAGACTCAATTATCACTGGTACCTACTAAGTTATACCCTTAAAAATACCCTCCTAAATCTAAGTTGAGTTCAAAGTGTAGGAGATAAAACTCACTCTCGTTGAGGTAGCTCTTAATCCTCCATATTTTGTGAATGAACCAATTTTCTCATCTATTGTCAACCCTAGCCGTGTGAGTAGAATTTTGTTCTAGAAAGTGAAACAATGATTTTGAGACCTAATATAGTCAAACAAATTATTCTTGATAAAATTTACCACCATTTAACATCTTAGTATAATTTATCATCAAATTTTAGGTGGTGGATGATAAAGAGAGACATTAGACTTGGCATTTGAAAATATATTCTCTAATCTAAAAGATTGCATGACTTCATATGTGTTTTTTTTCCAAACTCTAGATTTTTAGGTAGGGAAGGGAAGTATCTGATGTGAATTGCTACCATAAAAATTTAGAACATGAGCTATAATTGAATTTGATATCCTTCTTTTGACCAAACTTTGACCATTAAATTATAGAGTATATTTTACCTATAATTAGAAACTATAAAAAAATCTACTTAATTTTCCATGAGCTTTACAAAAATGTAAAAAAAACATTTAAATTGCAACTTATAGAACAAATTAATGAAAAACCACAATAACTTGCTCAAAAATTATTACAACAAGTTAAAAAATTATTGTCATTTTCTCAAATATATTACTCAAAACCCTGAAAAATCGTGATAAAATTTACAATGATTTATAAATTATGACAAAAACAAAATTACTAACCCAAATAACTTGTTAATATATTTCTTAAAAATAAAAATAAAAATAAAAATCAATAAAATATCAAACCACTTCAAAAAAAATCTCTAAATGCCAAAATATTAATTTATCTTACAATTTATGATGATTTATAAGAGTCTTTATCTTCCTTGTTTATTGACATAATTAAAGAGAGATATGCCTTCAATCTAACTAATCAACCTAAAAAAATAGGTAGAACTAATAAATAAAAAAGATTACAATTAAAACTTAGCACAAGTACTTAACTTCGTTAAGCTTGCAAAGAACAAATTATATATTCATTGAATCATCGAGTGACCTAATGAATGGTTTAGATGAAGATTGTTGTCATCTGCCAACGTGAAGTAGGCTGCTACTATAATCAGCTCTACTATATTCCTCCGGAGACAAGGCAGGCATGGATTTTCCAACATTTATGTCTTTAGGCTCGATATAAAGTTTAGCTGCTTTTAGCCCTTCTACAACCTCACTCATGGTGGGTCTCCTGGATCCTTCTCTCTCCACACATTGAATTGCCAAATCAACAAAATAATTGAAACAGTCCATCTCATTTTCACTCAGAGATAACCTCTTATCTATGATGTCTGTCAGGCAACGAGAAGAGCCTTGGTCTGCCTCTGCATGGAGCATTACCTATTATGAACATATTGTTTATCAGTTTTTCTAAAAATAAACGGCTAAATTGTTAAAGATGGTAGTCAAAATTAAACCTTACCCATTTCACAAGGTTGATTTCTTCTTCACAATCTGCATTTTCGATTGGTTTTCTCCCGCAGATCATCTCTAGCAAGACCACTCCAAAGCTATACACGTCACTTCTCTCTGTCAGCTTGCTGGTACCATAATACCTTCAATCAATCAAAACAAGTTACTATTATCTGTGAGTAAGCACCCCTTGTATCAATTCAAAGTTTCAAACTGCTGGGTTCATTTGTATTGCAACCTAAAAATAAATAAGCTTGGAGGGCATATAAGTCTCTACTCTGGATCCATGTATCCCATTGTCCCTTTAACTGTGGTAGTCACATGAGTGATTGCATCATCTTGAAGAATTTTTGAAAGCCCAAAATCTGCGACTTTGGCCCTCATATTCACGTCCAGGAGAATGTTTGAACTCTTGACATCTCTATGAATGATTTTCGGGGTGGCCCTCCAATGCAGGTATTCCAATCCTTGAAATAAAACACATTCAAATGAGAAGCCAATAAACCATTCTCAAGGCTTTCAAAAGAAGAAAACAGACAAAAACTCTTTATTAATTCTGCTAAACAGGGCAGAAATGAAGTACCTTCTGCTGCATCTAGGGCAACTCGAATCCTAGCTTTCCAATCTAGGGTACATGGGTTTGCCAAAGAACCTATCAAACAATTTAATTGAGATCCATATGAGTTAGTTCGTGTCCCTTCCATATGTTAAACACCTCATCTTGAAAGTTAACTTACCATGAAGGTGATCCGCGAGCGATTTTCCACCCATGTACTCGTAAACAAGCATAAGCTTCTTCGAGGAGTCGCAGTAGCCAAGCAAACGCACCAAGTTCTTGTGATTCAATATCGAGAGAAGATCAACCTGTTTGGTGAAAAAACAGCATAATATTTAAGCATTACATATAGATATTTTCAATTTTAATCAGAAAACAAAATTGAGGCACATATATGTAGTACCTCATTTTTGAACTCTCCTGGTCCTTGCTTCGATGTAGAGGAGAGTACTTTCACAGCGATTTCATTTCCATCTGGCAACTTACCATAGAAGACACTACCAAAACCCCCTTGTCCGATGGCTTGGCTGAAATTCTGCGTCGCCATCTTCAGCTCCGCTATGCTAAATGAACGAGACCTTACAGGGTTCGGTACCTTGCCTGATAAATCTGCATTGGCATCTGGTTTCCAAATTCCAATCAGAAAAACCCAGAGCAAGACAGCAAAATTAGAGGCGTCTATGAGCAACATTTATTATAAAATGTGCATTCAGATCTATGGAGGAACAAGGTAAAATCGATCACCTCACCTGGTTTTCCGGAGTATCTTCTACGATATATAAACATTGATATCAAGATGAATAGAACAGCAAGGATGCCACCAGTGATTGATGCAATCTCTACCCATTTGCTTTTACCTTTGGGAACAACAAGATATGGATTCCCAAAGTACCTGCAAATCATTATAAACTCCTTTTACTTTTCAAATGTTTGGAAAGAGTACAACCTATTTGAATGCATAGTCACAACCTGTGCAAGGGCGGGTCTCATGAAGGGGGCTATACAATCTGAATGATTTCAAAAAAACCAGAAGTTGGAGTCTGCCTTCTTAAGAAGCAGGCTGCTCCTTAAGAAGGCAGAATTTATTGCAGACCATCTCAAGGGTTGTTTTGGATAGGTTTAAAATTTCCATCCGAAATATGTAATGCTGAGTTTCGGAGAAGGTTATTATAAACCGTAAAATTTCCATGCACCTTGGCCTACAGACAGGTCAAAACTGTCTGAGAACAGCAGTTCTCTGTTGGAGTTTATTAGTTTCACTTGTGTCTTCTTTTCTTAAAAATCTCTGATTGAAAGAATAGAAAAGTCAAGGAAAGTAATGTTAGAGCTCCTGCCAAGTTTTCCATTTTGGAAAAAGTGATGTGCAAAAGTCCTAAGGATTTTATGTTGATTGAGGATTCATGGTTATCAATTAAGGAATTTTGACTATCCCCATAATATGGTTTGTGTTAATCATGTTTTGATTTAATAAGAGGAATGGTATGGATTTGATTATATTATATGCTTCCGAAATGATAATATTTTATTGGTAATTAATATTCAGAGTAATATTTATTTAGATTCATTTATTTAGTTAAATTAATGTTTATTTAGATTTATTGCTTTCGGATTGTCTTGTGAAGTTCGATGTTTTGATGAATTAATTTCTGTGTGCATGGATATTCTTAACAAGAACAAGGCCAAACCAAATAGAAGCTGGTATTCTATTTCACAGGAAGTTTTATAGGTATTCAGTGACGATGTAAGCACGAACTAACAATGGAGGATACTAAGAGATTGTGTCAATCCGAATCGTTGCTGCAATGGGAGCTACCAAATTACCCAATATAATCAGTGCAGGCAGAAATCAAGGATAATAAGCCTGAAGTTAAAAAGCTGGGATTGTCCAAGAGTCCTCATGGAAACAGAGATGCCTGGGAAGATCATCGTAAGTAGCATTAAACAAATTGGTAAATGGTAGAGAAAAGGGCGAGCAGAAATGGCAAACGTTGAAACGTCGTGGAAGAGCCAGCAATGTCAGCTTAGGCACACCACTGCAAGAAAGTCCAACCAAAAGAAGCCAAATTTCTGAGTGGTTTGGAAGGTTCGAGGAACATTTTAAATTCCATGACAAAATAAAATCCTAGACAAATATTCTAAGACTTAAGATCCCAAATGGGAAAAGTCCAAAAACTAGAATAATTATCATAAGAAATAACCGATTGAAGGCTGTTGAAACTGTCAACAAACAAGTTTGAAAGTTCTGGTAGAAAAGAAGAGGAAGTGTTTAATAAGAAAAAGGTAGCAGATGAAGGCTCCAACAAGGTATAATACCTATGATGGGACTTTGTGTTGTCACATCTATATATAGTCTCTGTGTGTGTAAAACTTTCATTGATGTGTAAACCGGTGGTAGGAACACTCTGTGTATTAAGTACCCTATAGTTGTAGGTGGCTCAAGGGAAGATAAAATAATTGTTAATCAGCTTTAACAACGTAGTAGGTCCAGTTGTTGCCGCCACCCAATGAGTGGCTTTAGCCGTTGCCATTACATATGAAATTATGGGATTCCAACGCCTTGTTCAAAGATGGGCGGATTAATATGGCTTTAGTGGAACAGGTCAAAGCCACCAGCAAGTGGAATAGGTTGTAGCCACCACTAATCTAAGAGCAGAGCTCCATGCCAGATTACAGCCCATGTGATCATCTTGGTTGTAGCTGAATTATGGTCATCTTAGTTTTCATTGGATGATGCCACTTTTGAAGCAGTGTGGAATCAACTGTAACTGAATTTCCCTAATCACTTGCGCTTGGACCTAATGGAGTGGTTGTAGCCCTTTCAGTCTGTGTGAGTCTAAATTTTAGTCTAAAAGTTGAGACCAATGTGTTGAGTCTCAAAGAGGGGAAACAGTGTTCAGACTTCAGTGTCGAATTGGTTGAGAAGTGGATGACACAGAGTTATTGGGATGGCAAGGAACTTGCATGGTTCAATCTAGTTGTGAAATTTTAATAATAGTCATGTGCCTCACCATTACCCTTGGTTTCTAGTTGTGAAATTTTAATAATAGTCATGTGCTTCACCAATATCCCTTATGAAACTAGATACCCATTGTTGGGGTAGTCAAGTAGAACAGTAAACCCGATGCTTTAGTTTGGCCTTCAAGCAAGTTACTCATACAGGAAATTTCTGATGATACCTAAACCTGTGTATTATGAATCAGAAGTAGTTCTGGTTGTTGTAATGATGATTGAATGGCGTCTTAAGTTTGTGTTTATGTTTGTGAATATGTATGATTGCTTGAGTAAACTTTAAATTATCTATTGTCCTAGAACGCCACAGATAAAAAGGATGAAATTGCATAGACTCCATTAGCTTCATCGGAGCTGTGCAATAGAAGGCAACAAGACTCCCTTGATAAGTCTTAACCTTGTTCACAAGCCTTTTGGATAGGAAACCTAAGGCACAAGATCCTCAGATGGATTAATCAAGATGGTGTCATGTGTCAGGTGAGCCGGGGCAATCCTAACATAACCCAAAAAGTGTCTAAATTGTAGTTTGATTAGTTGGTGAATCAAGTAACACCAGAGCCGAGAGTTAAGCTATTAAATTTAATAAATTAATCATCATACTATTCTAGCTTTTAATTGTCAAATAAAATAATATAAGAATTCAGTCGAATTTTTGGTAGCTGATTTGGCGTGGACATCAGGATGGAATTCAAAGTGTGCTGCAACTGAAAGAAGCAAGACAACAATGACTAAGCACATTTTGTCAGATATTTTGTAAAAAAATATTGCACTTACAATATTGTGTTTCTTAATTTCATTTATGTTTTTTTTTATTATCACTGAATAGTGATATTTATTTTTATTAAAAAGAGGGGTAACATTTTATAAAAACAAAAGAAGTACAAAGCAAAGCAAAGGGCTTAAACAGTCTTGTCCATATCCACCAAGTGGTCTAGTTGATGAGACAAACCCAGGGGTCAGGGGTAATTGTAGATGACCCCTATCTACAATGTTCCAAACTATTTGTTTTGACGCAAAATACCATTTAACCACTTTGCTACAAAATAGTCCTAAATGTACTCACCAAACCCCTCTTCCTACCGATTCTTTATATTGTCATGGGCATGAAATCAAGAATAAACCCTGTGTTTACTGTAAATGCCAGAGTACCCCTCATTTGGTTTAGCAAGTTTTGTTTTGCGGGTGAAAGCATGTTTGGATTGAACATTTTCTGAGAAATTTCGTCCTGATTGATTTGGATGCTGGCTCTAGCAAAAAAGAAACATTTTGCATGGGCACGTTGTGAAGTATTTCCAGTAGCAGCAAGATAAGAAATTTGAAGGACCGTTAATACTCGCTTCTTGGTGTACTGTTAATCAAAATGCATTCTTTAAACTTTGCAATAGAAAATTCAGACTAATGGACTAGAACATCATTACCTGAAATCCAAATTATGATTCAAAAGTCCGTCAGGAATTTCTCCGCTAAAATTATTGTTCTGTAAGTAACTGTCAAAAAGACAAAAAAACGCAAGATTCAATACAAAATTACTTTCCACTCATAGAAAAGTTCTTTTCATGTCAAGCACATAACTAGGAAGAGAAACTTACAGCTCCTTTAAGTTACGGAAATTGGAGAGACAGGATGGTATGAGGCCACTCAACCTGTTGTTTTGGAGATGTCTGAGAAACAAATAATAAAACATTGTTATTTGGTACCAAAGTAAAAACACTGGTAAAGAGGGTGAAGTAATTCAGAAAACAAAGGTTATGTGTCTAGAATGATCTTACAGTTTCTCCAATCTGGTTAAAGTGCACACATAATTTTCAAAAAACCCTGATAGATCCATTCCAGACAAATGGCTAGTAGTAAACAAAAGCAAATGATAGTCAGGTCTTGATATAACTATTCAATTTGTAAAATATTAATACAGTTTAAACTTGGAGAGTTATTGAAATTACATTTCCAAGACTCGAACTGGATTGTCTCTGTTGCATTTGATTCCATTCCACTCAATACCAAAGCACGGATCGGAAATCCAGTCACTGATACCAAATTCCTTACCCATATTCATAAGTGCATTGACTGTACTTAACAACATAAGGTAATTAGAGATTTCAAAGTTCCACAGTCCATAATAATTGAAAACAAAGATTTCATAAAAAAAACTGTAACAAGCAACTTGAAAGCACTTGACATTTGGCATGACACATTGTGGTCTATCAATAGAATGTGAGAGATTCATGTATCATTATCAAGATTTTAAAATATGCAAGATAGAGATATTATAATCTTACCGTCATCTGCAGAAGTTTCAGGTTCTGTATCAATAATGTTGTAACGCTCCAGAGCATTTATGAGAGGCCCACGGCTTGAATTCCCCTGCCCTTTTATTGCATCAAGAGATATTATTACTTCTCTTGCCTGTGTACTTGTCAAACTAACCTCTTTCTCAATTATGTAACTATCCATAGAGAAATTTACAGTGGCAACTGCATTGCCATTTATCGTAACATTAAAAATCCTTGATTCAGAGGTGTTCACTGCTTCAATCTCTCCAAAATACAGAGCAATTAATGTTTTTTGCTTTACTTCTGTCATATTTAGAAGTAGGTGGCTGACCTTTGCTTTTGCAACTATTGCCGTTTGCATGACCCCACTAGGAGGGTTGTTGCTGCTACTATTGTCACTAGAAATCGCTGCTGCAGTGCTGTTATTTACAACAAGACTGCTATTATATATATCCTCTTTCCTGGCGATTTGCCAGAAGCGATCGTAATCATCACCAGGGTACCTGATTACAACATAATTTGTATTTATATTTCAATCAAACGAAGTAATTTCTCAGAAAAATGTTAAAGACTAATTGTACAAACATTGAGTGTTTAAATCAGGTTAAACACCAGAACCAATTTTCTGCTATGAGACGCCTACAAGTGGGGTCAAACTTAAAACTTAAGTGAATTCGATAAAAGAGAGACCCCAGTTATGCCGAAGTAATCCATCCAAGGAATTTGTCACTAAAAACTTAGAAAGTAAATTGACAAATATTACCTAGATTTAATGAATGTTAAATAAACATGAACTACTATTCATAAAATATAGATTAAATTTTCTGATTCAAAAACTTTACAATTAAACCTAATAAAACATCATAACTAAAAGATCTTAACGACTAATATGAAGATATGAAGATTGCCTCCAAAAAGAGTTAATTGTACTTTGAAGATATTTTTACAAAATAGGCTCTACTTGTGTTGTATGGAGAATGAGTAAGAATGGAGTATGATATCATTCTGTCAGGATGTTCAACTTAAAAATCTGAAGATTTTATTAAGTCAAGTCTACGAATATCAGGGGATAATGGAAGCCAAATGTATATTGATGTGATGTACTCCTAACACTATACTGACAAGGTAGTTTCAATTAGAATATTTGTTTGTGGATGTATTTTGTTTTGCGCCATGTCTATGGTCATCTTCAATGGTGTAAATTGAACTTATAGCAATGAGGTAAGCAGAGCTTCTCAAAATCTCCTGGTAAATCTTCAAGATGTTAAGAGTTTGTTGGACTTCAAAAGCCTTGAATGATCGTACAGCTTTAAAATAAAGAGTGCTGCTTTTCTTTGGCTTAATTGTATCTCAACAATGTACATAAGGAAATTTCTGTAAATAAAATATACCTGATCAGGGATTCCCCACCCAAATCATATCTAGACACGGAATTCAGCATCAGTCCCTTACGCTGCAAATACATGCCACTAAGAAGTTTGATTAACTGAATTGCAGATACAAAAGGATCATTATCATCCGATGTACGAATAAAGCAAACATATAGTCTTTTACTGGAACCGGTAGTCAAAATCTTTTCAGTATCCCAATTTTGTGTTCCTGCAACAGCCATATTCTCCATCTGTCTATAGAGCATGCCCTGCGTCTCCACAGAGACATTGAAGCTTGGAGGATTTGTTTTTCCTTTGTAATTACCAAAATGAAACCACAGCCTTAACAAATAGGGCGTTTCAGGATCCACAGGCAAGCTATAACAAGATTTATTATAAGGCTTGGGAAAGAAACGTAGAGATTGCAAGTAAACGTCCACACTTGAGTTGCTAACAATTGCCTTTTCCCCAACACTTATGTATTCCGGCTCAGAGTCCATAGTCCATTTCATGCCTGTCTGATTATCAGTGTGATTTAGCGTGGCACCGCAATCGAGATTCAGAAAACCTGTCAACATAAGAATGAACAGGGTTCCTTTTTACTTATACAATCTTAATTCAGTAATAATCTACTTGATTAAGTCTCAAATTAAGAAATACCAATTCGCATACCTATATATATAAATCAATTAAAATGTAAAAATTCTAAATCATGTACACTTCAATTGTTCTTCCAAGAGCATTTTGGCCTAAAAGACTGATCATCTCATATCAGATTAAACAATTTGTGGTAAAGAGAAATTTCTAGGAAAAAAATATTGTACAGATTTTGTTTATTCAGAATTTCATAGGAATCTGTCATCATAATAAAACATGAATAACCCTTCATGTCCTAACGATGGAAACTAACCTGAAAAACAGAATCTTTACAAAGTTTATTTCCAAGACATCCAAATGGAAATTTAGATAATTTTCTTCCTATTTTCAAATTTCAATTATTTTATTTGGACCAATTTTGTTTTGTTGCTCTTTTCAGCCAATAAGTATCATACCTGTTTGAGCTGCAGCAGAGGAAAAGAACAACACGAGTATTGCCCATCTAAACTTCTCCATCTGCTCGCACACAGAACTCTTACAAACAGGTATTCAATAAAGTATCAAGAACATAGAATGCAATGTTGAGGATAATGCAGTGCAGAACCCCACCAAACGAAAGATAATGTTTTCTGAATCTTCGTCTGAATCTTCTTGGCAAGTGCGAAGTCACGACTATTTTAGAGAAAGCAATTAAAATCATCCATAGTCCAGTCGTACACCATGTCTGCCAGTTGATTTGCGTAACTTGAGGCAATTCGATTGTCAAAGGGCGTGTTGACTGGGTTTCCATGGCGACTTGAGAGTCGAGCAAATCAAACTTATTAATTACTATCCAAAAAGTACAGTTGAATGGAAAGGAGGCCCCGAGACTTGGTTACAACTTGCTAATGCTGATTTACATTCTGTAATCAACATAGAAGAGAGTTGATTTTAGATCTTATGTTTCATAAGTTAGTTTTCACTGTAGTTTGGTAAAAAGGTAGGCAATTAAATGTTTTTTTTTATTAATCAAAGTTGAAATATACAAAAACAAATGTAATCATTAATGGCTGCTTCAAAGTCATAAAAGATTAAAGTAGGAGAAAGGATCCATTAGTTGAGCATGTTTCAATAGTTGTTATAGCATTTGTTGATTTAATGCCCAATATTTTTAACAATATTGAACCAATAGTTGTGACTTTAAAGTTGTTAGTATTGATTATAACTACCAATAATTGAATAATATGTATTCCTTAGATCTAAAAAGTAACAGATCATGTGATGCCACATCAGTGCACCAATAAAACATGATTTAGTGCACAAGTATCGGTCTCACTTTATTTTGGACCTTTTTGGACACCTTGACAAAAAACATGTTGATGTGGCATCATATTTGATTATGTAGCCCTGAAACCTTAGTTATAAGTAGGGGCGTTGCCAAGCACGCTGTTGTAAAAATTTGGGAATTTTTTGAAATTTTCACATAGAATTTTGAGAAGCGTGAAGTTAGGGTGCTCAACTACCGGGTCCTCTCCCCTAGTATCAATAAACAACATTACAACATGGTGTGGTTGGGAATAAACAACATTACAACAAGGTGTAGTTGGGATAAAAAAGATTACAAGAACAACAATGAAATGTTAATACCACATTTTAGAATTGCTTATAAGGTTTATTGGGCACAGTGCCTAGATTTTTCTCTTCAACTCTTTGCAAGTTTAAGAAGTGGTGGAGATTGACTCCTCCTCGTGCCCTTTGATTTCTAGAATTATTAGAGTTTGGAAAGTTGAACTTGAGCCCATGATTACTTATTTTCTTTGATATTTGGTCTACTAAGAGTTTTTGCTAGGTGAAAGACTTGTGGACATTGGTTTGGCTTATTGTAAATTCCCAACTTGTCACAAATTAGAGCTCTTCAAACACCTTTTTTGGACTTGTCCTCATGCCTAATTACTTGAAAGTGATGCACAATCTTTTCTAGCCCTTTCATCTAGTACATATTCTTGTTGGATTGCTCATTTTGGGGATATAAGCTTGTGGCCTAGCTATATTACCATAATTTAAGAATTATTGATAGCTTCTATTTTGTTTCAACTATAGAAAGCTAAATTTTCTCTCTTTAAGCAAATGTTATAAATTTGTGGTTTTCTCTTAATAAGAAAGTTATTTCACTTGTACCTTTAGTTATTTTTATATCCAAATGTAATGGGAGAAGCTAACATTAGAATTCCAACACTAGAAGAACCTCTTCAACCATTGAGGGAGTACACCATGTACTATGAGTAGATTCTTGCTTGATGATGGCACTCAAAGAACATTACCACCAACTCCCCATTTATAGTGTCACTCATATAGTACAAGTCACTTTTTGCTCCTTTCTTCTTAAGGGATGGCCTAGACTTTATCAACCATGGGGAAAAACTTTTGGGCAGATGTAGAGCAATGTCGAGGTGCATGTCATGTCTTTGCCATCAAACTGTGGGATGCTCATTTTTCTTGTTGTACAAGATTCACAAGATGGTTAGGAGAACCCATATCCTCTTTCCAATAAGCCATTGCAATAGATGGTTCCTCAACAAGACAAGCATCTCTCCTCCTTCTCTTCTTGCAACAACCAATTGATGTAGCGCATGGTCTAAAGGCCTATTAAAGGACTATAAAACCAAGAAAATCAACAATAAAGTCACTCACACACAATGTAAAAATTTGAGGACAATTAGAAACAACACAAATATTCTTATTATTATCAAAATGAATCCTTACAACGTAGTGCACACAAAGCCAAATATTAAAATAAATAGATCATAGTGATATTACTAGGGAAATATTTTACAATTCTTAGAGTAAGAGATGCTTAACCAAGATGAAGGAATGTGTACTCATACATATCTCAAACCTATTAGAAACTCCAATTTTAAAGCCTTACCCCTTTTCCCCCAATTGGGTACAACAAGATACTTTAACTTATTAGCTCAAGGTGGACCATTTATGAGAAAAATCTTAGGGAATACCATATGGTCCTTTAGCATGTGAGGAAAAGGTATAAATTTAGAATTTAAACATCTAGGATTGAAATAAAGATGAACCATTACCACATTAATCTATAGAGGATAGTGCAATGGTGCACAATTAGTAAGGTGACCAAAGAATTAGTTATTTCTTTGTGTTCACACATAAACATTCAAATATCCTCATATACATATAGAAGAATACAAAAACTTCAACTCCAAATGTGTGATCAAAAAATCGAAAAAATAAATAAAATGTGAATGAAAATACAATTATTTTTGGTTTATACAAGATAGCTATTAGACCATGGATGCTCCTATGTTCTAAATATTGGGTAAGAAAAATAACTCAAGAACTTGTTCACATTGCATGTGTGAACTCCTCAATATTATAGCTATAAGGGCTCACTTCTATCAGAGTTGATTATGTGGCCTCTTCCATGCTTCTATCTATGTGAATTTTATGCCTATGTGAACAATTTAAGCAAGTAAATCAAGCAACAAAAAGAAACAAGAAAAACTCAATTTAAGCTATGAGAATATAATTAAACATAAAATTTAGCATAAAAACCCTATGTTAGACTCCTTGTTGCACTCAAAAGTGGATTTTCCCAAGTGATTTAAGTTTGATAATATGTTCTCACGATTGCAGCAACATAACATTGCATTCAAAAAGTGGATGATAATAGCTTGGGTTGGGGTTGATTTATAGATTTTGGGAAATGGGTGGATGGCTAGGATGAGGTTAAGAGATCAATGGACAAGATTGCTTGAGATGCTTGAGAACTCTCAAGCAAGGAGGATATGACAAGTGTCATGTGGTGATTGGATAAGATGGAGGCAAAGGGATTGATGGGAGATTCAAGGGTGGAGATTCTTCTTGGGAAGGTTGAAGGATGAAATGGAAAGGGTACACTTTGGAGTACCCAAGAGGGATGAGCAAGTCCTTTGACCTATGTGACTTAGCATCAATACCATGTATAATGAACAAAGGCCAATGCCTTTGTACACATGTGGGGATGCACATGACTTGAGGGGAATTGAGTAGGATTAGGAATGTGGAAGTAGGGGATTAAGGGGCCAAGTTGATTAGCCCACTTAATAAAAAGTGTCCAGAAAAATCGGGGTTTAAAATAAATAAAATATTTATTTAATTTTTAGGAAATGGATGGGTGACCTAGGTAAATAAATAAATAATTGGATTTATTAACCTAAGGTGGACTATAGGAGGGTGATTTAATGATTTAGGCTAGGAAGTGGGTGTGGGTCAATAATGATGAATATTGATTTTATTAATTAAATAATCAAATATTATTTAATTAATAAGGGGATAAAATGGGATAATTAATTGAATGATTAGGGTTGTATTCAATTAATTATAGAAAAGATATTCAAGTAATGACATTGTGTCAATTTTAGGTGACATTTTGCCCCTCTTTAAAGTGATGTTACAAAGTGACATGATTTTAAAGAAGATTAAGGGTAAGTGCACCAAGTTGTGACACAAAAGGGGGGTCTTAAGATGCCACTTTTTTTTCTAAAATTGGCAAAGTCTGATATTTGATGAGAAAATCAAGATAGTTATGCTCAAAATTTAAAGATGCAACAAGAACAAGAGTTGTAGTGCCCCAAATCTACTTTCTAAACTACTATTTTTTTTTTAAAATGGTGAAGATTAAGGGTTTCAAAAAGGGGGAGCACACAAAGTGGTCCTTTATTTTCAAAAAAATATAACATTGTGTCTAAAGTGCTCCCCCTAAAATATTAACTTTTTTTAGAATTTCAAATATCACTTTAGTGATAAAATAGCTAAGATTATGTAGTTTATGCCTAATTTTTTGGCTAATTTTTTAGTGAATGTATTATTTTTTAATAATTTTTGAAATGGACACATCCTAAAAAATGGAAATTTGAGCATTGTTTCCCCCTAAACTTTTTGAAACTAATTGAAATTCAATTTTATCTTTTTAATATGTGTAGAATGGAGTCTAATTTCTAAAAAATGTTATTTGTCTCAAAATTTCATGAACGAGTAAAAACCTATACCCAAAATACTACATGTTGGTTTTTGACAAAAACAGACACACTAACAAAAGAAATTAAAGATGAAAACCTTAACATAATCAAAACATTAAAAAAATTATATGGTTAGATAGCTAAGAGAGATCTTAACATCATCATGGTATTTTTATAAATTTGCATTAAAACACATGCAAACCTAATGGAGAGAACGACCAAAAATGTTTGAAATTATTTTACCTTTTCAAAAAAACACATATTCAGCATGAAATAGTTATCCAACCCTTTGGATTGGATGCCCAAGGCAATCCGACCCAAAGGGTTGGTATTTCCCAATGCAAGCTATTTGGAGAGGGGCAAATGTGAATGACATAACTCTATACTAATAACCCTCAATTGTAAATTGAATACCCTAAACCCTACACCTCAACCCTAGATACATTAAATAAACATTAAAGTATAAATTGCATTTACATATGGACATTTATTTTCTTATACAAAAATGTTATATTTCATGTATATAGTTTTAAGATGTTTGAGAGTGGTCTTAGATCTCTTGGAGTTATAATGCAAATTCTAGTTTTTGGAAGATTTTATAATTTTTTAGACTTGGTCAAATTTCAGTAATCAACATGTCAAATTTCAATAATTAGGAGGTCAAGATTCAATAATCAATAAGTTGTATCATCTCTCTCTATCTCACTCATTTTCATTCCTTATTCTCTAGACCTCTCTCTATCTCCATCCCTTTATCTAACTCTCTCCCCCTTGAGCTCAAGAACTACCTCTCTCTCCCTCTCCCTCCATGTCTCTCTCTACCTACACCTCTCCCTCCTTTTACATGAAATAAACATTAAAGTATAAGTTGATATTTGCATATGGACATTTAATTTATTAGAATTTCAGTTATATTTCATATATATAGTTTTATTATATTTGAGAGTGGTTTCAGATCTCTTGGAGTTATAATGCAAATTCTAGTTTTTGGAAGATTTTATATTTTTTTAGAAAATCAAATTTTAATTATCAACATGTCAAATTTTAGTAATCAGAAGGTCAAGTTTCACTAATCAGTAAGTTGTGCCATCTTTCTCTCTCTCTATCTATCTACTCTCTTTTTATTCCTTATGTTGTAAACCTCTCTCTCACCATCTCCATCCCTTTATCTAACTCTCTCTCCCTTGAGCTTAAGAACTACCTCTCTACCTATCCATCTCTCTCTTCCCTATCTCTCCTCTTTCTCTCTCACTCCCCCCTTCCCTCTCTACTTCTCTCAATATCAAACGAAATGCAAGCAAATCCAACCCAAAGGGTTAGTATTTCCCAATGCAAATCTTTTTGCAAGCACCAAATTTGGTACTTGCCAAATGAAAATGCATTTTTAGAATACTAGAGACAAATGAGAGAGAGAGGGAGGGGTAGGTAGAGAGAGAGAGAGTAGAGATAGAAAGAGGGAGAGAGAGAGAGAGAGAGAGAGAGAGAGAGAGAGAGAGAGAGAGAGAGAGAGAGAGAGAGAGAGAGAATGGTAAGGATTGATGGAGGGAGAGGTGGGTAGAGAGAGGGAGAGGGGATATAGAGGTAGATTAGGTAGAGAGAGAGTGGTATGGAAGGAGAGATGGATGAAGAGGTACAAATGGAGAGATGGAGGGAGAGGTACAAATGTAGAGAGAGAAATAAAGAGAGAGAGAGAGGTTTTTAGATAGATGGAGAGGGGAGATAGAGAGAAGTAGAGAGGTAGGGAGGAGGGAGAGAGAGGTGAGATATAGAGAAATAGAGAGAGAGGTATGGAGAGGTATGGAGAGAGAGAGAGAGGTGAGATATAGAGAGTAGAGAGGGAAGGGGAGAGAGAGAGAGTGATGGAGGGAGAGGTAGGTAGAGAGAGGGAGAGGGGAGATGGATAGTAGAGAGGAGATAGAGAGAGAGAGTGAGTGATGGAGGGAGAGGTAGGTAGAGAGAGGGAGAGGAGAGGTAGACATAGAGAGGTAGGTAGAGAGAGTGGTAGGGAGTTATAGAGGGAAACATAGGGATAGATATGGAAAGGGTATATAGAGAGAAGTAGAGAAGTAAGAGGAGATGGAGGGAGAAGTAGGGAGGGAGGGAGAGAGAGCTTAGAGAGAGATGGGATAGAGAGAAACAAAGAGTGAGGTGAGAGAGAGAGGGAGGGTAGGAGAGAGAGGGGATGCAGGGAGAGGTAAAGAGGGATAGGTGAGATAAAGAGAAGTAGAGAGAGAGGGGGAGATAGAGAGAAGTAGAGAGGGAAGGAGAGAGAAAGAGAGGGGGAAATAAAGAGAAGTAGAGAGAGAGGAGGGATGGAGGAAGATTTAGAGAGGGATGGGTGAGATAGAGAGAATTAGAGAGAGAGTGTGTTAGGGAGTGATGGAGGGAGAGGTAGGTAGAGAAACAAAGAGGGGAGATAGAGATTAGAGAGGGAAGTAGAGAGGGAGAGAGATACATCTAGGTGAGATAAAGAGAGAGAGAGAGGTAGGTAGAGAGAGGGAGAGTAGATATAGAAAGAGGGGGGATGGAGAGAGATAGAGAGAGAAGAGAGTGGTAGGGATGTTGGAAGAATGAAGAAGGAACCCCTTAATGTGTTGTCATTGATGCCAACATTGATTGTTAATATTTTCTCTAATTTGGTGAACAAAATGAAGATATCCCAATCTAATATTTTAGTCTCCAATTTCTCATATAATGAGATCTTATTATGAGGTGATAATATGTTATTATTTACTACTTCATGCATCTATGATCAAGATTTCAACTATTTTGGGTGAACATTTTTAAAGTTACAAGTAATAGTAGTTCAACATTCAATTTTTTTTGTATATAGTGTAAATGGGTATAAGTAATATGGTTTTCTTTCCTTTTGTGGTTGGGATCAGTGTTTACAATTCTAAGAATTTTTATAGGTTTCATTACATTATATATTCTAGATGGCACATGATTATATGATCAGATGGATCACTGGTGTATGATCAATTGGCTTACTTTTTATTAGGTCTAATTCCTAGCTGCTGCAATGCTTGATATATGTTGTGGAGTTTAAATATGTATTGTGGATGCTAATGAGATCTATTTTAGGTCCATGTCGACCTAAATCAAGTGTTTCACGATCGTTTTGAGTGCGAAGGTATTTTTGTTTCAAGTATGGAGATGACAAAGTAATTTTGATTTAATATAGGGATACATCTAATTAGGCTGACCTAATTGATGTATGTGGATGTATTGGGAATATATATGTGAGTCATTTTTAGTTGTAGGAAATATAATATATGCGAGATGATATGTGATATTATGCAAACATGCGAATTTTTATGTGTGTGATCTAAATATTAGCAGAATTGTTGTGAATATTGAACGGTTGTAAAGTAGAGCAGTATTTTGTATTCAAAGCTTCAAAGGAATTGAATTCAGCACAAGGAAGGTGCATTTTGTATCACTTCACATCTTGGCTATGTGGCCTTTTCTATTTTGTATCTTTTTATGGCTATGAACCCTATTGGATAGTGTGTCTTGGTAGTGAGCCTCTGTAATATCTTATAACCGGTTATAATATATTGTGAGAAAATCCTCACCATGGTTTTTCTTTTTTTTTTTGGTTTTCCACGTAAAAGTATCGGTGTTCATGTCATCTTTTGATTATTTCATGTTTTTATTCATTGTTGCAATTAGATATGTTTTGTTAATTGGATTGATTATGATTAATTTTTTTAATAGAATACTGATTCACCTCTTCTTAGTATTCTAGGTGTTCAAAAATTGGCATCAAAGCATGGTTTCTTATAAGAAGCCTAACAACTTGAGGAAGATCTTAGAGATTGAACACATGGCTGATAAAGAGTTTTTAGAACTTACTACTAAAAGTGATTATATGATTGATAAAGAAGAAATCCAAGTTTTTCTTGAAGATCTTAATAGAGTTGAAGGTGAATTATTTTTGAAGGAAAACCTAGATGGAGCAAATGAATGTATCAAAAAATTGAGAGAGCAAATCAAGAAATTTAGAGAAAGACATAGAGAAGTTAACGAAAAATTGAAGAAAGAAAATGAAGACAACACCAATGATGGGTCTATTTATTAGCTTATTTTCGGTTACTTTCATGCATACTTTCAAACACTTTTAGATATACCTTCTAGACAATACTCCTATATTATGCTATCTTTTCATACTTACTATGCAAACTTGAAGCTAAATCATAATGATGGAAATATGGTTATGAAATAATGGGTTTGTACAGTTTATATGCGAGTATGTATTAAATGTGGATAGAATTCTATGTTTTAATTATGGTAGTTAGTCTTGTGTACATGCTTTGTGAATTAACCTTTTTGCAACCAAGGAGAAATTGTAGCACGTAGCAGTTGGAAGTTGAACCTAAAACAAAAGGAAGTCTGGAACAACAAAATAGGGGAGTTCCATATTAAGCTGGATGTGCTAATTATTGTTTAAAGACACCTGATGGACATTGAACATGCATCATTATAACAAGTTAATAAGTGATAGAAAAGGACTCCTTTACTGATAGGATTTTGACAAATGTTTTGTGTTTTACATGCAATCCTTTTTTACAGAGTTTTAGTTCTATTAGGACTCTTCTTTCTTTTCAACTATGGTTTGAACAATTCAATCTTAACTATATGCTTTGATATCTAGGAGTGGACATTAATGATTATAATTAGTTTTTGCTTAGAACAAGACTCCCTCGAGCTTGCATATCGCTAATGGTTGAGTCCTTAGATAACTTAGTTGGTTTTTCAGTATTTCATTATCAATTATTTTATGTTTCAAGACATGATGGATATTCAGAATGATTTTCATTGAATACAATATGTGAAGAAGATCTTATGTAATTTTTCATGATATACAATGAATGAATTCAATTTCACATGAATGCGTAGAATTTATTAGTTAGATTTGGTTCCAATTAAGTGAGAATAGCCACTTGAGCAGGTCACTCGAGCTAACTATTCTTCACTTCATTTTTTAGTTGTTTATCTTTATTTAAATTGTTGTTTTTTGTTTATCATTACTTCAAGAACTACATGCGAGTTAAACTAGAATATCATATGTTTCTTATTGATAATGAATGTTCATGAACATGCATGTAATGGTTAACCGGTTGTACTCCGGAGGTTAAATTAGCTGATTTTTTAGTTTTGATTAGTTTTGAGTTGATTCAGTGATATATTATTAGTATTAGTTTAGTTATAGTTTAAGTTGTAGGTACCCATAGCCATTAGTTTTGATTTTTTTCTTTCATTGTTTTACAATTTTGAAATTTTTGGCAAGTAAAACATCATGAATAGGATAACTTAAGTAGTTTTGAGTCTCTGAAGGTATATACAATGTTGCACCATCATAAGTTTAAAAACCTTGGGTTGAAATTTTAATGTAGTCTTTGCAATGTTGAGTGGACTATTCAGTCAAATAAAATTTTGAATTTTGTAGGTTCTACCAAGTTTACAATACATTAGTTTAGACTCTACATTTTTGGCATCGTTGTCAGCGATGGTGTTATCTTCATAGACTTGTTTTCTAAAGCTTTCATAGTTTACATTTTTTTTCAACATTAGGATTGTTAGACTTAATATTTTTCAACACCAGAAGATAAACTAAGATCTTATAGGATTGTTGCTATATATAGCCATTTTTCATGTATGTGGAGGCATAAAGATTCTTTGGGAAGATTCCTTCCCTCTTCACACCAAGAATCCATAGAAAAAATTGGTGAACCCAGTACTTAGAGCCAGGTTAACATTGAAGAAGAAATTTCTCTATCACCAACATCTACTACACTTATAGTGGGAACATACTGTACCATGGGTGATGTAGTGGATGATGATCCAGAACATGCAACATTTGAGTTCACAATCACTAACTAGGAAAGGGCTATAATGTTGAAGAACATCCCTCCTTTAGCCTTAATAGTATTTTATGGGTTAATGACTAAGGACCCAGATACATTTTTGTTTGAATTTGATGTCCTATGCAAAATTTATGACTATACTTTTGATGCTCATAGGTTCAAGCTCTTCCCTGCCACTCTAAAAGATGTAACCCTAAGATGGTTCATGGGATTAGGCTGAGATGTTGTTCCTAATTGGGACACCATGAAGAAGTTGTTCTTGGAGAGGACCCATGACTATTGTAGGGGACCTGATTGGAGGAAAAATGGAATTTTCAGAATGTCAGAGGAGGGTGAACCACTAGAAGACTATGTGGAGAGATTTTAGTTTGCCTTGAAGAAAAATCCACATAACAAGTTTTCTGAAGAGTCCCTCACGTTGGTTTTTTTTAGGGAAGTCAATGATGACTATATGGATGCCCTCAACCTCATTGGAAAAGGATATATATCTCATATACCATTTCAAGAAATTTGCAAGGTCTGCAAGAATTATTCCAGGACCTTCACTAAAAGACTAAGAGGAGATAGAACATCCACTATTGGAAAATCCTATATAGGGGTTTCAAAGATAGAATTGAGCAACCTATTGTCCAACATGAAGGAGGACATTATCAGCCACTTAGCCACTCAGTTGGATACTCTCCACTTCAAGAAGAATTAGGAGCAAGTTGATGCTATGTTCACTGAATACTACCGAAGCTATATGCAAATAAAATCAAACTGTAAATACAAAAGGGTGGCTAGTATCCAACAAGATCCAACCACTTGAAGGAGAGGATGGAAAAATCTCTTATATATCTCAAAGAAGGCCATGGAAACAAATACAAGGTATTCCATAAGACCCTCTTAGCTTCAATTCATCCTTTTCCATTGGAAATCAAAACTTTTCTACTTGGAATTCTTAGCCATGGCCAGCAAACCAAAATCCATGGTAGAATCCTCAACAATGGCCACAGCCCTAGAAAAATTGGAACTATTAGCAACCAATCCTTAGCCACAAAAAAATTTCAAGGGTTCCAATTATAATCCCCAATGGCCAACACAACAGAATCAGTGGTAGCCTCAATGGCAAAAGGTCAGCAGTGGCAACAACAAAACATGAACTATCAGTAGCCTATGCTTCCACCTTGATAACAACATCAATTTATTATGTCTCCATCAATTATCAAATCCCATCCATCCAAGTCACCCAAAACACCAACCCAACCTATATCTAACCCTAACAACAAGCCTATTAAGTAGGATTATACTAAAAAAATTATGCAATACCCCACTTATGGGGTATAGGTGAGTGATGTCCACCCCAAATCAAGAAAAAAACTTCTTGCACCTTCATCCCCCCAAATTAATGAGATAGAGGATAAAACACCAACAGTGGAAGCTTTGGACAGGACACCTTTGGAACTTGTGTCAAATCAAGTACACTAAACTACCTCAAGCCCAAAGCATCCTTTTCCTGAATGCTTAGCTATTCAAAAGCATCACATACAAGTTGAGACAAAACTCTTAGGTCAATTAAAAGGTGAGAGCATCAAGATTCCATTCATCCAAGCTATCCAAGACATTCTTAAATTTATATTAAAATTGCCAAGGACCTATGTCTTAAGAAACCAGGAAAGAAAAAGAAGGATCCTTAGATAGTCCGTGTCCTAGGAAACCTTACAGATATCATGTTAGGGAACATAATTGTCCCTAAGTACACATACCCTAATAGTCCAGTACTGGACATCAATGTTAATGGGACCCTTATTAAGAACACTTTGATAAACTTGGGGGCAAAAATCAATGTTATGACTAAAGAAACAATGCAGTTACTTCAGTTAGCCAACCTTAGACCTACACAAACTGTTTTAAAACTAGTTGATAGGTCAAAAATTAAGCTTGAAGGAATCATTGAAGATTTAGTTATTGCATTAGATTCTTGGGAATATCATGTTGATTTCATAGTTTTACAACCAAAGGTTAATCTTATAGGATTCCCACTCATCCTAGGAAAACCATGGTTAGCTACAACTAATGCATTCATAGGCTATAGGTCTGGCAATATGATAATATATAATGGGATAGTGACCAAGAAATTGGTCCTCTATCCTCCATCTCAACCTTATGTTGACCTTGAGAAAACTATCTGGCCCATTCTAGATGAGGAGGATAATTATTCTCTACAAACATTGATGACCATAGAATGAAACCCTTTATTGGATGATCAAGATGAAGATGAGATAATTTATCACATAATCTAGAATGACTACAGTAGGAGCCCACAACAATAGGATTGTCTTGCATGCCTACAAGACCCCTTGCAAAGTATTATACCCACCAATTTCTCAGAAGAAATATCTCAAATATTTCATTCCTTACTACCACAACAGTGTGTACCAATCATTCCAAGCCTCAAACTCTTCTATGTGCAAGAATCATCCAAGGAATTAGAAGTCATGCCAGGAAAAAATCTTAACATAAACAATGCCCTGACTGAAGAACAATAGAATTCTCTGCAAACAGTGTTGTAGGAACACTCAACAACATATGCATGGGATTACCATGATATGAAAGGCATAGATATTGACTTATGTATGCACAAGATTTATATCAATGATTGTTATAGTCCTATTTGATAGCCTCAGAGACGTATGAACCTTGCTTTAAGAGACATAGTCAAAGTTGAACTTCAAAAACTCCTTGATGGAGGTTTTATCTATTCTATATCTAATAGTGAATGGGTCTCACCTTTGGTAATTGTTCCTAAGAAAGGTGGAAAATGGAGAGTTTGTTTAGATTACAAGGAGCTAAATATAGCCACCAAGAAAGATCACTTTCCATTTCCCTTCATAGATCAAGTACTTGATTCCTTAGCTGGGAAAAAGTATTTTTCATTCTTGGACAATTTCACTGGCTACAATCAAATAAAAATTGCTCCAGAAGATTGGGACAAAACTACATTCACATGACTTTAGGGTACTTATGCCTGCTCTATCCTATAATTTGGTTTATGAAACACTCTAGCTACTTTTCAGAGGGCAATGCTTAGCATCTTTTCTTCACGACTATATGGAGTTATATATGGATGATTTCACCACATATGGAAAGACTTATGAGGAAGTCCTCAACAATTTGGAAAAGGCATTCAAAAGATGTAAATAACACAACCTATCACTCAATAATGAAAATTCCTTTATAATGATATGACACAAGGCATTGTATTAGAGCACTTTATATCTAGTGCAGGGATTCAAGTTGATCCACATAAAAATAGAAATTAGTTATACATTACCTATTCCACATAATCAAAGAGATATCAGAAGTTTCCTTGGCCATGCAGGCTAATATAGGAGGTTCATTAAATACTTCAGTAAGATTATTGCACCATTGTTTTTTTGTTGAGCAAAGACATTGAATTGGAATGGACATTAGAATGTAAAAAGTCATTTGAAGAACTAAATAAATCCTTGACTCAAGCACCTATTTTGAGGGGTTCTAGTTGGACTCTACCCTTTCATATACATACAAATGCTTCAGATTTTGTCATTGGAGTAGTTTTGGGTCAAAAAGAGGGTAACAAAGAATATGCAATATACTACATCAACAAGAATCTTCAATGACCAGAGTTGAATTATACTGTTATAGAAAAGGAGATGTTGGTAGTAGTATATGACATCAATAAATTTAGGAATTACATTACTGGTTATTTAGTTTTCATTCATACAAACCACAGTGTTATTAAATACCTTATGAACAAAATTGTAGTAGGTGGCAAATTGGTTAGATGGTTGCTCCTTCTATAAGAATTTGGCATTACCATAGTGGACAAACTTGGTAAAGAAAATGTAGTGGTATATTTTTTGTCAAGATTTCCAACATAATCAGCTAAAGGGGTGGTGGATGATTCATTTCCAAATGAAAATCTATTTTATCTAAATGTACATATACCCTAGTATGCTGATATTGGCAATTATCTAGTAACAAGGCAGATTCCACCACATTTTTCTCCATGGTAAAAGAGAAAGTTGGAACATAAGTGTTTTCCATAATCTTGGATATCAGGTTATTTATTTTACACTGGTCCTAACAAAATCATGAGAAAATGCATAAGAGAAGATGGAATCTTTGATATCTTGAAGGATTTCCATGATGAGCCATGTGGAGGTCATTTTGCAACAAAAAGAACAACATTTAAGATCCTCACAAATAGCTATTATTGGCCAACTTTGTACAAGGATTCTTGTCAAATACACAGTAAGTTGTGATAGGTGCCAAAGAATGGGTAAACCAACAAGAAGTGATGAAATGCCATTGCATTCCCAACTAACATTAGCTCCTTTTGATAAATGGGGCCTAGACTTTATTGGACCAATCTCACCTACTTACAACAACAAGGAATACATTCTTGTTTGTAGTGATTACTTGACTAAGTGGGTAGAAGTAATTGCCTTATAGTTTTCTAGAGATGGAAATGTGGCTAAATTCTTGTATGAGGATATATTTACTAGGTATGGAGTACCTAGAGAAATAGGCACTGATCAAGGTCCATAGTTTACTTTTGACCTCATCACCAAATTGGTTGAAGAATACTAGATTAGACATAAGAGGTATACATCTTACCACCCTTAGGCTAATGGTTAGGTGGAAGTCACTAATATTGAAATTGAAAGTATTCCCACCAAGACAATGCAATTACATAGGAAAGATTGGGTTGCAAGGTTACCAAAAGAAATATGGGCATATAGAACAACCTAGAAAACAAGAATTGGCTATACACCCTATGACCTAATGTATGGTAAAAAAAAAATCCTTCCAATTGAGTTTGAATATAAAACATTATGGGCAGTTGTGGAATTGGAAATGGACCTAACAGAAGCTCAAAAGGAGAGGCTGCATAATTTAAATGCATTGGATGAAATCAGAATGGAAGCAATCCATCACACTAAGGTAGTGCAACAACAAAGGATGAAGTAGAATGACCAATATATAAAAAAAAAATGAGTTTAATGTAGGGGACTAGGCATTATTATATGATTCAAGGTAAAAAGACTTCAAAGGGAAACTCCAATCTAGGTGGTTGGGACCCTATGCAATTAGTCAAGTCTATCCTAATGGGGTAGTTAAGCTACACACCATTGATGCAATTTGATTCTCTCTTCTGTTTAATGGCCACAAATTAAAATTGTACAAGAAGCCATTATAGAAAGATGATTTCATCTTCTCCCTATTTTAGCAATATGATGCTCGCATCGATCCAGATACAATTTTAGACACCAAGAGTGATGTTTTAGCAACACATGACATACCAAGCACTTCAAGTGACCTAGTGATTGAGCTACACAACTCAATCCCTAAGATCACTCAGGATTAATTTCTCATTTTATCTCACAAGCACACACAACACAGTTATAATGATGTTTATATTTTCTCCAAAGGGACTTGTTTTTATTTACACATTTTGAGATGGTCCTGATGCCATAGAGACCTATAGCTTAATAACTATCAACATTTAGAATGGTTCCTATAACTACAAGTACCCGTAGTGTCATTTGGCAGAAGAAAAGAAAAATTCAAATAACTTGGCGCCATATTAACTACAAGTTCACACATATTTCACCTCAAAATACTCACATTCAATATCCATCGGTTCACAATAAGTACATGCAACATGATTTTATAATTTCTAGTTGTCAATTCAAATTTCAAATATTTGAGCTATCACATCACCAGCTGCTATCTGTCTAATCCATCCCATCAATTTGTATTCACCACCTCACAATTCATTATATTGCAGTTATTTTTTGTCACATCAAATTAAAAAAGGGATACATTTTTTTCAGTTTACATGCACGGCAATCAATTATCTCTTTCAGTCGGTACTCAAGGTACGCTATCATAATTACATAACTTTCTTTAAACTTTCATTATGTCTTTCATATTAATTCATGCATACGAAATCTTCATACCATTAATTTCCATTATTTATAATTTTACCACTTCCCAATCACAAACATGAAGTGAGGTCACTTCAACAATTAAGTTGGGGGGAGGGTACAACTCAGCTATTTTTTTTAAATCTGCCACCCATATCAAATGCAATAGATAGATATGACATGCAAAACCCTCTTAAATTATACCTACTTTTTACTGATATCTCCAAATGCCAAATTTTCAATCCTAAGAATTTGAGATAAGTCTAAAATAGAGTTGAACCTAGAACCTATTTGTGAGCTCAAATTGAGTAGACAATAAGAAGGGGAGTTGCAGTTATGGTATGGCAGTAAAATTATATGAGGAAGCAGTAGGAAGGAGAAAGGTTTTGAAGGTGGTGGAGTGAATTGAGCTAAATTTTCAAGATTGAATTGAACACATTGAGTAGAGAAGAGTGAGTCATAATTGGAGGCGATGTCATCAAAAGAGAGTCGTCGACTCATAAGAAAATTTTGGAAGATGCAATGGTTCTACCCATTTTTAGTAGGATCATCTAGCTTGATTATTTCCTGAAATTAACAAAATTCAATGATGAAATGAAAAGAATTTGTGTAGCTATGCTTGAGTATGATGAAGCAATGGTAAAGGAACTATCAATGGATGCATATAAGGTTGTCATAGCACAAGTTACTAGGTTACCTAGAACTGGGACAAAGTTTTTGGCATGGTCAAATGTAGTTGTAGCCAAAGAGGAATTTTGTGAACAAGGAGAGGATTTGGAATCGTCTTCACAAGGTATAAAGAGACTCTCTCTTCCCTAGTTATGGGATAGTTACACTTCCTACATTGTTAGATATCTCACCTATGACAGTAGGCAAAATTTCTTATATACAATACATTTTAAATTACTCAGTCACCTTCAACACAATATTTTTTTGAAAAGGATGGCATCAAAGTATTAAAGAAAAAAAAATGACACTTCCTTATCATACCACTATTTTATTGTTTTACTAGTAAAAATAAGTTTGAGGATTTAGTACCCACAATTAAATTGGAAATATTTTAAGGAGTGTATAGATATTAACATTTTTTTGGATGCACTTGTGGTACCTGAGAATGTAGAAACCCAAGATGAACCTATTAGAGAAATCCCTCATGTCTCACCTATGGCTTCACATACACATAACCAAGGTGAGCATGGTGAACCTAATGAGCTAGAGTCTAGATCACTTTTAATTAAGGAAATTTCATCTTATTCAAAATCAAAAAGACCCAAGAGTAGGAGAGGTAGTACATCTATATCCTCCTCACCTTCTAAAGAAAAAGAGAAGTTTAGAAGGATACTAAAAAGAAGAAGAAGGGTGTTCAAAAAGAGAAGAAGAGAGTTGAGAAAGAGACACCTACATCTAGACGTTCAGGGAGATTAAAGAGACAAGGTGTCATGAGGGGAAATATAGAGAAACCTGGAAAAGAGGAAAGGAGGAAAGAACAATAGGAGGAAGATGTCACATTAGTAGAGATAGACTTTGAAGGAAAGGGAGATATCCTTGATAATGTAAATATACTAGTGAAAAGGAAGAGATGTGTGTTAACAACTTTTGATTCAGAATCAGAAGATGTGTTTACTGCTAAGAAAACAAAAAAGGAGACCCTAGATAGTTTTACTTGTGAGGACTATGAAGGGGAAAGTAATGAGCATTTTGTGGATACAAAGGAGATGTACATAGATTAAATAGATGTTAGGAAGGATCTCGAAGAAGCCTTGGATAGAATCAAACACTTGGAAGAGTTAGTACAAAGCTATGAACAAAAGGACAAGGAGAGGGAAACAAAAAATACAGGAAATGGAGGATAAATTGCAAATGTATGGCCACAATACTAAGCTTGATTTCAATGATAACTTTAAGAAACACCCCTCAAAAAAGATATAAAATCCTGGTGAATCTTTCATTTTTCTTAGGAAAAAATATTAATTTCTATTGGTGAATCTTTCCTTTTAAAAAATATTAATTTTATCAACGATTTTTTCTACATCACTAAAATTTTGTACAAAATTTTAGCGAATCTTGAAAAATAATAGGAAAATGCATTAATTATGATGGTAAATCCATCCGATCTAAAAATTATTATCATGGAAAAGTAGGGGCCTGAGAGTGGAAATTATTGATGGGTTTAAGAGGTAGACTATAATATTTACTTTCCACCATTATTTTAAAACATAATATAATGGCCCTCATTGTATTCTGCAAGGTAAAATGTACCCATCATTTATAATTCTCATGGGGCTCAAAATTACTTTTAGATCATTGGTCTAATGAACTCGTTGTTCTCTATAAGGCAAAATGTACCCATAATCTATAATTCTCATGAGACCCGAAGTTGTGGGCCCCATGAGCATTACAAATCGTGGGTACATTTTACCTCATGGAATACAACAAGGGCCATTAGATTATATTATAAATCAATGGTGGAAAATAAATTCTTTGGCGACTTAAATGAGACTATAGTAAATTTTTGTTAAAATGTGGTGATTCAAATCACGTTATAGCTCAAACTATTAGCCAATTTTGGATTCCCAAATTTCAACTATTAGCCAATTGGCGAATATTAGCCACTAAAAAAATCACTACTTGATTTATTGGCATAGTTGGTCATAACTAAGACTGGGGATGGAGAACTGGTAGTACCATATTAGAAATATCCTTCCATCAAAACTCTAACTCACCATACCACCTTGTCACTTGGTCATCAACTATGGAGAGTAATTGATAAGTTTTCATAGGAAAAGGAAAATTTGAAGGAAAAATAAATTTTGATTGAAGAGCATGCAAAGGAACTGGAAAAGAAAGACATGGAGTTAAGAAAATCAATAGTCAGGTTGGAGGAAGTGACAAACAAAGCTGCATAGATCATTAGATGTAGACCTCTAGCAAGGACATATGCATTGTTTCTACAAGAAATATTTCTATGTTTTTAATTCAGTAGACTAATTAGTAAACATTTAGTTGGGATGACCATAATTTTTGAGTTTCTTAATACTTTAGTTGATTCTATACCTGAGGAGAAAGATCATTAGTGTGAATATTATTTACACAATTATGTGATGCCAAATGAGATAGAGTGGAATCCGCTGATTTTTGTAGGGGATCTTTAGGTAAGGGCACATGCATCCTATTACATAAATGAACAACTTAGGGGTAAAATAATGGAAGAATATGAGGAGAGAGAAATAGTTTTCTCTCCTCATAAGGAAAGAATCTAAAAACCCTGATGCAGTTATTGATGAATGGCTGAAACTCATTGATCACAAGGGTGTAGGCAATAAAATCATGAAACTAGGGAAAGAAGATTATGAAAGAATGTGAACGTTAGTTGTAGGTTTGGGACAACATTGCTACAATTACATGAAAATAATATGGAACAACCTAACTTCGGAATTAAATATGAAAGGAACCTCATTCCATGTATAATTTCACCACCATGCTTCAAAGGGTACATAGGTATATGAAAATTCATGTTGACAAAGGAATTTATTGGGTGCCACTCACATTTCACCCAGCTATGTTGCTCTATCCAATTCCATGTTGGACTAGGGAGAAAGGTGAGGAATGTGAGAGAGTTGGGAATACAAAAATGGGGCAACTTGCAAAATACAGAGGTTTTTACTTGAAAAAAACCTAGGGAGTTGATGTTTTTTATGGTATTGAGGATTTCACCTTACAGTACAATCAATATCCCTAGTGTTTTTCTTGGGGACAACCAAAAGTCTTTTGGGGGGAATGATGGATCCAATTATTACCTTTTTTTTTAATTTCATGCATAATTTTAAACACTTTTAGATATACCTTCCAAACAATACTCCTATATTATGCTATCTTTTCATACTTATTATGAAAACTTGAACCTAAATCATAATGATAAAAATATGGTTATGAAATAATGGTATTGCATGGTTTATATGTGAGTATGTATGAAATGTGGATGTAATTCAATTTTTTAAAATATGGTAGTTAGTCTTGTGTACATTCTTTTTGAATTAACCTTTTTGAATCCAAGGAAGAACTGTAGCATGTACTAGTTGGAAGTTTAACTCACAATAAAAGGAAGACTGAGACAAAAAAACAAGGGAGTTCCAGATTAAGCTGAATGTGATAATTATTGTTGAAAGACGCCTAATGGAGATTGAACACGCACCATTATAACAAGTTAATAAGCATTGAAAAGGACTCCTTTATTGATAGGATTTTGAAAAATGTTTTGGTTTTTTTACATGCAATCCTATTTTACAGTGTTTTAGTTCTATTATGATTATTCTTTCTTTTTAGTTATGGTTTGAACAATTCAATCTTAACTATACGCTATGATATCGAGGAGTGGAAGTTAATAATTATAGTTAGTTGTTACTTAGAATAAGACTCCCTTGAGCTTTTATATAACCAATGGTTGAGTCCTTAGATAAGTTAGTTGGTTTTCAGTCTTTCATTATCAATTATTTTTCCTTTCAAGAAATGATGGATATTCAGAGTGATTTTCATTGAATATAATCTGTGAAAAAGATCTTATGTAATTTTTCATGATATACAATGAATGAAGTCAATTTCACATGAATGCGTAGAATCTGTTAGTTAGATTTGGTTCCAGTTAAGTGAGAACAACCACTTGAGTAGGCCACTCAAGGTAATTATTCTTCACTTCATTTTCTAGTTGTTTATCTTTGTTTAAATAGTTGTTTTCTATTTATCATTACTTCATTAACTACATGCAAGTTAAACTATAATCTCATACTTTTCTTATTGATAATGAATGTTCACGAACATGCATGTAACAGTTAACCAGTAGTACTCTGGAGGTTAAATTAGTTGAGTTGTTGGTTTTGACTAGTTTTGAGTTGATTCAGTGATATCTTATTAGCAATAGTTCAATTAAAGTTTAAGTTGTAGGTACTTGTAGCCATTAGTTTTTATTTGTTTCTTTCATTGTTTTGTGATTCTGTAATTTTCAACAAGTAGAACATCTTGAATAGGATAACTTAGGTAGTTTTGAGTCTTTGAAGGCATATACAATGTTGCACCATCACAAGTTTACAAACCTTGGGTTGAAATTTTAAAGTAGTCTTCGCAATGTTGAGTGGATTGTTCAGTTAGATAAACCTCAAAATTGTGTAGGTTCTACCAAGTTTACAATACATTAGTGTAGACTCTACAACTGGACTAAAGTACAAGTGGAAGAAAAGAAAATGATTGAGGAATGTTTGAATGTAGTGGTTAAAAGAAAGACTAGTGAATGCATACGACTTGAACTAGAAGTGGTAACTCTGAGATCAAATCTAGAAAAGGAAAGATTTCATGAGGAAAAATTCAAAACAAGTACTTATTGGGGTAAATTAATTAATATTTACTCTAGTGCTTAATGAAAACTTAGGAAAAGGTCATTTAGTTCTGATTGCAAGTGTTATTGCATTTATTATGCATTTTGATTAGTCATGTGCTTTATTCTTTTTGTTGCACACAAGATAAATTCACTTAATTGATTGATGCATTCTGTTATCTCACTTTTGTCTCATTCAAAACTCCATCATTTAGGGTCACATGTTGAGTTCGCCTGAGTCTTCATAAGGATATTCAATCCTTCATTATAATCATTCAGTAATCAATAATCAATATTGTTTCACATATTTTGCTATGTAATTTCTCATTTGTGTGTGACAAGTTTCTCTTCAAAATATCATCCAGGGCTTGTGGGATCTCAATCATGGATTCTATCATTGTATCAAAGCTCCAAATCTGAAGATCCTTTTTTGTTTTTTTAAGGAAGTGAGGCATTGGTCATTGCATGGTGTCAAATTCAATAGATTCATAGTCTTGAAACAACCACAGACAAGGCTCACATAGTCTCTATGGGCAACGTTAGAGTCTATAGGTTACATTATAGCTCTTCATAGCCAACCAACTAGAAGGAAGTTGTGACCTACACCCGGCGTGCAAATCCACGAATTTACTCACCCATGCTTGTATTTCTCATCCACACATGCTACTAAAAGTTGATAGTGAATTGCAATATTGAGGTTGCATTTAAATTTGATTGGTCGATTTGAAGGAGCAAAGAGGAGCCAAAAGAAAAGAGCTACTAAAAAAATCCCAAGGTATTTAGAGGTTTCAAATCTTCCTTGAAGATTTGTGCAGGGACACCATTTTGTTTGCCTGGAATGTTTTTCATTAAAAAGGAGCGATTTTGATTATGAGGCCATAATACCAAGACATGAGGCTCCATTCAAACTGGAGGGTACAAATATTTCTTTGCAGGTGTGGCTATATGCCCATTTGGCTAGTGATCTACAATTTAGAGGTCAAAATAATTGTTTTGGAAGATAATCTCATCGAATCTCTTCATTCTATGACCCCAAGTGATTAAAATCTCTCTTTGGGTGATTAAAATCACTATTTGTGATTAGAGGGCTCGATTCACCTAGTGTAGGGAAAAATCTACTTTGGAGGTGACGATTCAGCCCCAAGGCCATGAATTTTATTTGTTGCAGGTATACTTATTGTATAGGAGGCGAAATTGGAAGTTGGAGGCCATGATTTGTAGCCATATTTGCAGCCATCAAGCTTCCCTGGCATCTGTTACATGCCTTAGACATACGATTTCCTTTAATCATAAATGGTGTTTTCTACACAACAACAACTCAGACAGAATATATAGTATCCTATCTCTCTTGAAAGGTCAATCTCTATTGAAAAAGAGATAACCCCAAGGTCTCTCGGGTGCCAAGTCATGACTTGCAACAAAACAACTCAGTGATAAATGTGAAAATGTTGGTAATCACAAAGGGACCTTACAAAACAAATACTGGAAACTCAAAAATTATCAGATTTTGCAATATAATGATACTCAAATTCCTGGTTTAACCATAGTTCAAAGAAATAACACAAGATAAGAGTTTCATAAATCCTAAGTTTAATACTACTCCTAGAATCAATAATACTAATGATGAAATACTTGGAATGGACTAATCCCTCAAACTAATTTCTACTTAACCTAGGCTATACCTGCAATCTCACAGAAACAGTGCAATCTTGTAAGGAATTAAAGATTTTTAGATCATAGACATTCATTCAATTGAACTAGATAAATACCCACAATTGAACTAAACACATAAATATCTGGTATAGGTTGACCTTGCATAATAAACCCACAATCTAGATGTTGCCCAAAGTATGAACGAAAGATTGCTACAATACTCCAAGCACTAAATCACAAGCACTATCAAATCATTTAACTCTAAATCTAAAATGCATTCAAACATTTCCAAGCAATTTTTGAGATAGAACAAGAACCATGCAAGATTAATCAATCCAAAGAAGGCACCAATAATAACACAATGTCTTCACTTGCATTGAATCACCAATAATATCAATAATTCTAATATTTTGTGTTACCGCACTTGCTTGAAATAAGACTAACTCCTAACTCTAACCTTCTACTCTAATATTCTAGTCTGTCTTCTATCTAATTCTAACAAACTAACCAACTGTCTAACCCTTTACAAATGAGGTGAACTGCCATAATTATAGAGACTTCATCTTGTGCCAGCTCGAGCTAGGGTTACAAAGAAGGTCAACCACCAACCAGATCGGCCTTGGCCAACCCACATTAAATCAATGCCCCACATTGAGTGCATGATGTGCCTTCCTTAGATCAACCTGGGATCTCTACAAATCTCGATTAAGATTTAACAAACCCCGTAGGTTCCTTCTGCCATTAATGTCTCACCAGCGTGCAACAGAAGAATGGTAATGAGTGTGCCATGTGACTCTGAATACGGGCCACCAATCGACAACTAAGCTAGGCATCTCAAACGACTCTAATAGAGTCAAACTTGTTTAAATTTTCTATGTCATGTCTAACTCAGATGAACGACCAATGAGCATGGTGACAAACCCTCTCGTGCACTCGCAAGTTCTACCTGCCCATGGCCGAAAAGTGTACTTGATTGTATCTCACGGATCTCACAACATCTTTTAAGTACGCTCATCCTCCTCCTGACCCTGCTAGCAACAACCTGCTCGATCCAGCCTGTGCCCAAAAGGCCACAATAAGCATCCAATATAGCATGAGAATCCAAGTTAGTCAATCACAAACAACATATTCAATCATCAAAGAGATCAAAACAGCCATTAGAATCCCTTAAAATATCATTAAAGCATCCTTCCTCAAAGTTCATGATTTTCACCCCTTCGTGGAATTTAGGTCAGGAAGGAATTTCAAGGTATTCCAGGCCAGGCGGATTTTAGCGATGAAAGCACAACCAACATGCAAAGTTACTCAATCAACATCCAATACTCAAGAAACACTTGCAAATACCTTCAAATGATCCAAATCAACCATGCAATGAAAAATCATTAATAATTAACCAATGAATCCTTTCAGTTCCTTATAAATAACACATCTTCGAAAAATTCTGTCGGGGACGAAAATCTCCAAAATTAGCAAGACTTAACACATCTCGGGAAAATGAAGGAGGAATGGATTTCAGGATTTTCCTAAGGCAACTGATTCTCATAAATTCAACATAATTCCCATGTCGTTCATTAAGAAATCTGATCTTCTAACCCCAAGGTGATCAAAATCGCCCTACCGCTAGCCACCAATCTAACCCCCAAGGTAAGGTGGTAAACCGCACCACCGCAAGCCAAGTGTGAAGCCCTCGCGGTATCACAGTATACCGCACAACCATGACCTATCTTGGAGACACACATGACATCAAGGTACCATCGGGCTACCGCGCCAGGGGAACTACCCCGCGCTACCGCACCTTAGAATACAGACCCCTGCGGTATGGCGGTGCCACCACACAACCGCGACAAGACAACCAAAGACGCAGCCCAGGAATTTGATGAGGCGAAGGAAATTCGGAAAATTCTAGGGAAGATGGAATTTCATGAAGCATTAAAATCTCCGAAGACAGTGCAGAACCAATCCCCATCAGGTTTTCTAGGCTATTGAGGAAACTTTCCAAGGAAGAAAAATCTTGAAACCAGGAAAAAACCTGAGATCGACCCAAAGACTCAAAATTTTCAAAGTGTTAGCTCATAGGGGCACATTACAAGAAAGATAAGCATTAAGGAACATTCCAAGGTAACCAAAACCCAGGACCAAAGGACCAAAGCACCAAAAAGAAAAATCCCAAGATTTTCAAGGACAAGTCCAAAAGGCAAGGCCACAGAAAAGAGCCAAAATACCAAGCAAAGAGGGTCCCTACTTTCAGTGGGGCATGTCTGCAAAAAATACACAAAAAATGGTGACTCCACTGGGGAAATGCTCCAAATCATTTCAATGAAAAACTAGAATCAGGAAACTAGAATCTCTGGTTTTGATCCTTACATCAGGTTACCCTACGAACAAGGTTTCAAAAATCACAAACAAGAAAACATTTCCTGTACTTGGGTCAAGGTGTGAGTGTAGGAATTCATTTCCCTTCCCTCAGTTGCAATAGGGACCAAACTTAGTCTAATAATTCTACATAAGGATTCCAACTCCAGAAGCAACCTAGATAGAGCCTCGGTGCCAGTCAAGCATCCATAGCCCCAACAAGGTTATCACTGCGATCCTCCTTAGTATAGCTCTACTGCTAGCCAAGCATCCATAGCCTCGGTAGAGATACCAAGATACCCCTGATAAGGTGAACATTTCTTTGATTTTCAACATTTTATTTCCCTTTTTATTTTTTGATATTCTCTTTGAGATCTTTTTAACTTTCTTTTTCACCTTGTAAGCAATGAAGCCCACACTCAGGGATGAGAACCACATCGGTGTTGGAGTAGAATATAAGATTTTTTACCTAGTCAGACCTCATAAGGACCATATGCAACCTCAGATACTTTAAGATTTGTGTGAAAGTATGAGACCCAAATACATTCCAGAATTTGACATAATCAAGTGACTCCAATTCCAAGTATATGCAACATCAGATGAAGGAATTCCACCAACTGACTCTGATTAAAGTTTGTAAAAGAGATCCTCAGAAAAACCCCAAGGAAGAAGCTAGTTATATAGATGCAATAGACCCAAAAGAAAGCAAGAAGACCCAAAGCAAGAGTAGAACAGAAAGAAAAACCAACCAAAGCGGACCTACTCTAACCAAAAGCAAAAAGTGAGCAAAACAAACAAAAGAAACCCTAATCTAACCAAAGAAAAAACCAAAAAAATAGAAATGAAACATAAGCTACCTATGTACAAGGAAAGAGCTGTAAACAACCCAGGACTGGAAATAATGCTTCAAATACTACCCATTGACAAGCAGTGGGATATCCTCTCCAATGAGGGTTCTCAAACGAAAAGCATTATCTCCCAGAATCTCTGCAATCTGATAAGGGCCAAGCCAAAGTTTTTCAAAATTTCCATGCTCCCCTTTCTGGTCATCTGCCTTATCCCGGTAGAGAACCAAGTCGTAGATTCTAAAGGCTTTCACCTTGGCTCTCCTATCAAACCATCTTTTCACTACACCCTGATGTTTGGCAAAGTTTTCTAGAGCTTCATATCTTCTCTCCTCAAGGTGTAACAATTTAGTCAGGTGGGATTCACGCTTGTCTTCCCCATCATAATATTCATTAGTGAATTGCAAGGTAGGGATCTTTAGCTAGATGGGAAATACAGGTTCCAAACCATACACTAGGTGATAAGGAGAGGTTCCTAGGGATTCCTTTTGTCTGGTGTGGTCCGCCGAAAGAGAAAATCTAAGCTGGGTGTGTCAGTCCTTGGGATTCTTCTCTAGTAGCTTACAGATGATTGCTAAAATATTCTTATTGGAAGACTCAGCCAAGCCATTACCCTATGGATAGTAATTAGATGAAAATTTTATGGCAATTCCATGATCAAAGGTCCAGTTAGAAAGTTTCAATGATGCAAATGCAGGACCGTTATCACAAACTAAAGCCAATGGACATCGAAAGCGATTGACAATACCTAACTTAATGAAATTGATTACCACTTTAGAAGTGCATTGTTTGCATGTAAGAGCCTCAGTCCATCTAGTAAAGTAATCAGTTACGATGAGATATACCTGTGACCTACCGATGAAGGTGGATTGATTGGACCTATAAAGTCCATTCCCCTTTGTTAAAATGGTTTTACCTCTATACTAGGCTGAATTGGAAGGGCTGCACATTTCTCCTTACCTACCGCAGTTTGACATACTTGAAAAGTCCTCACATGGTTATGTGTGTCTTTGAACAAGGTGGGCCAATAATAGCCTGCCCTTAGGATCTGATTTGCAGTGGAAGGTGTTGAGCCATGGCCTATGCCGTATTTTTCATGAAATTCAGACATCACTCTCCTAACTTCTTCCTTCCCTAAACACCTCAAATAAACCCCCTCATGATTTATTTTATACAAGACAACTCCCTTCATCATGAAACAGACACTGTTCAGACATAAAGCTCTCCTTTGTAATACGTTAAGGTGTTCAGGACATTTTTGGTTCAACAGATAGTAGATAACTTTATCATACCAGTCCCTTGGAGACACTTCTTGGAGGTGATATTATTCATTCGTGAGGTCAGGACCCATCTCAACCATTGTCTTTGTCTATCCTTTCCCCCTTACCAATTTCATGGGTTGGATCTCAATATCATATTCTTGTAACATGGTTACCCACTTAGCTCGACATTCTCCCAATTCATTATGCATCAACAACAACTTAACTGTAGGATCATGAACTATAGAAAAGACCTTATTTCTTAGTATATATTGTTTGAACTTCTTTAATCTTCTAACCAAAGCATAGGCCTACTTTTCCACATTAGGGTATCTCAGTTTTGCATCCTTTAAAGGAGCACTCATAAAAGCTATGGGATGTTCATCACCTTGATCAAACTTTTGAGTTAACATTCTAGCATAGGAGTGGTCAGAAGTAAATGAGTATATGTAAAAAGGCTTGGCATAATTCAGGCTTACCAACACTAGAGCCTCAACAATAGCTCTCTTGATTTCTACAAATGCCTCCTTATCTTTTGTGCTCCATTCAACTTTTGCCTCTTGTTTCAGCATAACATTCAAGGGCTTCACTATCTCTACAAATCCAGTAATAAAATTTCTAAAAAAGTTAATTTTCCCAAAGAATGACTTCATTTCCTTTTTGCTTGTAGGAAGTTGAATCTTTAGTATAGCCTCCACTCATTTTGGATCAATGGCAATGCCCCATTCTAAAATGATATGCCCTAACAGTTTTCCCTCAATGACTCCAAAAATGCATTTCTCTGGATTAAGTGAGATGCCAAATTCTCTACACCTTTGGAATACTTTGCATAAATCTATTACGTGATCATCTCTCTTCTTAGAAAAAAATGTCAAATCATCCATATAGATAATTATGCACTTACCAATAATGTCCTTGAAAGCAATATCCATTACTCTCTGGAATGTAGCTCCAGTATTGATTAACCCAAAGGGCATTCTTCTATAGGTAAAAGTACCCCATTTTGTAGTAAAGGTATTTTTGTGCCTATCCTCATATTGTACCATAACCCGGTTGTATCCAGAGTACCCATCTAGAAAATACATCATCTAAGATCCATTGACAATTTGAAGTGCTTCATCCAGGGAAGGAACTCGATAGTTGTCTTTTTCGGATGCCATGTTAAGGTTCCTGAAATCAACACATAGTCTGATTTCTCCATTTTTCTTCCTTATTGGAACCAAGTTTGTAACCCATGTAGAGTGTCTTACTAGAAATATGATTCATACTGAAAGTAGCTTCTGCACCTTGCTCTGAATTATGGGTTCTAACAAGGCATTAGTTAGCCTTTGTCTTTGCCTCAATGGTTTAACATTTGACCTAAAAGGAATGGTGTGTGTAATGATCAAATCATATGTCTTTAATTCCTCATAACTATAGGCTATCACATCTTGATAGGTATGTACAGAATCAATAATCCCTCTCCTTTCCTCTAGAGTGCACACCTTATCGATAAAAACATTTTTCACACCATCCTAGGTCCCCATATTGTATGTTTCACATTGACTGCTAAGGGACTCCCTTTTGGCTTGTTGCTCTTGGTATTTTATCTTATCTAGATCAAAAAATCATTCTAATTGCACCATGCCTCTTGGGATAGTATTAGTTTTCAGGTTAATGACCCCTTCTAGGTCCATTTCAGCCTCTTGAGGCTCTACCTCATCAATCACTTGAGAAGAAAACACATCACAACTAGTAATAAAATCAAGGATGTGCTTATCATCCTCAAACACCTAGAAATTGGTTACATTGTTAGGAATTGAGGGTACTGGAGTGAGCACTATAGTGAACTTCTTCAAATCTGAAAGCAATAAGGGTTGCAATGTACTAGCTACTTGTGTCGTAGAATCTACAGTTTGATTTTTACTTTGAGGGATCAATTGGATGTTGAAGGCATCAAATCCTTCAATGAGATACCATACTCTATGCCTGTAGTTGGTCATTCTTCTATCATGGCACGATTATTTTTTCCTTACTTGTTTAACTACCAACTCAGAATCTCCAAACACTTGCAAGATCCTAACTTTCTTTCTCAATTCCATTAATAAACCATGGACCAAAGACTCATACTCAGCTACATTATTAGTGCATTGGAACTGGAGTCTATAAGCAGAAAAATAAGTTTTACCTTTAGGGATAATTAGTTCAAATCCTGTTCCAACACCTTGCTTTGATTTGGATCCATCAAATCTCAATGTCCAGCAACCACCATCCCCTAATTTCCTTGAACTACCCTTGTTCTTGCTGCCGTCGAGATGTTTTTTAGGAGGCATTGGGCTCTTTCCTTTTGAATCATTCTGAATGCTCGGTGTACCCCATCCGACAACTAGGGTTGGAGTAACACATCTTTGTATTTGTTCCAATACAGTTTGGCACATACAACATTCCAGCTCAGAGTGAGAAGCATTATGAACTCTGCACCAATTAGAGAGCAACAATTCTTCAAAATTCATATTTCTGCCCAGCTGGATCTGATCCTCCACACACTTCCGATAAAATCTTGGAAATTATCTAGCAAGCTGAGTTGTCTATCTTCTTGATCATGAAGATCCTCTACCTATTCAAGTAGTACTTCAAAACCACTAGCTTATGATGTGGATTCATCAGAGGAGCCTTGCAACATAAAAACTTCTTTTGTATCCGAAAAAGGGGAATCCAGGACATAGTTCCCCATGCTAACTTCTAACACCAATATCTCATTCGAAGTATTTTGATATTTAGTGATCACATACTTCATGTTGGGTTCTCTCTCAATGCTGATTTGATTTGGGACTCCTTTCTAGGGGAGCCACATGTGAGAATGATTTGTGGATGTGTATCCATTTAGTGCCTTGGTGAAATCTCGACCCAAGATCAAACCATAAGTGTCAAGAATATCTACCACCTAAATATTAAGTACCTGTTGCACTCTAGGATCTAAAGCAACTTGCATGGGAATCATGTTCAGTTCTCTCACTATATTTACCTTTGTCTTGTCCAATTGGGTGACCTTCTTCTGAGATAATGTAGGGGTAATACCTAGAGCCCTATAGACATCAAAGGGCATAACATTTTTAGATTCTTCTGAATCCAGAAGACAACTGTGTAGATTCTTCCCAAAGACGAATAGAAATCAGGAAGGGAGAGGTTTCTATTTTTCCCTAGAACAAACTCAACTAAGTGTCAACTTGTTCAACCTAATTCCTATCTTTTCTTTCCCCCTATCTCTAGGTGGTGCATGAATTTGACCTTTGGGTGCCTATGAACTAGGAGGCTTGCCAACTGCCTCATTGACTACCACTCCTAGTGGTGCTTTACTTGAATTAAGAGACCCTAGGACTATATTTATGATCTTAGGGACCCTTAACAACTCAAAAGAAAAAAGACTCACCTTTACCCTCTTGAGTTCCTCAGTCAAATATTTGCCTAATTGCTCCACATTCATGTTGACATGGGTCTCTTTAGAATGACCATACTGCTTATCTTTTGTTATATCAAAATCACTCTATTTTGACGCCTCAAGTTGTCCTCCTTTTGCAAAGTATTGTGTTGGGACATGAGGGTAAGATGGATTATTAATGGCATGTGGGTTCAGTGGAGTGGTAAAATTGTTTGGAGGAATAGATTTAGTAAATGGGCCACCAGCTAGTGGATTCCTATTGGGCCTATTCCTCAAATCATACTTTCTTGTAGGTTGCTGAAACATATGTACCTCTTCAACACCAGCTTCCTCCTCATCCAAGGGACCATTATCATTCTCAGTTCCTTCATTAAATAAATGAGAAATTTCATCTTCATTCAACACTTGTTCAACCTCCTCATTCTAGCCACTTGACTTCTCTTCCAGTTCATTCTCCTCATCCCTCGAGAAAGGAGCATGATTCAACACAAAAACTGGGGAATCATAAGGATTTGAATGTACTGATTCCCGACCAGTGGAGTTTTTATCAACTTCATACTAAAAGATGGAAGCAACAGTTTGAAATTTAGGACAATCCATCTCAGAGTGTTGGCTTGTCTTGTGAGCCTACACCACCCTAACAAATCTGATTCAACTAGATATACTCCACTCAGATGTTTTTCTTGATTGGAAGGTTGATCCAGTGGAGTGGGGACTCCTCCATCATTAGGTCTGGTGTTTCATGGGCTATTATTCCTAGGTGGATATCTCCTTTCAAAACCTTGTCCACCTTGTTTTCTTCTATCAAAGTTCTGACCAGAACCTTGTCCTCTTTCAAAATTCTGATTTCTGTCAGAATGCTACCCTCTATTGAAGTTCTACCCTCGTGCAATATCTCAATTCTCCCTATTGAAATTTGATTTCATTCTCCTCTGAGCAACTTGGAGTTGGTCATTTTGGTTCCTCAAGTAGATTACCTCCATATTCAGTTTCTTTACTTGCTCGGTTAGCTCATTTAATGTCTCCTTATCAGGACTATTGTAAGGAATTTAAATCACATTGTTTGGAGTGTATCGTGCTATGGATAACTAGGAATTGGGTGAGCCTGGCTTATTGGATGACCTAGGTGTGGAACCAAAGGCAGTTGTGGAATGGGATTCATAATGGGAGTGTGATTAGTCAGTGCCTAGTTAAGAGCTTGGACTTGCCCAGGGTGAGCAATTGGTCCCAGAGATGGCAAGGGTCCTAATAAGTGTTGTCTCATATTTGTACTGACCTTAACAACCTTTGTATATATAGTGAGCAAGGTAGTTGGGGGATTAGTTCTCTAATTAAGGAAGGTGGATGTAAGGCTATCAAGGGCTTCAAAATAGACCTCTAAGGCAGTGGCATAATCCACAACATAATGTGCTTGGAGTCTAGTGTATGCATGGTGGAACCTATTTTTGAATGACCCTATAGGCTCATTAACTTCTCACTTAACCCTAGTAAACAGCATGTAGACCTCATTGGCACTGATACGGATTTTAAAATTCTGTAGAAATGCAGCCTCAAGTTTAACCCAATTATGGATTGATGCAAGAGGTAAATGTTTGTACCAATAAAAGGCATCCTCTCCCATAGAATAAGGGAAAATTATGCATGCAAAATCCTCATGATTAATCCCTCTATCTCTTAGGAAAGTCTAAAAAATCCTAATATTCTCCTCTCCTGTCCTATTAGGATCATTCGCGTGAAAATTAGAGAAAAAATGTTCAAGGTTCTTGGGCATAAAATTATAATTATTGAAGGATAGAGGTGATGGTTTATTTTCCAAGAAAGCCATTGGTGGAGGTGGAGGTGGCAACGACTAATTGATGATTGGTTTAGGTTGTTGAATGGAACGAGCCTCAGAATCGGATGAAGATGATATGGGTGAGGGTGAGGATGGTGGAAATGATGAGGTGGGTGGTGACTCCTCCCTTCTTCTGGTCCTTCTTGACATAGTTTGAGGTGGAAGTTCTTGAAACTCTTCTTCTTCTCTTGGTGTAGATCTAGTTCTCCTTTTGAGCCTCTCAAGAGAAAGGGCGTTTAGAAAATTCTCTAGCTTTCTTATTCAGAGCCTCCTTCTAGCGCCAATCCTATTGATGGTGTTTTCTGCACAACAACAACTCAGATAGAATATATAGTATCCTATCTCTCTTGAAAGGTCAATATCTATTGAAAAATAGATAACCCAAAGGTCTCTCGGGTGTTAGGTCATGACTTTCAACAAAACAACTTAGTGATAAATATGAAAATACTGGTAATCACAAAGGGACCTTACAAAACAAATACTGGAAACTCAAAAATTATCAGATTTTGCAATATAATGATACTCGAATTCTCAGTTTAACTACAATTCAAAGAAATAACAAAAGATAAGGGTTTCATAAATCTTAAGATTAATACTACTCCTAGAATCAACAATACTAATGATGAAATACTTGGAACAAACCAATCCCTCAAACTAATTTTTGCCTAACCCGGGCTATACGTGTAATCTCACAAAAATAGACATTCATTCAATTGAATTAGATAAATTCCCACGATTGAACTAAGCACATAAATATCCAAAACAAGTTGACGATTGGAATTAAAGATTTTTCATATCATAGACATTCATTCAATTGAATTGGATAAATTCCCACGATTGAACTAAGCACATAAATATCCAAAACAAATTGACCTTGCACAGAAAACCCACAATCAAGAAGTTGCCCAAAGTATGAACTAGAGATTGCTACAACACTCCAAGCACTAAATCACAAGCACTATCGAATCATTTAACTCTAAATCTAAAATTCATTCAAACATTTCCAAGAAATTTTAAAGATAGAACAAGAACCATGTAAGATTAGTCAATCCAAAGAAGACACCAATAATAACACAATGTCTTCACTTGCATTGAATCACCAATAATAGCAAAAATTCTAATATTATGTGTTACCGCACTTGCTTGAAATAAGACTAACTTCTAACTCTAACCTTCTTCTCTAATCTTCCAGTCTGTCTTCTATCTAATTCTAACAAACTAACCAACTGTCTAACCCTTTACAAATGAGGTAAAATTCCATACTTATAGAGACTTCATCTTGGGACAGCCTAAGCTAGGGTTACAAAGAAGATCAACCACCAACCGGATCGGCCCTGGACATCCCACATTAAATAACCACCCATTGAGTGCACAAGGCACCTTCCTCAGATCAACCTGGGATCTCTACGAATGCCGATTAAGATTGAACAAACCCCACAGGTTGCTTATGCCATTAATGTCTCACTAGTGCGAAGTAGAAGAATAGTAACGGGCATGCCATGTGACTCTGAATATGGGCCACCGATCAACAGCTGAGCTAGGCATCTTGAATGACTTTGATCGAGTCAAACCTGTTTGAATTTTCCATGTCACATCCAACTTAGATGAACAACCAATGAGCATGCTGACAAACCCTCCCATGCACGCACGAGTTCTACCTACCCACATCCGCAAAGTGTACTTGAGTGTATCCTATGGATCTCACAACATCTTTAAAGTACGCTCATCTTCCTCCCGGCCCTGCTAGCAACAACTTGATCGATCCAGCCTATGCCCAGAAGGCCACAATAAGCATCCAATATAGCATCATAATCCAAGTTAGTCAATCACAAACAACATATTAAATCATCAAAGAGATCAAAATAGCCATCAGAATCCCTTAAAATATCATTAAAGCATCCTTCCTCAAATTTCATGATTTTCACCCCTTCACGAATTCAGGCCAGGAAGGAATTTTGGGGAATTCCGGGCCAAGCGAATTTTAGCGATGAAAGAACAACTAGCATGCAAAGTTACTCAATCAACATCCAATACTCAAGAAACACATGCAAATACCTTCAAAAGATCCAAATCAACCATGAAATTCATGATCATTAACAATTAACCCATGAATCCTTTCAGTTCATGATAAATAACAGATCTTCAAAAAATTTCATTAGGGACGAAAATCTCCAAAACGAGCAAGACTTAACACATCTCTGGAAAATAAAGGTGGAATAGATTTCAGGATTTTCCTAAGGCAAAAAATTCTCATGAAGTGAACATAATTCCCATGCCACTCATTGAAAAATCTGACCTTCTAACCCCAAGGTGATTAAAACCACCCTATCACTAGCCACCAATCCAACCCCCAAGGTAAGGCGGTAAACCGCACCACTGCAAGCCAAGTGTGAAGCCCTCACGGTATGGCGGTATATCGCACAACCACAACTTGGCTTGGAGACACCCTCAAAATCATGGTACCATTGCACTACCATTCCCAATGAACTGCCCCCACACTATCGCACGTTAGAATGCAGACCCTCGTAGTATGGCAGTGCCACCGCACAACCGTGACAAGACAACCAAAGACGTAGCCCAGGAATTCGATGAGGCGAACGAAATTTGGAAAATTTTGGGGAAGATAGAATTTTGCGTAGCATTTATGTCTCCAAAGACAGTGTAGAACCAGCCCCATCACGTTTTCCGAGCTGCCAGGGAAATCTGCCAAGGAAGGAAAATCCTGAAACCAGAAAAAAACTTGAGATTGACCCAAAGACTCAAAATTTTCAAATTTTTAGCTCAATAGGGGCACATTACAAGAAAGATAAGCATTAAAGAAAATTCCAAGGTAACCAAAACCCAGGACCAAAGGACCAAAGCACCAAAAACCAAAATCCCAAGCTTTTCAAAGACAAGTCCAAAAGGAAAGGCCACAGAAAAGAGCCAAAAGACCAAGCAAAAAGGGTCCCTACTTTCAGTGGGGTGTGTGTTCAAAAACTGCACAAAAAGTAAAAACTCCATCATTTAGGGTCATACGTTGAGTTTTCCTGAGTCTTCATAAGGATATTTAATCCTTCATTGTAATCATTCAGTAATCAATAATCATTATTGTTTCACATATTTTGTTGTGTAATTTTTCATTTGTGTGTGACAGGTTTCTCTTCAAAATATTATCCATGGCTTGTGGGATCTCAATCATGAATTCTATCATTGTATCAGAGCTCCAAATCTAAAGATCCTTGTTCGTTTGTTTGAGGAAGTGAGGCATTTTTCATTGCATGTCATCAAATTCAATAGATTCATAGTCTTGAAACAACCACAGGCACGGCTCACATAGTCTCTATGGGAAACGCTATAGTCTACCGATTGCATTATAAATTTTCATAGCCAACTGACCAGAAGGAAGCTGTGACCTGCACCCAGTGTGCAAATCCACAAATTTACTCACCCATGCTTGTATTTATCATCCACACAAGCTACTGAAAGTTGATAGTGAATTGCAATGTTGAGGTTGCATTTAAATTTAATTGGTCGATTAGAAGGAGAAAAGAGGATCTGGAAGAGAAGAGGTGCTAAAAAACTCCCACGCTATTTAGAGGTTTCAAATCTTCCTTGAAGAGTTGTGCGGGGAGACCATTTTGTTTGCTTGCAGGTCATGTTTTTCATTAAAAAGGTGTGATTTTGATTTTGAGGCCATTAAACCAAGACATGAGGTTTCACTCAAACTGGAGGGTACAAATATTTCTTTACAGGTGTGGCTATATGCCCATTTGGTGGGCAATCTACAATTTAGAGGTCAAAATCATTATTTTGGAAGCTAATCTCATCGAATCTCTTCATTCCATGGCCCCAACTGATTAAAATCTCTTTTTGGGTGATTAAAATCACTATTTGTGATTAGAGGGATCAATTCACCTAGTGTAGGGTGGAATCTGGTTTGGAGGTGATGATTCAGCCCCAAGGCCATGAATTTTCTTTGTTGCAGGTATACTTCTTGCATAGGAGGTGGAATTGGAAGCTAGAGGCTACGATTTGTAGCCATATTTGCAGCCATCAAGCTAACCTGGCATCTGTGACATGCCTTAGACAGACGATTTCCTTTACTTATGTACTTATGCCTTGTGAGGCATTCTTCATATTGTTGATTGAAGACAATGCTTGTAATCTGCAATAAGGTGTGATTGAAGACAATGCCTGATCAACAGATCCCTCTTTGGTCATTTTCTATAAAATTGTAATTCGAGATCAAAAAAATTTGCTCTTATATGCATATTGTTTTTAATTTTTGGCTATTACTATAATTTATTCTTTCAAGTTTGTATTTTTTCAACAATCATGGATAAAATTCGTGTAACTCTTCTCACTCCCTGAAACTTTCTCGAGTGGAAAACCCAGATGGAGATAACTTTGAAGAAATTGGGCTTGTATCGAGTCACCATGGGTACAAAGCTTGAACCAAGTGTTGTTGCATAAAAGAGGAAATGGTTCAACAGATATGATGAGTGTTTTGGTACTCTTTGCATGTCTTTCTCTCTTGATCTCTTATTTCACATTCAGTCTTGTAACACTCCATAGGATGTTTGGGCCCATCTTGTTCTCCTCTTTGGTAAACAAGACACACTTAGGAGTTATTACTTAGAGAATGAGTTGATATGAATTAATCCTTTCGATTTTGACAGTATCTAAGACCTCTTCACAAAACTTAAGTCTTTAATGTTTCAGTTAAAGTAGTGTGGTATTGAGAAGAAAGATGAATATTTTATTCTTTCTCTACTTGCCAAGCTTGGTTCTGATTATTCTATCTTTGTTTCTACATTTTATGCTACTAGAGATGCTATGGGCTCTAAATTTACAATTCCCTCTCTTGATGACTTTGCCACATTACTATTGTGAGAACAGTCAAAGTTAATCCATATGGGTACATTGAAATCTTCAAAAGCATCTACCCTTCTTGTTTCTCAAAATCCGAAATACATGAAGGCCTCTTCTAGTAAAGGTAAGAAACAAAAACCAAAGACCATAGAGCATGGGAAGGATTCCAATTCACATAACACCTCTCATTCACCTTCTCCTAAGGGGGAATCATTGAAGAAAGAAAGACACAAGTGTGCTTACTGTAATAAGTAGGGACATGATGAGTCTAAATGCTATGAGAAGAAGATAGATGGATATGTAGAATAGGTTTCAGATTTGATAGCTCTTCTTATGAAGAACAATACTCATCTTCCTTCTTCATCTACATCAAGAGGCTCTTCTTCTTCACCATCATTCCAGATAGATGGACATACCAAATACAAGGGCCATGCATTATGTGCAACCACCAGTTCACATTCTTCTAGATGTCTATTGGATTCAGGTACTTCACACCATATGGCATCTTCTTAGGACATGTTCTCATCTTTTGAGGCTGCATCCTCACCACACATATTAATGGGTAATAAAATTTATATGAGTGTATGTGGGAAATGTTCTATCGACATTGATGATAGTACATTCAATGATGTACTATGTGTACCATCTTTGTCCATTAACCTTCTCTCCATCTATCAAATTGCTCATAGTGGGATGGGGAAGATAGTTGAGTTCACACTTGATTCAGTGCACATGAGAGACAATCAGACTATAAACATTGTTGCAATAGGTACAATATATCATTCTTCTCAATTGTATACATTCACACACTTTGATCCTCCATCTCCATTGTCTAATTATCTCTCTCTCTTTTTTTCAAGAGAGCATGTTGTATCTGAGGTGAATTTGGTCACTTGAGCTTATCTATTCTTTCATCTATTCATGAGACCAGTATTGAGACTTCTACACCTCTACCTCTTGTTGAGATCACATCTATTGAACAAGATCCCTCTTTAGCTTTGATTGACATTGTAGCTCCATTCATCGAGCCATCTAGTGCAGTTGTTGAGGATATATCAGAGGATATTCATTTCCTCTTAGATGATAGATTCAACACATCTGTTATCCCATCTTCTTTGGAGATTCCATTCCAAGATCATCTTGAGTTGTTTGATATTGATACATTTGATTCAACATCCTATCATTCAGGCACTCATGTTTCAGTTCAGTTCTCCATTGAGCATCATCTAGGACTTCCATTTTCACCTCACATCCAGATATCTCCTTGTCATCAACCATTGGATTGGTTTCTTCGTCAAGGGAGACACATTGGTTTGATCATCGGCATAGGGGTTCTCTCATTCTGGGGGGGCTTTGGAGTCCCCACTCTCTCTTATGGGGGGTATTTGATTGTATATCTACACATGTTCTTGAGAGAGTGTCTTGAGACATTCCATTTGTACTTTCTTTTTATTTCTCATTTGGAGAGGATTTTTGTTCCCACGAGGTTTTCTCCTTTACTTTGTTTGTGAGAAAATTTCATGTTGTTAATGGGTACCTCATCTAGCCTTATGTTGAGACCCATTTTGCATCCATCATTGCATTATTTTCCTTCATCAATTTTTTGCTTCTCCTCATTTATCATTCAGGGGGTGTTGGAGTAAATTAATTAATATTTACTCTAGTTCTTAATGCAAACTTAGGAAAAAGTCATTTAGTTGTGATTGTGATTGTTATTGCATTAATTATGCATTTTGATTAGTCATGTGCTTTATTCTTTGTGTTGCACACAAGATAAAGCCACTCAACTGATTCATACATTCTTTTATCTCACTCTCGTCTCATTCAAAACTCTATCATTCAAGGTCACATGTTGAGTTCGCCTGAGTCTTCATAAGGATATTCAATCCTTCATTGTAATCATTCAATAATCAATAATCATTATTGTTCACATATTTTGTTGCGTAATTTCTCATTTGTGTGTGATAGGTTTCTCTTCTGAATATCATCTAGGGCTTGTGGGATCTCAATCACAGATTCTATCAGTACTACAATACTTGATGAACTAATTGTAGGACAACAACCATCTAAAGATAAAGGAAGTTTGGGACTTGAAGAAGGAGAAAGCTCAAAGGAAAATCAGATCCCTAACAAGATTGAGAATCAAAATAAGACTCAAGGCAATGGAAAACAATTCAAAAATAAAAAAGGTAACGTTGGAAGACCCCCTATAAGACAACCAATTTCTCAAAGGTACCCAATTTTTAATGGTATTTGTTTTTCATGCAAAAAATTTGGACACGAGGCAATAAAATATAGAAGTGGAATGAATCAAAATGCTAGATCCTTCTCTAGACAATGTTTTGCATGAAAGAAATTTTGGCATAGAGCTATTCAGTGCAAATTTCATATTATGAATAGATATAATTCTAGTGGAATGGTTCAATATTTCAATTGTTACTATTATAGATGCAATGTATTTGGACATAAGTGTTACACCCCAATTATGTAATTACTATTAACTATTAATATGTAGGGTAAAATGTGGATGTAATGTGAATTTTCTTGATGAATAAAATGTGCTTGCACTTTGTTATCAAAATAATTATGAATAAATGCTATCTCATTTAAATGGTATGAGAAGAAATGCATGTATGTGAAATGGATGGCTATTGAATTAATATTCCAACTATAAGATTATTATGTGTAATGCATATTTTGTTGGATAACTGACTACCTTGGGCATATTTTGAGAATGTGGATGTAGGTATATGTTCATTCCTCCATGTGAAGGGGAAGTATCACTCAGGAGAAGATCTTGGTCGGGTAACCAATAACATAACCTATCTGAGCTTTCACACACCACAGTAGAATAATTGAGTTAGGATATTATGTGGGAAGTAGGTAAGTCATCCTTAGTTTTGTGTGTCTATATTAGTAAGGGTATTTTTTACTATTGAGTGCATTATTGGGTGATGTTATTTGTTTGAGCTTGAGAGTCCTTCCTCATGTTATTATGTGTGTTTGTATGGTTGAATGAGTATTTGGGATATATACATATGTCGGCATACATGTACATTGGATATAATAGGATTTCCATACGAGTATGATGACATATGTATAGATATGAATATATGTATATAAATATTTATTATGATGCCAATGTGAATATAATCACATGGTCATAATCATTCGGATATTGGATGGATCATTTGACTATCATTTTGCTATATATATAATATATATGTATGTATAAATACACACATAACATAAAAGGTTAATAAGAGGAGTGTGTGTATACATAATAATATATTATTATTGTGTGTGATGTTTACTTGTTTGTATTCATTCTGTGAATGGTGATCCTAGACCTACACAAACACAAAGAACAAACACACAATTAGCCCAATATGCAAGTTAGAAACATCATTCCACATGAAATCCATTTGAAACATGAAAACAAGAAATAATGTGAAGAACACAACAAAGAAAGCTATTAAATCCTATTTAAATGAACAAACTCTCAATCCCATGGGGGAATTGGTGCCATTTTGATGTGGAAAATGGCCCTTTCCCAATTCCTTGCAAGTTGGATGATCAATGGTGAAGATTTGATGCTCCTTGGTGAAATTTCTTGATAACCTAGCTATGAGAATATGAAAATGGATAAGGATGGATGAAGATGTTATGAAAAATTTGAAGATAATAATGTTGCATGAAGTTGTCGATCCAAAATTCAAATGAGGGCCTTCTATTTATAAAAGAGAATGATGGAGAAAGAGGCAAAAGGGATGAATGTGTGAATAAACATGAGCCAATGGAAAGGTGCCACTTGTCAAAATGCTAGTGGAGGAGGAATGAGCACATTTTGATGAATCTGCAAATAATGTGGTTAGGTGGAATTTGAAATTGATGAAATGACAAGTTGGAGGGAGAAAGAAATGGATTTAATGCCACTTGGCTCAAGGAAAAGGACATGTAGGAGGCCTTTAATGCCTTGTTGGATGTACTCATCCCTTTTGGAGGGATTTTTGAATTTGAGTAATACTCCCTCTTTGATGCCATGTTGAGAGAAAATAGAAGAATTTATAAATCAATTAAATTGATTTACTTTTGCAAGTTGCCAAATCTAGAAGATTTGATGAATTAGGATTAAGATTAATCGGGATTTGATTAATTTAAAAGGGGATTAGTTGATGTGACCATTTGATTTAGATTTTTGGATTGATTTAAATCAAAGTTGAGAGGAATATGAATTTAGACTTAATTAAATAAAGTTTAATTTATTTAATTAAAGGGAGTGGTGTTCATTTGAAATCAAATAAAGATGAATTTATTTAATTTAAATGAGATGACCTTAGAGATTAATTAAATAAATTGAATTATTTAATTAAAAGAGGGACTATAGGATTAACTAAACAAAATGATTTATTTAATTAATAGAATATGATGACTTAATCAGATAAATTTGATTTATTTAATTAAGAGATAAAATATGATAAATTTAATCAAATAAAAATTATTTAATAAAATGACTAGCAGAGGAGATGATTCATGATGAATTGGTGTTAGTAAGATCAAGATCAAGTGTATAGGATAATCAAGATATTTTTTGTCTACATTTTGGCCCTCTTTGAAGCAATGTACCCACTATGTTGGTTCAAAGAATAAATTGCCATGATCAAAATTCCATTTTTATTTTATTTTTTAGATGCCCCACTATTGCCCTAGTGAGAAGGATTATGCTGGTAGACTGCCCCCTTGAGAGATTAGACAAAAATTTGATTTTTGGGTGATCTCGCAAAAAAAGGAGTAGAAGATGCCCAACAGGTCCAGAAAGGGTCCAGGATGCCAAAAACATGTCAAAACACAAAAAGAAAATGCAAAATGACCCTCGATCGGGAAAAAATGGGATCAAGGTTCCAAAACCCTAGTTGGATGGCTAAGAAGAGTCAAAAAATCCTAACTTTTAAGCTTAAATAGGCCTCAAGGGGTCACTTTAACTTCATTTGCACATTTAGCCCTTACAGATTTTGCATTTTAGAGCTCTGACCACTATTCAAGATGGTGGAATGAGTGCTTCAACTTCATGTTTTAGATCAAGTGCAAGTGCACCAGTGGCCAACCGGTGCAAGACCACCAGTATGTGATCCTTACCCAACTTTTCATTTTAATTTTTGTGTGCATTAATTAGGATCAATGATCAAACCTAGTCAAGCAACATTATTTAGCACCACTAAAAGTGTATAATCAATGTTGTGCGGCCTTAAAGTGCTCTGCTATTGGGTTTTGTGTTGCTGCGATCGAGTTTACAAATTAGGGTTTCAGTGGCAAAGTTCGTTGCCTTAGAAAATTGTTCCATAATGATGCAATTTAGAATTTAGGTTTAGGGGTCAAAATGGTCCACGGTTAAACTGTGACACGACGGTGAAATTTGGACTTTAGAAGGTCAAACTATGATGCAGTGTGTATTTTGGAACTTTCAAACAGTGCCACAATTGCAAAAAAGACACATTTTCTAGTTTAGTTGTGAAAACTCAAAACAAGATCCTGATTTTTTACAAAACTTTACATTGTGGCTTTAATTGTGCAAGAGGATCTAAGGATTCTTCATCCACGAGAGCAAAAGTCCCTGATACTTAGCAGATTGGTTGGTATGTATGAGCTGCTCCAAGAGCACCTTGGGGTGATAGGGCTATGGTACATCGCCTATCCACATCCTATCCGGACACACTTGGGGATGATGACAGCTTTGGCAGAGCGATGGCATAGTGAGACGTCATCATTCCATCTGCCCACAAGTGAGGCGATGGTTACTCTGGAGGATTTCTAGTGTATCCTTCGATTACCAACTCATAGAGAGCAGGTTATCTATGATGTGGATGCCAGGAGAGATGCTTACTTTGAGACTATGGAACTTGATGAGATCATTTTTTTTTAGGGATAGATTGAGCTATAGCGGTACAGGGGTATAGTGCCCACCTTTAGATTGATTTTTGTTGCTATCATCTCAGGCCTTGTGGTGCCAGATCGGCATGACCGATATTTTAGCCTAGGATGGGGTCTTACATGGGAGCGGATGCTCCATAAGAGAGTGTTTCGTATGGGGGCTAATGATGTTGGCCTCACTCTACCATGATCTTCATGAGTTTGCATATTTGGAGAGAAAATTTATTGGGGCCAAGGTTACACTAGTTGTCATAGAGCCAGATGATCCCATAGTTTGACGGTACAATGGGGATTTGAATTTTACTCATATAGGGGTAGCCGACATCCCTCACTAGAGGAGGGTGATTGATGAGATAACAATTTTTACATGGAGGCCATGGCTTGGTAGGCCAACATGCTATGATGGTGTACAACAACTCTTTTTTGTGAGACAAGATAGGCTCATGCAGGGTAGAGAGCACACTATGATAGAGTGATACCTACTAGATCAGGTGGGTAGGCAGTTTGGGGAGAGGAATGATCGACTCAATGATGAGTACGTGGTCATATTTACACGTACTACAGGAAGACTACATGAGATAGGCCGATCCTGACCGATGAGGCAATTACATCATTTAGATAGTTGGTGGCTAGGCCATGGCCATATGATTAGGGGTAGGTAGATATAGGGGTTACTCAAGCATACATTGCATGGTTCAAGCCACTTGTCAGATTGATAGTTCCAGGGGCAGCACTCCCATGACGAAGGTGCAGAAGAAGATCAATAGGGCAAGGGCGAGGGTAGGGAGGCAAAGGAGATGGGGATGGAGATGGAAGTGGAGGCCTAGGAGGAGGAGGACCACCTCCACATCAGCCACAGTAGCCTTAGCATCCACAATAGCAGGACTAGTAGAGAGATGGGGAGCCATAGAGAGATACCCTAAGGGACCATTAGCGGCAACCCCTCCCACCACCACCACCTCAGCTAGATCAAAGAGATGTTTTGATTCAATATTTATAGGAACATATGTAAGTACTTATGGCTGAGAGGGACCAGGCCAGACAATAGGTCCAGACCCTTACTACAAATAGAGATCAGGCCCGATCAGAGCAGGTTCAAGAGGTGGGTTAGAGACGACAGCTAGAGAGCATGGCCACCGCCTCCCAGGTCCAGATAGTCTCAATGTGGGTATACTGCGAGGCAGTCAGAGAGGAAAAGTACTACATGTCACATTATTGACAGGTTGTACCAATAGGGTCCCGAGTGCCAGAGTACTCTTAGTAGATCGACCTAAGATAGGTCAAGGAGTAGCAAGAGAGACAAGCAGGTGAGGGGATCAGCGATGAGGGCTAGCTAGAACAGTTTTCATTAGCATTATTCTTTTTGAGATCCATAGGCTCCATTTTTTATAGCCCCATGGGCATTGTATACTTGATTGATATATACATTTGATCCTGATTTTGTACCATGACAGTTATATTTTTTATGAGATATATATATATATATATGATCGATCAATTCATTTATGAAATGTGTCCTATTTTATTTATATGCATTATGGATGGATGATTCTTTTTATATATTTTTTATGCATTTTATGATGACGATGTATGATATGTGGACACAAATGTGATGGTGCATATATGATATGATGATGCAGATGTATGGTCGTGAGATTCTTAACAAACCTATATGATATCCGAAATTATTATGAGATATATGAAAATGCAATGTTTTTATATTTTCCCTTATGCATTTATGATGGTAATAAATGGATTTTAAGATGTTGTTTATATAATCATGATATGCAATGTAAACGATGCAAAATGATGTTATGATATGAGATGACCTATGATGGCATGCAATGGTTATGTTATGCAATGATCTATGATATATGAATGTAATGGTATAAATACAATGATATGAATGTCTATTGATACATAATGATTTATGATGTACTATGAAATGAAGAAAATGAATGATACGATGATGCAAATAATATGATTGTATATATGTGATTGTGCAATGGATGTTTGATATGATTTAATAATGCCTATGTGATGATATCTTTATGTGTATGCAAATATATGGTGTATGAGATGTTTTGAATAACCAATCTACATTAATGATGAAATGTAGTGTATGTATTTCCTATATGATATGCATTATGCTGACGGTTTGTGGATGCAGGGTGGATGCATTAGTGATGTTTTTTGAATAACTGTCATGGTACCATATTAGCATGAAGAGAAGATAGAAGAAATAGGAAAATGAAAAGAGGATCCAACAAGTCTACATTATTAGTGAGGATGATGATGATTTTCTTATTAGGAATTGGGATTTTAAAAGGGCCATTTACTTTATGTTTAATAATACACATAGGTACGATGCATCAGGGTATAAAGAACTAGGATGGCATTGTACCTAGTGTGATGGACTTTGACTCAACAATCAGATAGGAATACTCCTGTTAATGCCTAACATATGGAACCTTATCTAAAATTTAGTTCACATATTTCAAACATCTCAAACCAAAACATAGAAAGACAAGCCTTCCTATGTGCTCAACAACACACCTAAAACACCCTCCCTACATTAAAACAAAGTACATATGACCAAGTTATATTACAAGAATATCCAGCAAGCACATGAGATAAAAATAGAATGATCATTGCCCCATTCCTTTCTCTCTAACTCTTTTTGTTTAGACATCATCGAGAGGTCATCGTAATGAGCACAATAAGATAATTCAAAAGACAAAGACAAAGTAAACAAACAAGCTAATGTTCTTCATACCGCTAGCCAAGACTAAACTATGGTGATGCCTGATGTTGTTGTCCATTGTATGAAGGATGTATCCTAGGACATGATGTTATCAGATGATTTTGCGATCGACTAGATGATAGGCTATTGATACCCTGAGTTGACTAACTTGCTTACCTACTAACCTAGACTTGAGACACTGACGTTTGAGAACACACTCTCAACTGCTAAGCTTTCCTTCGACTATTTTTCCAAAGGGTGAGGGTGATGATTGATTTATTATGAGTGATGCTTATTTCAGGTGAAAGCAAGATGAGACAGATGGATTTTTTTCAAATATTTGGATGTTTTTGGTGGTTTTGAAATGTTATGAGGCTTTTTTTGGGATTTTCAAGATGTTTTACAACTGTTTTGATTTTTTAATTTTTTGATGTTTTTGATATTTATGAGATTTTGACCAAGAACCTAACCTAAAGACCTATCCTAGGGGCCTTGGGGGCTGATCAAAGATAATTCTTGCCTACGTTATACTCACAGAGACAACGTAGTTCGACCGATGACTTTGAAAAATTTACAAGATGAAGATATAAACAAATGATGAATTGCTAGTTTTTTATGACGGACTCCTAAAGGACTGACCTAGGGTGTCTCGGGGGCTCATCGATGATGGCCTTACCTAAGTTCAAGCTCAGAGATGACGTAGTTTGACATGATGACTCTATTTTTTTTATTTTTTTTTTATTTTTGACATGTTTTGGATTTTTGATATGTTTTGGATGCTTTTGGATTTTTTGATTTTAAGAAAGACTTCAAGGATATACACCAATCTAATCTGACGCATGAACATGCCCCCAGCATGATGCGATAGACTACTTCAATATAGGCATGAAAAATTGACCTTAGGAATATGCCAAGTATTACTAGGATGGAACATGATATAGACACAGGATCAAGCCATGATGGGAACATGGATGAGTGATGGAAAGGTCAATGGAATGCAATGGGTGATGAAGAAGGCGATGGTAGGTGGTGCAGAGAAATTCATAGAAATCATGGTGGATGGAAAGTGCTTATTTACACAAGGCACCTGTTTGTAAGGTTTTCACTAAGGTACTTGCCCAGAGCGCCACCGAAGTGGTTTTCACTAGAGGATAATTTTTTTCTTTACTATTTTTAATCCTTTTTTCTGATTTTTCTGGATTTTTTTATTTTTATTTTTTTTTAATTTTTTGGTTTTATACCTTAAAATATCAAGCATAATTTTCACTTTCTTGATTTGCCCAATATGTCATCCACATAATCCTCTATGGATTTTTGAATCATATCATGAAATATTAGTGTCATGGCCCTTTGGTAGGTCCCCTTTCATTCTTCAGCCCGAATGACATCATGTTCCAACAGTATGCTCCCCACGGATAAGTAAAATTTGTCTTGTGTTGATCTTCCTTAGCTATCATGATCTGATTGTACCCTAAGAATTCGTCCATTAGTCATAACATTTCATGTCCAACCGTCATATCCACAATCATGTCCATATTTGGGAGAGGGAAGTCATCCTTTGGACATGCTTTGTTTAGATCTATGAAGTCAGTGCAGATGCGGATGCCCCCGGTGAGCTTTGAAATAGGTACAAGATTTGAAACCGACTTTGGAAAATCAATTGGTCATATAAAGCCATCATCAAGAAGCTTCTGTAGTTCCAATTTGACCAATAATTTTATTTGAGGATGCATCTTCCTCAACTTTTGTCTCACTGGATTTGCCTCTAGATATACAGCTAGATGGTGCACCACAAATTCTGGATCGAGACCTAGCATGTCAGCGTAGGTCCATGAAAAGTTCACCTTTATTTCCCTCAAGAAGGCAGCTATGAGCTATTGTTCTTTAGTCAAAAGAGATTTTGCATAGAAGATTATGTGTGGTGTTTCTTCTGTCCCCAACTTGACCGGATTGCACTTCTCTACTAAGACTATCAACTTCTCTTGATGTATTGCACTAAGAGGAAGATTGAATCCCCCATCCTCTAGCACCTCAAAGAGGTTTTCACAATTGGATGCATCCTTTGTTTTTACTATTTTTGGTTCTGAAAGTGCCACGGTGTGGTTTTCACTCAAAGACCTAGAGATTATTCTCAAATTCTCACTTTTGTGATAGAGGGATTCAATCGTTTCCTATAATAAGCATGTGTGTCGAGTTCAATGTCAAACCCAACTTTGTGATCTCCATAAGGTACATTATCCCACAATCCCATGAATTTAGAGAGTTCCTCATTGTTTTTGAATGAGTCTAAAATTGGCGGTCCTTGTTGGTCGCAGTCTATTAATTGGGGATACACTAGTTTTATCTCATGGGTTTGGTTGTTTGAATCAAAGGACATGGCAAAAATCATGAACAAGGAGGCGCCCTAAAATAACACTAGTAGGTCAGTAAGGGTATCCTTGTCACTGTCACTACTACATACATCAATTATGTCAAAGGTAAAATTGTTTATGACTCGACCTATGGATACTAGTAAATGAAGTGGAGCTTCGACTGGGGGGACTTCTGCCACGTACAATTATAATCGGAGGGGTACATCCAAGGCTAATATTTTTCATGCGTTGCTCAAAAATAACGGGTTCTAATCGGTTGTTACTATTTTTTCCAAGGATTTCATTTTTATTATAGCCCATGCCTAGCATTAATTGTAGACCGCTACTAGCATCATCCATTAGAAGAGCCAGTACAGGTCTTTCGTTTTGATAGAGGAGACTGGATATATCTCTTTTTTCCACCACTTCTCGACTAGATCCCCCCAGCTTCTAAAATGGGAGGGGTCTTCTCTGAAGGTTTGAGATGTTGTGTTGGATGGTTGTGACTGTCCATGGGACCTAGGAGATTGTGGTAACTCACTACAAAGGCACCCTTTTTCATTTTGTAATCTCCACATTCATTGTCTTGGATGATGACTTTGATATCAGATATGGTGGGAACGGAAGGTGTCTCTATCTCAAAAGTGGATGTGGATGGTAAGGAAGATGGATCTACATATGGAGTTGAAGGGCCTTAATCATTTTTATGAACTTGCCAGATTTTGTAATATTTGACCTCAAGGTTTTTGTAATAAGCAAAGGGTTCAAGATCACCATGGATGGTAACCTCTTGATTTTCAAAGGGGAATTTTACAAATTGGTGAAATGTGGATGCTATTTATTTCATCCCATGAATCCATGGGTACCCTAGAAGAATGTTATGGGGGAGGTCAAGATCGAGGGCCTGGAAAGTAGTATCCATGATGGTTGGTCCTACTTGGATCAAAAGTGAAATGGTGCCTTGAGATACTCTTTCCTAATCATCATAAGCCTAGATTGTGATGCCTTTTCCTTTCTCAATCATATCTTTAGAAAATCCTAGGTTATTTATCAACTTAAGGGAACAAATATTCATTCCCACACCTCCATCCACCAAGACCTATTTGACTTTATTTTTATGGACAAAGACCTCAAGATGAAGTGCACGATTGTGAGATGGTTGGGTTAGGAATTCTTGTTCAGAGAATTTGAGGAGATGTGGCATGGTGATGTTTCAGACCATAGCTTGAAATTGATCCACATCAAGGTCCATGGGTACATAAGACTCAGCAAGGGCCTTTTCTAAAATCTCCCTATGCACAGGAAAAAAATTCAGTAACTCCATGATGGAGATCTGAACGGGGGTCTTCTTGAGTTGTTCCAAGACATTGTAGCCAATGTGGACTAACCTTGAACTTGTGAGGGGTTCTCTAGCTTGCATGGCTGGCCTAGGGATAGTGATCTTTCCACCTTGTGTGGTGACTCCACACTTAGCTTTGGATCCGGGGATATGGAAAACACTTACCAATTCATCTAAGGATGTGACGACATCTTCATAGATGTGGTTAAAATTGCCATACTTCTTTCCTTTTCCATTGTTATTTGATTTTTTATGATCTAGCATCATATTCATGTATATCTTTAGGTCTTGATTTTTAACCAGTTGCTCAACTTTGATAGTATTATCATCAATGAGGTCTTGAATTAGGTTCTTGAGCCTCATGCAACTGGCTGTTGTGTGTCCCTTGATTTTATGAAAATCACACAGATATTTTTTGTTATACCAAGGTGTCTTGACTTGGGGTTCCTGGTAATTCTCGATGATGGGGAGTGTGATGATTTTGGCGTCAATGAGTCGCTTCATGACAGATTCGACTGATTCTCCAAGCGGTGTGTATTTTCACTTTGGGGGATACAAGTTTCTTGCAGATGGTCCACTTTGGTCATCAATATTATTGATTGTCAGGTGTTGTTTTGAGATTTATTTGATCCAGGGGTGCTTTGGGTATTATTCTGAGGTTCTTGATGCATTTTTTTTTGCGTGTTTGGCTTTGGAGCATTGATCACAACCTTAGCATCAACGACACCATCATTGGTGGCATTCTTTTTTTTCACCCATGTTCCTAGTTTGTCATTATAACTTGTCAATGGGCGATTATCTTGATAAGCAGGTGTTCCCCCTTGTGTGATTAGAGATCTTTCGATGTTGAGATATTTAGGTATGAGTTGGTCATAGGAGGTGATGCATTGGAATTTAAGATGGAAGGCCAAAGTTCCTTCAAGATTCGTGATGATAGTTCCCACTTGTTGTTTTTTTGGCATGGCCCACTTGCTTCTATTGCCTTTGGATCACCATCGTTGTAAGAAAGACACAAATTTTTCTCCCTTGTTTTTCTTGAGGCTAGATAGTTCCTCCAAGCTTACATCCATGCACATATTGAATGCATAACTTTGTATAAAGGCATCCACAATTTCTTGGAATTTCTTGATCCCTAGAGGAAGTCAGGAGAACCATTCCATAGTTGGGCCAACCGGACTTCACAGGAAGAGCCTCATTAGATAGGAGTCATCATAAGATACTACCATGCAATGCACATGGAACTCCTTGATGTGATCTTCAAGTTTTATGAGTCTGTGGTACCTACCAAATTTTGGGATCTCAAAGCCTTATGGAAATGGTTTCATCATAATGCTCTTGTCAAACGGATAAGGGCATAGATTCCCTTTTGATTTAGGGGTATTCCCTAATTGGATGTCGAACACCTTTTGTGATAGCTTCTTGATTTGGGTGGATAAATCACCTTGAGGGTCGGATGGTGGAATGAATGTATTTGGTGTAGTGATGACGGGTGTGGTAACTTATGGATTGGGCAGTGCATTCGTGGGAGTTTGTTTTGCAACCAACGCTTATTGATATGCTTGTAATTGTCGTTTTACCAAAAATATTTTGTTGGTCTTGTTGCTACTGTTGCGCCAACAACACTTGTTTTTAGGCTTCTTATTGTTGGGATTTATGCTGTTGTTGTGCTTGGTATTGTTGTAAGGCTTGTTGGTAAGCCTATTGTTGTAACAAGGCTTGTTGTTCTTGATGTTGGGCTTGTGCTTATGCTTGAGCTTGTGTCGCTTGGGTGGCTTGCGCAACTTATGTGGCTTATGTGGCTTGTGTGGCTTGTTGTTGTTGCAATAAAGCTTGTGCTTGCACTTGTGCTTGTGCTTGGGCTTGTTGCTAATGTAGCAATGCTTGTGCTTGTGCTTGAGAAGCCTATTGAGCTTGTTGTGCGGCTTGCTACATTTGGAATCGCTGGAGTTCTTTCTGGTAGGATTTTTGAGCCACTTGAAAAGTGAGGCTATATTGATTGGCCACATTTGGATTTGGTGGCAAAGGAAGAGGATTTAGAATGGTATTTGTTGTTGTGATGTGGGGTACCATTGTATTGATAATTGGGTTTTGTGTGGTGGATGGTGTGATTTATATGCTTGGTCCTTGGAAGACCATGTTTTGAGATATTTGGGGGGTGGTGGATGATGTGTTGATTGCTTGGGTTGCTTGGGTTGCTTGGGTTTCTTGGACGGTTTCCACCTATTTTTGTGATATTGATGGAAAGATGAGAGGATTCGGTATGATTTTTTGATTTATGATTGGAGGGTTGTTCAAATTTTTTTGATTGATGGTTAGTAAAAAGGGAAAGCCTAACCCAAGGGGTGGTGTGGATGTTAATGGAAAAGTTGGGAGTGGTGGAAAAGTGGGTGGTGTATTCTCTTGGGAAAATGATGATGATGATGAGGGATCGAAGATCCCCCTTGGTCCAAATAATCCACCTTCTCCTTGTGAGATCATGGGGAGAGAAGTTTGTGTGTTGAGAGGATATGATGGTGTTGCATGAAAAGAGGATGGATTGGTGGGATCATGAAATGTGAGCAGAATGTATAGGTGTAATGGATTCAATGGGATGGATTGACCCAAGATGGTATTTGCATCCAAATCTCAGTTGTTCACAAGGGGATGTTTTTGGAGTGCATGAAGCAATGAGATTCCCTTGTTGAAAATTGGTTGAGTTGTAGCAATGGATGATGTGATTTGTGGGATGCTTTGAGTGATGCTTTGAAATGGATGTGTCGATGATATTGAGGGCATAATCCCGAGAGGTGTCTCCACAATAGTGTTTACGTCAAATTCAGGAGGGATTTTAGCCTCTTGTTTTTACAATTCTAGCATATATTGCAAAGGATTAAGTCTCATCATGGCATTGACAATTTTGTGATTCTCAAGATTTTGGACCATTTCTATGATTTCATCTTGTGTCATCCCTAAGAAATTATTGGTGATGTTTTCCACTTGACCTTCCTCTTGAGGATCTTGTGGTAATAGAGGAAGATTGGGTGGGGGATTGCTAGACCCCATAGGATTTATTTCAAGTTTGGTTTGACTTAGGTCACTTGAAGTAGATTTTTCCTTATTGGCTTCCATGTTCTTCTTGTCTTGAGATCGAGTTTGTGCCATAAAAGAAGGATCAAATTTTAGGCACAAAGAAGAAACAGCCAAGTCTGGTAAAGGATCAAAGGATGGGGATGAGATTGATTGAATATGAATGGGGTGAATGATTGAACTCTTAAGAATCTTGAAGGGATACTAGACTTTGGGACTTTAGGATTGTTGATTTTTTATATTTGATTGGATTTGGATTTGGATAATGAACTCATAAATACCAAGAGGTTGGATTCTTATCTTGGACTAAATTTGTTCACAAGGATTGATAATTTAACTAAGCATATGAAGAAGGATTCATCTACACATACTTAGTGAAACAAGAGGATTTTTTATTTGATTTAAAGGATTTTCCCATAAGTCTAGCATGATTTGATTTTTCGAAGATTCCAAGAGTTGATGGTGAGACAATATTTGATTTTGATGTTTGAGGGATGAATGAGAATGTTGATTTTGACCCTAGATTGGACTTAGAGAGAATTCCTTTCTACAGGACCTCAGTATTGAAGAACATGCTTGTACTTATTATGTGAGAAATGGAAATCTTTGAAAGAGACTTGGGTTTTGACTATAATAAAATTTGTACAAATTAGGATTTTTCTTTGAAGATTTCTTGTAAAAATTATAGACCAACCTTTCTCTAACTTTGTGAAGTCTTGAAAGATGTTCCTCACAAGCTTTTGGACTAAGGAACTTGTGATGACTTGGTTTGGGAAGTTTGAAGTTTTGAGAAATCATAGGATCAAACACATGTGAGGTTCAATTGTTTGTTATCTTGCTTAGATTGATTCTTTTTACCACAAACACTTTCTTGATTATGTTTCAAATTGAATGTCTAATGTCCTAATTTATTTTGATCCCACAAGGTCCATTATGTGGAAATCAAGACAATAGTTTCCTAATGTTGACTTTAGTAAGAGAAAATTGTGGGGTAAATCCAAGTACTTAGAAGCTTCTAAGGATGAAATCCCTAGGGAAAGCAAGAAAACTTGAATTTTTCAAAGGTATTTGCTCCTCCTAAAGGGTTTGAAATTTTGAGGATTTGGTGAATGTTTGTTTTCAATAATTTCAAATCCAAGAAAAGTGCTTTGATTTCAAAATGATGCACAACCCTAGGATGAAAGAGACAATATTTGTTGAGTTCCCACTTGGATAAATCTAGCTATGCCTACTCTTAGTAGATGGTTAGATGCTTGACCACACTAGTTCCCCTCCACTACACACACTTCTTAGGTCACCCGAGCATCAGTACTCATGGCATACTTATCATCTCTACCAAAAGCTGTAAAAATTATGGGATGGCTTTAGAATGATCATTCTTGCACCAACAAATAGATAGGGATTTGGCTTACAACAACATGGGTTCTAGTATAGGCATTTCATTCATGGGGGATCATCCATATGACAAGAGACCATTGTTTCCCTTCTTATCAGAACAATCCTCGTGATACTTGAGCTTTCCTCAAGTACCCACACTTATATACCACTTGGAAGTCGCTTGGATTTAGTGTGTTATCGGTTGGGTCATTCCCTGGGGTGATTAATTTTTCCCACCAGGCAGACCCTCTAAGGATAAACAAAAGTGAGAAAGCACATCTGTAGTTCGATGGATCTTTGTTGAGAAACAAAGAGAGAACACACACGATATACTCCACTCACACTAGAAAGATTTTGTTCATTTTTAAAGTGCCCAAATTGAAGTGTGGAGATAATCACTTATACAACTTAATATCACAAAAAAATCCTTTTGATTCTCAAGATCACAATGAGGGACGAGAGAAGTCCATATATATTTTTAAATGATACTACTTTGGATAAGGGATTACAAAACATAAAAGGCACACATTCATTTTAATCCTTCAAAATCAAGAATCTAGTAATTTTCCTATGGTTCTTTTTAATCCCTTTGTTTTGTTCTTTTTAAGCCCAAATGAAAATTAGTGGGTCCTAAAAAGCATGAAGATGATAAAGTCCTTAGAAAAGGGATTATAATTTCTCCCCAAAGTGTTTAAAAACACTTGATACAATAAAATAATGATTTCATAGAGAAGTCATTGTCTTCATTTCCTCCCTTTAGTTTTGATCAAGCCAACCTGCAAAAAATGGTTAATACTATAGAAATAGAGGCCAAAAACCAATTAGGAGTCAAAGAGAAATCAAAATGAAAAAGCACATACTGAAATTAGTTCAAAAGTTGTTTTTTACTCAACTCCAGCAGTGCAGTCTGCAATTGTTTTGTAGTTTAGGGAAGTCAATGGCGCTATATAGCACTATTGGGACTGATAGCGACAGACTGCATAGAATCTAGTGAGAACAAATGTGGCGCTATTTGGGCCAACAGTGGAGTTTAATGTTTGCAAGGTTCGCGTCACAGTTTGAAATTCAAATTTTTGGGTGGGAAGGACCCAACATCGTAGTTTAAATTTTAACAACGTCGCTATATGGCGTCGCTGGACTGCTAGCAATGGAGTTTGACTGGCAATGACACAGTTTTCCTATAGACACAAAAACTCAATAAAAAACCATGGAATTTCTCAAAAAAACCTGTTAGATTTTTTAGATCTTCCCTCCTAGCGCCAAAATGTGAATGGTGGTCCTCGAACTGCACAAACACACAATTAGCCCAATATACAAGTTAGAAACATCATTCCCCATGAAATCTATTTGAAACATGAAAACAAGAAATAATGTGAAGAACACAACAAATAAAGCTATTAAATCCTATTTAAATGGACAAACTCTCAATCCCATGGGGGAATTGGTGTCATTTTGATGTGGAAAATGGCCCTTTCCCAATTCCTTGCAAGCTTGATGATCAATGGTGAAGATTTGATGCTCCTTGGTGAAATTTCTTCATAACCTAGCTATGAGAATATAAAAATGGATGAAAATGGATAAGGATGGATGAAGATGCTATGAAAACTTTGAAGATAGTAATGTTGAATGAATTTGTGGATCCAAAATTCAAATGAGGGCCTTCTATTTATATAAGAGAATGATGGAGAAAGAGGCAAAAGGGATGAAGGTGGGAGTAAACATGAGCCAATGGCAAGGTGCCACTTGTCAACATGCTAGTGGAGGAGGAATGAGCACATTTTGATGAATGTGCAAATAAATGCGGTTAGGTGGAATTTGATATTGATGAAATGACAAGTTGGAGGGAGAAAGAAATGGATTTAATGCCACTTGGCTCAAGGCAAAGGACATGTAGGAGCCCTTTAATGCCTTGTTGGATGTACTCATCCCTTTTGGAGGGTTTTTGAATTTGAGTAATATTCCCTCTTTGATGCCATGTTGAGAGAAAATAGAAGAATTTATAAATCAATTAAATTGATTTACTTGTGCAAGTTTCCAAATCTAGAGGATTTGATGAATTGGGATTAAGATTAATCAAGATTTGATTAATTTACAAGGTGATTAGTTGATGTGACCATTTGATTTAGATTTTTAGATTGATTTAAATCAAAGTTGAGAGGAATATGAATTTATACTTAATTAAATAAAGTTTAATTTATTTAATTAAAGGGAGTGGTGTTAGTTTTAAATCAAATAAAGATGAATTTATTTAATTTAAATGAGACGACCTTAGAGATTAATTAAATAAACTGAATTATTTAATTAAAAGGGGGACTATAGGATTAACTAAACAAAATGATTTATTTAATTAATAGAAGATGATGACTTAATCAAATAAATTCAATTTATTTAATTAAGAGATTAAATATGATGAATTTAATCAAATAAAGATTATTTAATTAAATGACTAGCAAAGGAGACGATTCAGGATGAATTGGTGTTAGTAACATCAAGATCAAGTGTATAGGATCAATCAAGATATTTTCCGTGTCTACACATTCATGTATCGAATATAATCATACTTGATTGACTTGGGTTATAAAAATATATATTAGTATATACATATACATATACAAATATATGAGGGATAGTGTTAAGTCTGTTTATTGACATGCATATATATATATATATATGTATGTATGTATGTATGTATGTATGTATAAGTGCATACATAAATGCATATATTTATAACCATATGATGATAAGAAAGGGTATGCCAATATGTGTGAACATATTAAATATGTATATGTATGTATATGTGTATATGTGTATGTAGGAATACATGTGTATGTTCTTGATGATGCAATCAAATGTATATATATGATATATACATAAATACATGTATACATGAGAATAGAAGAGTATGTATATATTTTTATATATAAATATATAGTCAATGTTATATATGATAATATTATCTTGTGTATATATGTGGAAATACATATATATACACATAAGAGTTAATGCTTATATAGAAGTGTGTATATATATCTCTATATATATAATATGTATTATAAATATATATCTCTAAATGATTAATTTATTTTTTAAATTTTGCTCTATATATATTTACATAGCACAATATATATACACCTTGATTGAATTGTATATATACTATACAAAGAAGTTGAGACCGATCCACTTAAGCTTATGCTTGGGTCGATAAAAGAGAGTGATTTTGTACCTTTTATAGGCGTTCAACAGGGAAATATGGTGCATTTGAGTCTGTTGTGCACAAATAGGAATAGTAGGTTGGTTCAATGCCTTAACAAGGGTCCAATTGAATGATAAATGCATGCCACATTATTAATACTATGTGCATAAAACTATAGAAACTTTATTCAATATTAGCTTGCGTATAATGGAGAGATTATAGCAATGCATATCAAGCGCAATACTGAGCATTCAAAGATGCAAATAATAGGTCATAGATAAATATGTGGAATTCTTGAGAATAGAAGTAAACAATCATTAAGTCGATTTGAGGATAGAGACTTGGAATAAAGTAAACAACCATTAAGTCGATTTGAGGATAGAGACTTGGTCAATGCCTTGTTTGGAGAGGTCTTTGAATTAGTAAATTGTTGAATGCCTTGTCATTTGGTAAATATCTGCAACAAATGAATGCATACAATATTATTTACAATAGGTTGATGGCTGAGTTAAACTAATAAATGAGTGTAATTGACTCATGCGAGACCAAGTCAACATGAGGTATGTGTTGAGTATTTAAAAAATGAGTGATTCAATAAAGATGAAATCATGCCAACTCTATAGGATAATATTGATACTTTGGTGCCACCTTTGAATCCTATTTTTTGTAGGTGTCCTTTGTGAATGAAAATCAAATTCCATCATGTGATTATTTGAATTAGTCTCTCATTACTGTCAAGAATCAAATTCGATCTATAGCTTTGTTTAGCTAAGTAAGATCTTATATGTGTGTCACCTTTTAGCTAAGGATTGTGTGTTGCTACGCATGGTAATTGTTGTCAACACCCATGCCTATTCTATAGGGTGAGAGGTTCCTTTTTTGTTGTATAAATAGTAGAGAAAACTCTCTTGTTTGGGACATATTCTATAAGAATTTTACTCTGAATTATTCATTGATACTTGAGAGAGAGTTCTATCATATTTGAGAGAGAGATTTTTGTTATATTTGAGAGAGATATTAGTATATTGAGTGAAGTATTTTATCAACTTGAGTGTTTATGGTATATTGTGGCATCACTTGAGAGATTATAGAAAAACAAGATGTTGTTTGGGTAAAACTAATTTTGCAGTCAATCGGTTGGGTAAGCCATAATAGGCATGAGGATAATTCTCCCTTATTTGTCTTAGCTTTTGAATGATTGTTTCATGAATGCTTTGGTTAGTCTTTTGTGAACATTTCAATTGTAAGGAAATAGTTTTTTCTTTGAAAATGAAATAGAAAATATTTATACTATTTGTGCAATGTGTGTATGTACTCCATAATAAGAGGATTATGTTTATCATAAGTATTACATACTAGATATGATTAAACATGGGAATCATAAGGGTTTCTCATAGCTAAGTTATTTGATAGCTAGTGGGTTACTTCTGGGTTGAGAGGTATAGTGAAATCTGGTGAGTTAGAGTTGTTGCTTGATTAGTTTCAATGCACACTTAAGTAAAAAGTTATTGTATTGACAAGAATAGGCTCATAGCTTAAGCCCTTTTTGTCAAAGAGATTATACTCTCAAATGGAATCATCTATTGTTGTGATTATTCTTCGATTGAGGTCATTCCTTGATGTGGTTATACTCTTAATGAGTATGACTTATTATGTGATAATGTATTGAATGAATATAGTTATTTAATCTATGCTTATGATAAAGTCTTATGTAGTTATACTCTAGATTTTAAATTTATACTTGGGACTAGATTGTCTTAAAGTAAATAGCTTGTTTATGTAAAGATAAGTTCATATGTTATACCTAGGATAGGAATGTCTATTGAGAAGGTATCTTATGCTTAGGCTCGATTGGTAGAGGTACCATAGACTTGTGTGAAAAGGTGAAAGTTCAATCCTAGGGTTTAAGTTTACCCATGGGAGGGATTACCTACGCATAGATATAATGGCCTTAAGTCAAAATGAGCTTAACAAGTGTAAGTGAATGGTATAACTTCACTCAATGTATTGAGTGAGAACACTTTAGCCAAAGTAGTGTGATTTCTTGAGGCTCCACTGTTAGTTCACCGTGTCCATTTAAATGTCTAAGGGTTACCTAGTGTAGGGTTACAAATCTTAGTCATGTAGAGCACAACACTAAGCTTAGTGTGGTTTTTCATATGAGGTTACCCAACCAATATCTTTGTTGAAGGGTAGGGTCATCTATCATTGATAGATGTGTGGGGAACTGCATATGATTCTTTGGTTGGCAAAAAATTGCTTGAGTGATGCTTCTCCTCCTTGGCAAGTGATATAATCAAAAGTTTTGAAAGGTGGATTCTTGGACCATCCATATCTATTGCTAATTAAAGCTTATAGGAGCTATATATGTATCTTGTAACCATTTACATGAAATAATATAATCATGACTTACATACTTGAGTTCATTCAATATGATATCTATGTTTTGAGAATATTTATAAAATTATATTCGAATCCAATGACAATTTGGAATTAATGTTATTTCAATTATGCATGTAATTTACATTATTGGAAGAAAAATTTGTAATGCTATGTTTTATCACTTGCAGTGATAACATTGGAAATTTTACTATGAAGAACACCAGGGTTGTTACATGTGGTATCAGATCCAGGTTCATCACTAGAACCTATGAGCTCATTAAGTAAATGTTACGTAAACCTTATCGGAAGATAATGGGTGAAATTTTCTTATGCCAAGATGGAAAGAGAAAAGAATGTGGGGAAATAAAAAGGAAGATGAGATTCCTAGAAACTTGTTTGAGTTTGGGACTAGTTAAGAGTCATCCCTGGAATTAGGAATTCCTAAACCAACAACTAATTATATCCCCTTGGATTGCAGGAGATTATGCAATCAGGTTATGTATGAATGTTAAAAATTATAACCAATATATACCTTCATCCTATGAAATATATATAAAACTTTGAGGGATAGAAAGGATTGAGAGAATCTCCCTTATTGATAGCAACATATAGCTTCAAAGAGTTGAGGATTCTTGGATTTAGTAAGAATACTATGAATCTATGAGTATGCATTGTTGGCATAAGTTAGATCAAAGTAGGTAGTCAGTGAAGGAGATATCCAAGAGGTTGGAGAACTATTGACTTGAATATAATTTTTGTGCAAGGCTAAGAACTTGTAAGAAAAGATATGGTACCTTAGGAATAAGGGAAAATACTAGAATGGTCAAAAAATAAGTAATCAATGAAGTGGACATGGTTCCACCAACCAAAATTGAAGAGAAAAATTTGAAGTTTTGATTAAGATGAGAAAAAGAAACCAAGCAACCTTAGACTGTTTAAGCTTACAATCTACCAAGAGTTGGGACAAAGTCACTTGGAAAGGTGAGTGTGAGAAAGAATTCTAAAAAGGTAAATCGTATTGATATGAATTTTTTTTGGATAGTACATAGATGGGTTGGACTATAAGTAGAACTCACTAATGTGTCAACAAAAACCAACATATGTTTAGAGGTTCCAAAAGGAAATGGAATATACTGTATCGTTATATGTCAAATCAATAGAAGTTGTAAGGAAACAACACTCTAATTTGAAAATTACATCAACAAAAAAAGGATTGTGAGTATGGATATTCCTCTACCAAAAAGGAAATTGGAAAGAAAATTGGAATAATAGAGAACCTCTTAGCTTGTAAGGTTTCTAGTTATTCAATATATCTTTTTATTAATGATCCAATTATTGAATCTATGAGATAGAAATCCATGATGAATCTAAAATTTGAGAAAAAGTATATTCAAGGTATGTCATTGAGGTAATAAAAAGGTAATAGAAAGCCAACAAGGAGTGACAAATAATATCATGAAAGAAAATATTTGTTAGGAGTTCAACTTTGAGATGAAAAAATATCATGGAAACACTGAGGAAATAAACAAAGTGGGTTGACTCAGATTAAGTACCCCATCCAACAGAAAAAAAAACATGGATATGTTTTCAATTTGGAAGAAATTTGAGTTCTTAGTAAGTCAAGATGACAATTAAGTCATGTACTTCATGACCACAAGGATAAGGTATTGTAATTTTAGAGAAAAATAGTGGAAATTTCAAGAGTTGTGACCTGTTATCACACCATACCTTGCAAATATATTGATTATAGAATCAATTGCTATTATCATTGATGCCTTAAGGAAAGGATAGGTAGATTGCTTGGTCATGAAAAGGAATATCATTGTCTATAGGATATACAAGGGAAGATATAGATTACTTATGATTTGTAAGAAAGTGTCTTACTACTCCTATTGCCTTATAGGGAATAGCTATTGTTGATTTATTCTTAGATAGTTAGACTATGTGTATAGTGTGAGATATGTCAATGTCATGAAGCAACTTCGAAATATTATGCAACTATGATATAAAACCTTTGGAATGATAAGGTTTAGCTATAAATCCATAGAGAAGGTATGTAATATATGATGTGACGCTATGTGAATCACATCAAATATCTTTATTGGAATGATCATTTGATCATACTTTATACTCAAATGAAACCCTAGGTTTAGAATAAACTATATGGGATAAGAAGTTCATTTGAATAAAGAGATAAACCTTAGGTTAAGTTTTACCTATTGGGTTGGAATATGTACTATACTACTCATTAAAAATTATAGGTTGGGAATAACTTACTTGATTGAGTTGTACATTTGATATTGATTATAACATATAGGTTAGAATGCCCTATATAATAGACTAGCCATTGGTTGATGACTTAATCTAAAGATAAGGGTATACTGAGGTTGAGACTCACCTATGTGATTAAGTAGATCACTTGAGCTAACAAGAAAATTTTGTGCTTGGTAATCAAGTATGAAATTAAATTTGATATCTTCTAGGAACCAACATAATTGAAAGAGGGCTAATACTTGAAATTAGTACCAATTCTTATCGAGAAAATTAGATTGAGAGGAAAGATGGATTACATATTTAGAAATAATCCAAGGATGGAAGAAATCCAAGGTGTGGATGTCCTAAGATGAAGGATATCTATCTCCAAAAAATATCTAAGCATTATTCTTATGTGGCATGAGTCCACAAAATAGGCTTTCACTTAGTCAAAGAATAGACTATTATGTATGCACCAATTTTTTTGGAAGATTAAGGAATGAAATGATGAAATTGATGTCAGAGTCAAGACATTAAAATGACAAATGATTTTTCAGATGAGGAACCACTATAACCTATAAAAAGATGGAGTAAGATGCTGCTAAGTATATATCAAGATAATATCTAGTGTTCCAAAAAATGTGGACAAGCTATCATCATTGGTAGGACATGTGTACTCTCTTGAGATTCCAGAAGAAGAGTGGTAGAACACAAGAAAGTTTAAACCTGTCTATATCAGTGGAACTAACATAATGTTGTGGTGGAAAAACTCACCAAGGTAACCAATGTTGGTTGGAAACTTGATTAATGGGATTTCGGTCCTAAATAATATATTGTGTAAGGTAGCTACTTAGTAATCATGAGAAGGTTGTCTTAGTTGAGAACGGGAAAATAATTGTGTGGACCATGATCATACTACGATATATTAAGTTGAACGAATGCACAATATATTATTGTAGCCGAACTGGAAAAAAGTGATAAATCAAATCTTGAATGATTTGTTAAAAACCTATAAACTTCTAACAATGAGTTTGATCCATTAAATGGGAAGGAAGGTTGAAGAATCTATTAGACTAAAATAGGCTATGAAATAGGGTTAACCTTAGACTTGATAGTTTGTCAAAAAAGAGTAATAGATCAAAAATATCAATGAAAAATTTTCAATACAAAGCTTAAGTATGAAGCATTATCGAAATTGACAGATGTCCAAGAGAAATTTTGTGCTCAAGACAAACAAGTGGTCAAGAGCATTACTTTTGGCTAAAGTAAATAGATAAGTAAGAGATGGGTGAACTCGGCTTCTAATTTATTTGAAGGTGTAAATACCAAAGGGAAGGATGGGACCCACGGTGTAGTGTACAATGCATTGTCATTCCTTTTCTATTTGGATTATACTAAGGATAAATTTGTGAGCTAATGAGAACATACTTTCCAGTCACTATAGTATAGGTGTCATGTATTATTTAGATATTATTGTACATGAAATATACAATGAAATATTACAAAAAAAAACACATAATATCTTTGAGAGAGTATGTGTGAGACATACAAGTTTTCTCTATGTGATAGCAAGGACACTCGATGCAAGGTACAAGAAAGACAAGGTTGCAAGGAGTGATGCTACATAGGTTGAATGTTTTATAAATCTTATGTATTTTGAAAATGGTAAGTAAAACTTTATTTGACTTTATCTATATGTTAAAGTGTTATAGATCATTAGGGACGATGATTCACAAGGGGGGAAGTATGTTACACCCCAATTGTGTAATTACTATTTACTACTACTATGCAAGGTAAAATGTGAATGTAATGTGAATTTTGCAAATGAATAAAATATACTTGCACTTTTTTATCAAAATAATTATGAATAAATGTTATCTCATTTAAATGTTATGAGAAGAAATGCATGTATGTGAAATGGATGGCTATTGAATTAATAACAGATATTGGATGGATCATCTAATTATCATTTTTCTATATAATATATATTTAAATATATGTATAAATACACACATAAGCGTAAAATCTTAATAAGTGGAGTGTGTATATATATAATATATTATTATTGTGTGTGATGTTTACTTGTTTGTATTCATTCACGTATCGAATGTAATCAAACTTGATTGACTTGGGTTATACATATATATTAGTATATACATATACATATACAAATATATGAGGGATAGTGTTAATGTTATTTACCGACATGCATATATATATATATATATATATATATATATATATGTATGTATGTATGTATAAGTGCATATATAAATGTTTATATTTATAGCCATATGATGATAAGAAAGGGTAACTTGATATGTGTGAGCATATTAAATATGTATATGTACGTATATGTGTATGTAGGAATACATGTGTATGTGCTTGACGATGCAATTGATCTATATATATATAAGATATATAGATATATACATGTATATGTATGTATACATGAGCATATAAGAGTATGTATATATTTATATATATAAATATATAGTTGATGTTATATATGATAATATTATCTTGTGTATATATATCAGAATACATACATATATATACATGTAAGCGTTAATGCTTATATAGAAGTTTATATATATATATATATATATATATATAATATGTATTATAAATATATATAGCATAATTATTATTTTTTAAATGATGCTATATATATATTTACATAGCACAATATATATACACCTTGACCAACTTGGATACATACTATACAAAGAAGTTGAGGCCGATCCACTTAAGCTTATGCTCTGGTTGATAAAAGAGAGTGATTGTGTACCTTGTATAGGCGCTCAAGAGGGAAATATGGTGCATTTAAGTTTGATATGCATGCATAGGAATTGTAGGCTAGGTTCAACGCCTTAACAATGGTCGAATTAAATGAAAAATTCATGCCACATTATTAATACTATGTGCATAAAACTGTAGAAGCTTTATTCAATATTAACTAGCATATAATGGAGAGATTATAGCACTACATATCAAGCGCAGTACTGAGCATTCAAAGCTGCAAATAATAGCTCATAGATAAATACATGGAATGCTTGAGAATAGCAGAAGTAGACAACCATTAAGTTGATTTGAGGATAGAGACTTGGTCGACGCCTTGTATGGAGAGGTCTTTGACTTAGTAAATTGTTAAATGCCTTATCATTTGGTAAATATCTACAACATATGAATGCAAGCAATATTATTTACAGCAGTTCGATGACTGAGTCAAACTAATAAATGAGTGAAATCGACTCATGTGAGACCAAGTCAACATGAGTTATGTGTTGTGTATTTGATAAATGACTGATTCAACAAAGAGGAAATCATGCCAACTCTATAGGAGAATATTGATGCTTTGGCACCACATTTGAATCCTATTTTTTGTAGGTATCCTTTATGAATGCAAATCAAATTTCATCATGTGATGATTTGAATTAGTCTCTCATTGTTGTCAAGCAACAAGGTCGATTTGTAGCTTTGTTTAGCTGATTAAGATCTTATATATGCACCAACTTTTAGCTGAGGATTGTGTGTTGCTACGCATGGTAATTTTTTTCAACACCCATTCCTATTATGTAGTGTCAGAGGTTTCTTTGCTACTGTATAAATATTAGAGAAAATTCACTTGTTTGGGACGCATTCTATAAGCATTTTTATCTACATTATTCGGTGATACTTGAGAGAGAGTTATGTCGTATTTGAGAGAAAGTTTTGTTATCTTTGAGAGACAAATTAGTATATTGAGTGAAGTATTTTATCAATTTGAGTGTTAGTGGTATATTGTGGCATCACTTGAGAGATTATAAACAAGCTGGATGTTGTTTGGGGAAAACTAATTTGCAGTCAATCGGTTGGAAAAGAGATAAGAGGCAGGAGGATGATTCTCCCTTTTTTTCTTATCTTTTGAATGACTGTTTCATGAATTATTTGGTTAGTCTTTTGTGAATGTTGCAATTGGAAGGAAATATTATTTCTTTTGAAAAGGAAATAGAAACTATTTATATTGTTTTTACAATGCTTGTATGTACTCCATAATAGGAGGATTATGTTTTTCATAAGTATTACATACTAGATATGATTAAACATGGGAAGCATAAGGGTTGCTCATAACTAAGTTATTTGATAGATAGTGGGTTACTTTTGGGTTGAGAGGTATAGTGAAACCTAGTGAGTTAGAGGTTTTTCTTGATTAGATTCAATGCACACTTAAATACAAATTTATCGTATTGACAAGAATAGACTCATAGCTTAAGTCCTTTTTGTCAAAGAGATTATACTCTCGAATGGAATCATCTATTCTTGTGATTATTCTTCGATTGAGTTCATTCCTTGATGTGGTTATATTCTTAATGAGTACCACTTATTATGTGATAATATACTGAATGGAGTCAGTTATTTAATCTATGGTTATGATAAAGGTTTATGTAGGTATACTCTAGATTTTAAAGTTATACTTGGGACTAGGTTGTCTTGGAGTAAATAGCTTTTTTATATAAAGATAAATTCATATGTTATACTTGGGATAGGAATGTCCATTGAGAGTTTATCTTATGCTTAGGCTTGATTGGTAGAGCTACCATAGACTTGTGCAAAAAGGTGAAAGGTTAATCCTAAGGTTTAAGCTTACCCATGGGAGGGATTACCTATGAATAGATATAATGGACTTAACTCAAAATGATCTTAACAAGTGTAAGTGAATGGTAGACCTTCACTCGAAGTATTGAGTGAGAACACTTTGGCTGAAGTAGTGTGATTACCTAGGGCTCCACTGTTAGTTCACCATGTACATTTAAATGCATGAGGGTTACATAGTTTAGGGTTATAAATCCTAGTCATGTAGGGCACAACACTAAGCTCAGTGTGATTTGTCATACGGGGTTACCCAACCAATCTCTTCAATGAAGGGTAGGTCCATCTATCATTGATAGATGTGCGGAGGACCGCATATGATTATGTTGTTGGTAGAAAAGCACTTGAGTGATGCTTCTCCTCCTCAGTAGGTGACAAAATCAAGGGTTTTGAAAGGCGAATTCCTTGACCATCCATATCTATTGCCAATTAAACATTAGAGGAGCTATGTATGTATCTTGTAACCATTTACATGGAAGAATGTAATCATGAATGACATACTTGAGTTCATTCAATATGATATATGTGTTTCGAGAAGATTTGTAAAATTACATTGGAATGCAATGACAATTTCGAATTAATGTTATTTCAATTATGCATGTAATTTACATTATTGGAAGAAAAAAAATATTGCTATGTTTTGGTATCATGGTTTATCACTTGCGGTGATAACATTAGAAATTTTACTATGAAGAACAATGGGGTTGTTATGATAAGGCTAACTAGTGCAGATAAAGATTGAATGAAGGCCAGTTTTGTTAGAAAAGTGTTGTATGCTACAGTTGCAATAAATCTGGACACATTTCAAGATTTTGTAGAAGTAAGAATGGAAGGGAGACTAACTTGGAAAAGAGGAATGAACATGTGAAGAAAAATTCATCCTAAAAAGGTAAAGAAGGAAATCAAGAGGATTTGGAGAAAGAAGGAGGAATCTGAGAATAAAGATGAATCAAATGTATCTTGTACCTCCCTCTGGTACAGATAATTCTCTTGAAAATTAAACCTAGGCATGGGCTTAGGGGGAGCAATAATAGAAAATTATAACAACCCCCTGGAAATATGAGGTGTCAAGGAGTGACACAAAGATATATGGTGCAAAATGATGTGCTTAATATTTTGCAAAATATTTTGACAGAAAATATGCAAATTTGAATAAATGCGGAGCAGCTTAGTGTTTAACTATATCAGTGAAGGGTTTATCAACTTTTCATAAATTGAATCATTTAATGTGGAATCAAGGAAAATCGAAAAGCTATAAAGTGAGTTTATAAGTCAATTTTAATCACATTTGTGTATTTGAAGAAAGTAGAACAAATTGAAGGTGAATTGAAGGAGAATCTTGTGCAGAATATCCAAACCCTATTTCCTATTGTGTGCATAAAAGGTATTTACGGATTTTTGTGCTTCATGGGTTTGAATTAGAATTGATTTCATAAGAATTTGAGTTTGAAATGAAGTTATAATGGCTACCCCAACCGTTTTCAATATTATTCAGAGGCCTAGACCAAAATTCAAAAAGTACCCAATGAAAATGTTTGGAAATGACCCTGGCAATGCTTTTTGAAGATTACATATAGGGTTTTACCTATTGAGGACACTAGGGAATAAATACATGGGAATTTGGAAGAGTGTAATCACCAAAAGTTTAAAGATCTATGGTCTGAGGAGTTTATTGGAGATAATTTCTTGGTGAAACTTGACTACATTAACCTAGTTAAGAAAAAGCTTGATATCTGGAATTAATTTCCTAACTATGGTAATGATGTGGATGCTAAGTATGTAAAGTTGCCATTGAGAAGGCTGCATGACAATTTTTTATGTACCAAAATTCCTGGACTAATAAGCAAGGAGGTGATCAAGGCAGTTAAAGGTTGTGTGATACTAGACCTGCACTGGTTCTCAAATCTGTGAAAATTGAGGTTCTTATGAATCTTACTAGTGTCACTTATGATAAGAGGGATTTGGAAAAAAAACCTATCACAAATCCTATCGTGAGATATGCCTCTATGATGATAGGACACAAGATTTATTTCACAAACAGGGAGAATTCAATTTTTGCAATTGTTATCTATGTTGCAAATGAAATGGTTGTGAATAGAAAACATTATGATCTATGTGAGTTTTTTTATAGTAACTTCTTGAGAACTTGAAGGAAACCAAAGAAAATAAATATGATTTTAAGTTTGGAACCCTAGTAATGTGTTTATTATTTTAATTTTTGAAGGAACTTCCTAGAAGAAAGGGTATTGTATGGGATAGAAGTAGACCTATGGGACATCAAAACTTTGACTATATGCACAACTTAGGTGACTTTAAGGCACATGATGATGCCTTTACTGCATTCTTTTCAATGTTTCAAAAGAATATACATGAAAGGGATAGAATTCCCTACAAACTGGTGGATAAATATGCAGAGGAAATAAGTTTCCTTATTTCAATCGATGAGTGTATAATTGAGGTTGTTGAACCTAGAATGGTGTGGATTGATTCTCTTGGATATGAAGTTTCTGAGAAAGAAGTTGAAGGATATGTTGAATTAATACTCAAGAGTCCTAAGGACCCCTCTTAGAATTGAAGAAACTAGAAATAAAAAGGAATGCAAGGAAGACTATATAGCAATGGGCTAGAAAAGAAGGTTTTATAGATGAAGAGATCAAGGAGGCCAGAGCAAGAGAATCTATAATTTTTGGTGAGTCCTCCAGACCAAGGAGATCTACAAGAACAACTTCCACACCTACCTCTACATTACCTATGTCCTTCATAGTTGTTGTATCTACTGCTACAAAAGGAAAGAAGGTGGATCCTAGTGCTCTAGTAACTGAAGAAGTCACTGCACCCTCCAAACCTAGTACAAGGACTAGAAAAAATAGAATTTACCTCTGGTAGAAACCCCTACTACCTCTAGAAGAAGAAAGAAGCAAAAATAATTCAGCGAAAATAACTTAAGTATTGTGGTTGAAGAAGAAATTGAGCCTGGGATGGAACATGAAGAACAACTAACAAGGAAAAGAAGAAGTAGTGCTACAACAAGTAGTGAAGGTGCCTCACAAGAGGCTAGCACTAATGTAAAGAAGCTAAAAGTTGACATTGTAGACACTTCCGAAGAAGAATAAATAGAGAGAGGAAAAGAGGATTTCATTGTACACATCCATAAGAATCTTGAACAAAATAAGGAGAAGAAATTAGAAGAAGGCTCTTCGGAGAAAATTAAAAAGAATAAAAAAACTCCTCCAATAAGACCTCGTACTCTGATGAAATTAGATGTTTTAGTTAATGTGATGATTTTCTAGAAGGTACTGCAAAGATATATGATGAAGTGGATGAATAAAGGAAAATGATCGTTGAAGCTATCACCCAATACATTATTATTTTAGAAGCAGATATGAGTAACATAAAGAAGGTTCATAGTATTGTGTGAGATGCCTTGGTGGAAAGAAGGCATGAAGAAATTGAAGTAGAAGATGAGATTAAAAATTGATTCCTTGGAGGAAATTGGATCCTCCTTATTTGAGGATAACAAGGCTACATTGATTGAAGTATATAATAAAGAATTTAGAGTAAAACAAAGGGTCGAAATTATTATGGGAAGAGAAAAAGAGTGTGTAGACAAGTTAAAACAAGAAACAGTCAAAACTGTTAGAGATATAGCAAAAAAATTTGGGATGATAATTGCTTCATCATCTGGTACTGCTTAGGAAAAGGAGCATGTTGAAGAAAAAGTCACTGATGCAGAGGAAAGTCTTCCTTTGGTTACAAATTTACCTATTTTTAAAAAATTTTGGAAGTAGATGATCATATTATAGAAGAAATTTCACTGTCTAATACAGATAATGTGGTTTCATCACCACCACCGATAGAAGAAACGCATGCTTCCCCAGAGACTTCTACTCCAAAAGATACTGAAAATTCCACTAGTGCTGATAAAAACTAGAGTGCGGAGAAGGAAAAAGAGAAGAATGGTGTTGTTGGTGTTGAAGATCACCCTGACAAACTAAATGAAGATACAAGAAATGAAATGAAGATAATTAAAATAAGGATGAGAAGAAGGATGAGGAGAAAGGGAAGAAAACAATAAGAAATATGATGAGGATAAGAAGGAGGATGAAAACAAAGACAAGGAAAAGGAAATCCCTCCAGTGAAGAAGAGAAAGAAGATTCTGAGGTTGAGAAGAATGAAGAAGAGTCACAAAGACCATGGAGCTACCAAAGACATCTAGAGAATCCTTCAGTAATTCACTTAAGGTTCTTTTGTCCAAACATATTAGGTTCCAACTGGAAATTCCACCCCAGTTGTTGCAACTCCCAATGTACCAAGGTAGTGTGGATCTTGAAAATATCTCACCTATTCAAAAGTTAGAGCTCAAAGACTTCTTTCATGCCTATGGTAGAAAATAGATAATAGAGACACATCAAAAGGGGACATAATTGATCAATGAAGCTATCAAGTCTTTCCAAGATGCTACTCTCAATACAACAATTGATAACTCTCTAACTCCTATTGAAACTATAAATTTTTTAGTAGATTCACTTAAGGAATATGCCTTCAATCTAAAGGAGTAGACTAAAAAGGATGTTGAATCAATATTTTCAAAGAAGAGGCTACTTGAACTACAAGATAGATGTGTATCTGCACATGAGAAAGTGGAAAAATGTCTAAAAGAGGTGCAAGATTATGAAGATGAGGCCAAAAATTTGTTTTTGTACTGTATGAGGTGGCCAGATTCCACTCAAGGCATTAAGGACTTAATGGAATCTATTGAGTCACAAATATCTAATGCCTCCAATAATTTTGACCCAGCTAAGGATAAAGATCATGCCTCTTGGGCTGCCATTTCAAATATACAAAACAAGTTCTTCACTCTACAAAGGAAGAAAGCAGACATTATAAGGTGATTTGGATAGCTTGGGGACTTGGTGAAGACCAAGTACCGGTGTCAAGTGCCCTAGCTGAAGCAAATAAGATAACAAAGATAAATCCAAATCCAAGTACTCTAGAAGAGGGAGAGAATGTTATTATAGAGTTAGAATCACTGTACAAATCACTTAGAGTAGCCAAAAAGACTTGGAATGAAGGGAAGTCTTCTTGGCAAGAAATTATCAAGGATCTTGAAGGTGCCTCCTCCTTTGGTTGAAATCTATTTACCTGTTTATTATTTCAATTCTTTCAGTTTATTTTTTATTTTTTCATTGTATATTTAGATGGAATATTTTTGGGATAACTATTGGAATCAAGCAACACTAAGAGGGGGCAATGAATCACTGTTCTGCAATTTCTAGCTTTATTGATATGATCCTTCAATAAATTAAAACATTCATTCAAAATAAATATGCATGAACATAAAATAAACAACTACAACACCATAACATAGGAATTTTTATGTGGAAACCCTGTTAGGGGAAAACCACGATGGATGGCCAATCCACAATATAATTTGAGTATACTCAAATGAAGTTTACAATATGGGGAATGCACTTGCATTCAATCACACTTCCTAGAGCTCACTGCTTAAAGAAGACTCGTTGTCTTACAAAGAAAACTAGATCAAATCCATTTGAGAATTTGAACTGAGAAAATAGCATATACATATGCTTGATTACAGTTCCGATTAGGCTCAACAATCGATCTTTCGTCCTTCAGATTGATTTTACACTTCTTCTTTGTTCTGCTTAGACTCGCAACACAAATCCTTTATGCACAAGTGAAACTATGCATTATCGCTTTTCTGCTCTGCTCTAATTCACAACACGCATCAACACATCTTATTCGTATATAAAATTGATATGAACTATCTCTTATATATATCTATGACTAAGAATTTAATCGTAATATGTCAGCTTCAATAGAACACAAAAAATATTTATAATTTCTGGCTCAAATCATGAGTAGTCCTTGCACCAACCAAAGTTGGATATAGCATAGAAATGATAAACATCAGCATGTACAAACACAAAAATACTTAAACAATTATTTACCAAACATCTACGACATGTTACATTCACGAAATTGCCTTCTGTACTGATAAAGCACAGAATTATCCAATTGAGTCTTCTAACTCGCACATGGATCAATACAAGGCACTAATATTCATGAATAACACAAAGCATACATCGATGAACCTTCCTTGAGATATTTAGCATAAAATATTAATAAAAAATCTTCATGTGAATCAATCAACATAAAATTGTCGAATGCTCAGTTCTTCCATAAGTGTTTGCAATCTGATTGCTGGTATGATCAGATGATGATGCATGGATCCAATCACCAACTAGGGTTTCCATCAATGACAACACCAAATGATATTCGCAGTGTCTCTTTTCAACAATCTCCCCCTTTGGCATTAATAGCAACACTTAGTGAAAAATGACTAAGTGTTAGATCAGTACCAACATCATTTACACTACCATTCTTCAAAATTTCAAAAACAAAACTCTCCCCCTAAGATGACTATAGATTTTTCACTCTACTACTCTCCACCTTTGACATCAATGGAAAAGGCAGGAATCCACATATCAAAAATCAAACAAAATTGTTATGAACAAATTGCTTATTTACAAATAGGCTTCTTCAACTTACATAAACTTGAAAATATCTTCAAAAAATTTCTTCAACAGAGTCAAATTTGTGTCCCAAACCCTTTTGAGACTCTCCAAAATTGCTATGTGACCACAAACCAAGTAGGATTGTGTCTTTGCAAACTCAAGGTTCATTGGATCACCAACTGCCTTAGCATATTTAGCTTCCTTTAATGCACTTGACATTATTTCTATCTTCAGACCAATTAGGCCTCTAAGTTCACATGATATTTCCACATTTTTTTCATTGCCATGCTTCAAGCACCTTATTTTGTTAAGCAGATATATCACCTCACCTTCTAACTTTCCAACAACACCAGCTAAAGGATCAAAAGCTTCAAAAATAGCCACTAACTATTTTTCAAGATCCTTAACCTTCTTCTCATTGACCTCAGTAAATTTTGTCAAATACAAACATGACTTATAAATCTTTCCACTTTCAAATAGAGCATTTTGAATACTCTCCACACATGTGGCTAATAGATTTTTATCATTTTTTATCATTCCTTGCAACCTATTTAACCTTTTGGCATCAAATTCCTTCTAAACTTTAACCATGGCTAACTTCTCAAGTGACTCGAAATGAGTACTTATAGAGTTGATGAGCTTCTTCAGTTCACCAGAGGAGGAACCCGTCAGATTTTTGTCATGAGTAGGAATTATCTTCTCCAAAACTCCAAATGCAAGATTTAAGAGTTCATTGTCCTGAATGTGAGACTTCAACAGTTCTTCTCTAGATTTTTCCTGGGAAAATGATGCTACCTTAATTTTATGAATTGGAGACAAAGTGGATAGGTCGATAGGACCTTCAACCAATTTAGGATCAAATTCTTCCTTTTGTTCTACTAGAAATTTCTTCACTGTCTCTACAGAGTCACTTGCTTCCACTAGAATTTCCTTCACATCAACTTTCTTTTCTTCAACCATTTTTTCCTCAACTACAGGTTCTTTCTTATCTTCAGGAATCTCAACTTTCTCAACTGATACAATTTTAGGAACTTCAATCTCCATAGGTATTTCTATATTATCCACATGAGGAGGAATTTGAGTATCCTCAGTTGTATCTCATTTTTCTTCTTCTTCTGTTGGACCAGATGAGACATCTTTATCTTTAGAGACAACATCAATTTTGTTTCTTAACAAAACTTTTCTTAGCATTTGTTCAGTTTATTTTACAACTTCTTTAGTCTAACCAATCATGAGCTTATTCACTCTTGTCTTGCTCTTTAATTCCTCTTTAGCTTTATTCAGTATTATCTTCATTTCTTCCATAGACACTACTGGACATAACTCGGTAAGAATTCTTTCTCTCATTTTCTCTTCTTCTGATCTAGCATTTACTCTTCTCATTTCCAAAATCACATACAAGCTTTTAGGTAAATTAGGCATTATTTCAATCATAACTTTATTGAAAACATTTAAATGCTTTATTGTAGCCTCCTTAAGAGTTCTTTGACCAAATTTATCAAAATTTTCATACCATTTACAAAGAGGCTTAAGATTTCTATATTTAACCAAAGCTCTCTCAACTTCTTCTACTGACATACTAGGTTATTCAATTTTTACCTTTTTCTTTGCTTTGTCATCTCCACCGGAGAGATTTCTTTTAGTAAGATTTGTTGTATGGGTGCCCATATGCTTTATTTATTTCACATCTTCATCTAACTCAATTTCTTCGTGTTATGAGATGGCTTCATAGACTCTTGTGCTCTTATTCTTCTTCCTCTTATCAGATCCCTTGGATTGAATTTTCACAGGGATTTTCTTTGCTGTAGGGTCGGATAGGGATGCAGAGATCCTTGTTGACCTAGTTCAAGAAGATGGTGTTGTCGGACTAGCAGATTCAGTTTTTGCTAGCTCTTTTTCTGCTTCAGCTTCTTCTCTTTTCCTTCTAGCTTCTTTTAATTTTTTTGTAGATATGCCCATTCTTTCTACTAAGATTTCTACCTCTTTTCTTACTTTTTTTACTATCGTAGGTTTTTTGAGTTCATTGAGCACATGTATATCTTTTTCTACATAAGTACCAAATCTCTCTTCTAATGGATCCAGAGGCTTGCTCAATAAATGTTGTGCATACATTTTTAGAATGTGCTCTTTAACTTCGTAACCCATCAGCATGGTCCAGACTATTTTGGGATCATCGGCTTCCATCATGCATTGATCAATATCTTGCATAAAATAGATAGTATCCCTATACTTCTCCACAATAGAGGTAGGAATTATTTCTCTGGCATGCATCATATTCTAAAAATTCTTGAAGTATCCCCAGATTGCAATTCTTTTGGTTTAACTATTTCCAATTCCATACAACATCTCTCTAACCTAAACAGCTATAGGCTGACCACCTTGCCAATGTAATTTTCCAACACCCGAAACTTCTTTCATGAAATAGAAGAATAAACATAACAACAATTTACCATACTTAAGAGGAATTTTTCTTGTCCTTTTTTATCTTACCAAGATTTTCCATCAGCTGACTTCTAAGCAATTCACAAAGATCATAGTCTGCATTCTCCTTTACCATTTGATAGGCTACATAAATGGTTGTGCCAGACATAGAATTGTCCTGACTTGAGTGATATATCATGTAACAAATGATCATCAATGAAAATTTCACATCCATTTCAATGATATATTCAATTGACATGGCTCTTCAATCATATTTTGAACTTGTTGCATCAGTCACCATTTGATTCTTTACGGACTTCAAAATCAATAATCCATCAGAAGAATTTAAACCTATAATGACACTTATAGCCTCCTTCATAATCTTGAATGGTATACTTAACCACATGAATTCATCATGAACTCGACTCAAGATGTATCAGACCCATTCACTCTCTTCAAACATGGGGAATTTAACAATCTAAGTAAATTTCTTCTCTTCTAGGGTTTTAAATTTTTGCTTGACACAAAAATCTTCTCCTATAATGTGATTGTTATACAAATTCAATAGTTGTGAGCTTCCTATCTCTTCAATGTTTGCATGAATATATGCCCTAATATCTTCAGTGTGTAAGACACCGTACAAAACAGATGAAAAAACACCTAACAGGTCGGTCTCAATAGACTTGAAGGGATGCCATTTGAATTTGGGATGGGGTATGTCTTTAACTTCAACTACCAATGGAGTAGCCATTTTCACCAATTCAAAAATTTACAGGTTTTTTTGATAAATACCTTTACATCAGATCGCAGTTTGATTGCTGAAAGCTTCTTCACACATGAATTTCGCCTCAGATTTATTCAAACTTCTTTTCTTAAAAAATTCTAAGTGACAAATGAAGGATAGAAATGACCTTTTATCACTTGCACACTTAACCCTTTTTGTTGCAATAAATTATTTTACCCTAACTCATTTGGTTACACTATTTCCATGCGTTGTGATAGATAATTCTTTTGTGCACCTCCAATACTGCATAATACTCTCTCCAATAGGTTCAACAGTATCTGCAGAGCATCTATGCACTTACTGTACTTATCCACATTCTGGTGTCAATTACTAGTAGGGGGTTAGGATATTTTCTTGATAGCTCCCCCTAGGCCAAAAGCCTAAAACTAATTCCCAGAGGAATTACTAGAAGTAGATTCTAGTGCTAGTGCATTTTCTTCATCAAAGGGACTTTTCTTCACCCATTTCTTCTGCATTTGCTTCCTGATCACATCTGTAGTGACTTTTCCTTTTCCCTTAACATCCTTCTACATGTTTCTCCTTTGATTTACTAGACCTTTAATGTTCCAATAGAATCTAGCAATGTGACCAAATTTGTTGTAGTTATAGCACACAACATTTTTCTGTCCAGACCAATTGTTCCACTAATTTTATTTTGATCTGCACTAGTTAGTAGTATGGCCAAATCTATTGTATGTATAACATTTTGACATCTCTATGAAATTTTTTCATCACATTTTTGCATTCATTTGACTTGTGACCAAAATTATTGCAGTTAATGCACTGACCTGAGAATGATGGACCACTTGGATTCATTTTTTTTCTACATTGAGAAGCCATATGACCAAATGTATTGTAGGTAAAACAATAGCTATTGAATCTTTGAGAATTAGGTTGTCTTACCAGATTTCTTCCAACTCTATTTATCTGATTTTCTTCCCTAGGTCTCCTTTGTCTAGATTTATAACTTTATCCTTCTTCATAACCAAGACCGCGCTTGTCACCATTTGTCCTTTGACTATTAATCAGTTCATCAAGCTTGGATGAGCTAACTTTGAACTTTTCTTTGTACTCATTTGCAGTAGAAAGTTCATCTATGAGATCATCAATCTATTTTTCAAGTACTTCCTCATTTTTTTTAGATTTTTCCAATTCATTGTCCAAATGGCTGCATACTTCATATTTTTCTTTCAGAGACTATGCAAGCTTCTCTTCATTCTTCTTTATGTCTTCAATATCCTTGGTCATCCTCATCATGATAGATTTCATTTCATGCTTTAGGACTGTATTATCTCTGGTAAGTTTTTCACATTCTTCTTTCTTTTCCTCCAAGGCTTGACTGAGTTGCTCATCTTCAATGATTTTACTATCATTCTGCTTAATCTGATCATAGAGTTCCTTTCTCTTCTCCCTGGACTTATGTATTTTATCTTTCAATGACTCAGTGAATTTCTCGACATCCATGAGGTTTTTTTTGTAGTTTTTGAACTTTCAATTTTGACTAATCAAGATCATCTAGGGCCACCATAAGTTGTTGTTGAAAACTACTTGAATCCATTGAAACACTTTCCAAGATCTCCCCAAGTTGTTAGACTTCTTCTTCTAAGGAACTAGCTCTAATACCAATTTTTGGAATCAAGCAACACTAAGAGGGGTGGGGTGAATCAGTGTTCTGCAATTTCTAACTTTATTGATCTGATCCTTCAAGCATTTAAAACATTCATTCAAAATAAATATGCATGAACATAAATTAAACAACCACAACACCATAACATAGGAATTTTATGTGGAAACCCTATTAGGGGAAAAACAATGGTGGATGGCCAATCCACAATATGATCTGAGTATACTCAAATGAAGTTTACAATATGGGGAATGCACTTGCATTTAGGTGCACTACCTAGAGCTCACTACTCAAAGAAGACTCATTGTCTTACAAAGAAAATCAGATTAAATCCATCTAAGAATTTGAACTGAGAAAATAGCATCTACATATGATTGATTATAGTTCCACTTAGGCTCAACAATCGATCTTTTGTCCTTCAGACTGATTTTTCACTTCTACTATGTTCTACTCATACTCACAACACAAATCCTTTATGCACAAGTGAAACTGTGCATTATCACTTTTATGCTCTTCTCTGATTCGCAACACGCATCAACACATCTTCTTCGTATATAAAATTGATATGAACAATCTCTTATATATATCTGTGACCAAGAGTTTAATCGCAATATGTCGGCTTCAATAGAACACAAAAAATATTTACAATTGTCGGCTCAAATAATGAGTAGTCCTTAATGCTCACCAACCAAAGTTGGCTATAGCATATAAATTATCAACATTAGTATGTACGAACACAAAAATAATTAAACAATTATTTCCCAAACATCTCTGACATGTTACATTCACGAAGTCAGCTTCTGTACTGATAAAGCAGAGAATTAGCCAACCAAATCTTCTAACTTGCACACAGATCAATACGAGGCACTAATATTCATGGATAACACAAAGCATACATCGATCAACCTTCCTTGAGATACACAACACAAAATATTAACATAAAATATTCATGTGAATCGATGAACAAAAAACTACCGGATGCTTTGTTCTTCCTTAATGTTTGCAATCTGACTCCTGGTATGATCTAATGATGTTGCATGGATCCAATCACCAACTAGGGTTGCCATCAATGAAAACACCAAATGATATTCATAGTGTCTCTTGCCAACAATAACTCCCTGAGGAGGATTAATTAATTTTTTAATTTTTTTCTATGCATATGCATCAATTTTGGAGTTTACATGTGTGTTACTGGCACACCCTTTGTCTTTGATGTCAAAGGGGGAGAAGTTTCAGATGATTAAAGAAGTTAGATGATGGTGTAGAGATGGTGTATATTCTAATTTTTTTTGGAGATTCATTTTTGGCACATGTTTCCATCAATGAAAAAGGGGGAGATTATTAGAACAATGAAGAAGGAACCCCTTAATTTATTTTTATTGATGCCAACATTGATTTTTGATGTTTTCTCTAATCTAGTGAACAAAATGAAGATATCCTAATCCGATATTTCGGTCCAAAATTTCTCATATAATAATATCTTCTTATGAGGTGATAATATTTTATTCTTGACTACTTCATACATCTATGATCAATATTTCAACTATTTTGGGTGAACAGTTTGAAAGTTACAAGTAACAGTAGTTCGACATTCAGTTTTTTCTTTATACAGTGTAAATGGGTATGAGTAATTTGATCCACATTCCTCCGATGATTGGGATAAGTCTTTATAATTTTGGGATATTATCTATAGGTTTCATTAAACTATATATTCTAGATGACGTGTGATTATATGATCAGATGGATCATTGGTGTTTGATCAGTTGGCTTATTTTGTGATTAGGTCTAACTCTTGGTTGACCTAATGCTTGATATATAATGTGGAGATTAAATATGTATTTTGGATGTTAATGACGTCTATTTTAGGTCCATACCAACCTAAATCAGGTGTTGCATGGTTGGTTTGATCATGAAGATGTTTTTGATTCAAGTATGGAGATGAAAAATCAATTTTGATTTAATATAGGGATACATCTAATTAGGTTGACTTAATTGATGTATGCGGATGTATTGGGTATATATGTGAGACATTTTTGAGTTATAGGTGATATAATATGCGAAATGATATGTGATATTATGTGAACATGATAATTTTTATGTGTGATTCGAATGTTAGCATAATTGTTGTGAATATTGAGTAGTTGTAAAGCTTAGTAGTAATTTGTATTCAAAGCTTCAAGGGAATTGAATTCAGCACAAGGAAGGTTCATTTTTCATTACTTCACATCCTATTTGTGTGGCCATTTCTATTTTGTATCCTTTTATGGTTGTGATCCCTATTTGATAGTGTGTCCTAGCTGTGAGCCTTTGTATTATCTTATAACTAGTTATAATATATTGTGAGCTAATCCTCATCGTGGTTTTAACCTTTTTAAGTTTTCCAAGTAAAAATCCTAGTGTTCATGTGTCATGTGATCTTTTGATTATTTCATGTTTTCATTCATTGTTTTAGTTAGATATGTTTTAATAATTGGATAGATTATGATCAAATGGTTTAATAGAATACTTATTCACCCACCCCCCTCTTAGTATTCTAGGTTTTCAACAAGGGAGTGATGGAGGTAGAGGTAGGTAGAGAGAGAGTGGTAGGGAGTTATAAAGGGAGAGGTAGGTAGATAGAAGTAGAGAGGGAAGGAGAGAGAGAGAGGTAGGTAGAGATAGAGAGGGGAGAGATAGAGAGGAGAGATGGAAGGAGAGAAAGAGGGAGAGGTAGGGAGAGAGGGTTAGAGAGAGGGGAGAGAGAGGTGAGAGAGAGAAATAGAGAGAGAGAGGAGGGAGTGAGAGGTAAAGAGGGATAGGTGAGATAGAATTAGAGAGGGAGGGGGGGAGAGAGAGAGAGATAGTGGTAAGATAAAGAGAGATTGGTGAGATAGAGATAAGTAGAGAGGGAAAGATAGAGCAAGAGAGAGGGGGGAGTAGGGGTGGAGGGAGAGGTAGAGAGGGATATGTGAGATAGAGATAAGTATAGAGGGATACAGAGAGTGAATGGTAGGGAGTGATAGAGGGAGATGTGGGTAGAGAGATAGAGAGGGCAGATAGAGAGTAGAGAGGGAAGGAGAGAAGGAGAGAAGGAGAGAAGGAGGGAGAGAGAGAGAGAGATGAGATAGAAGGAGAGAGAGGGAGGGAGAGAGAGAGAGGGAAGGATATGGAGGGATATATAGGAATGGAGAGAGAGAAATAGAGAGAGAGGTAGGTAGAGAGAGGGATGGGAGAGATAGAGAGAATTAGAGAGGGAAGCAGAGGTAGGGAGCGAGGGAGAGAGAGGTGAGATAAAGAGAAACAAAGAGAGATAGGGTGGGAGAGAGAGAGGGGAGGGAGGGAGAGGTAAAGAGGGATAGGCAAGATAGATAGAAGTATAGAGAGAGAGTGATGGAGGGAGAAGTAGGTAGAGAGACGAAGAGGGTATATAGAGAGTAGAGAGGGAAGGAGAGGGAGAGGGAGAGAGAGAGAGAGAGAGGTGAGATAGAGAGTGAATGGTGAGAGAAAGAGGGAGAAGTAGAGAGGGAAGAAAAGAGAGAGAATGACAAGGGAGAGAAAGAGTGATAAGAAATACGGGTGAGTATTCAAGTGCACATGGTATCAATGATCAAGCAAGAACTAGGGAAATTGGTGGGATGGATGGATGGAGGATAGGAATATATGGATGAAGGGATGGGGGAGATTTTGAATGTAATAAATTAAATTGTAATATAATGAGCACTTAATTTGATATAGCATGAGATATTATTCGCCAAGGTATAAGGAACTAGGGGGACTTTATATCACATGCATGAAATTGAATCAACAAAAAAAGATTACTCCAACATCTCACAAGGTCGAAAAAGGCCCTTGGTAGTCACGATGCTAGAAAATAAAAAATAGAAGGAATTCCCTAGCATAACAAAAGGTCTCAATGGGCCTCAGTGGTACAATGTGAGACAACCATAAAAACACAATACATGAAAGTCAATAAATTATGAAGGATCGTGGTAACACTGAGTAGGTAAAATAGAAAGATAAAAGAAAGATAAACAAAATCCAAAAGTAATAATAAAGTGACATACATCTTAATTATCTTTTGACAAAATATTATGGATGGGTAGATGTTTCTTGATTTGAGGACTGCAATATCTTGTGAAGGAAGAGAATGGATGGGTATGAATTCGAAGGTTCAAAGCGACCAAGGTGCATTGAACCTAAAGCAACTATTGGAGCATGTTGAAGTAAAAACTTGTGGTAAATTCTTGATTATAGCTACAAACATAAGGATGGTACCTATGATCATGTATGAACAAAGATAACACCTGGTGGAGATGGATGGGAATGCCACTATTTATGATATATATTATGTACAAGGGATGTTAGTGATGTTGTATTCTATAGATAGATACTAATTACAAGTAATTACATGATGGTATTGTAGTGTATTAAAATGCATACCCTTGCATTTTCACACTTGTTTGGGCTTGTCTTGCTTTATTTATCCTTCTTTATGGCTTAATTGGCCTTATTTTGTGTCCACAAGCCCTATGAATGATATATTTTTTTGGTTAATATCGACATTCTCCACAGCCTAATTGATCCCCTAATGATTTTGATTAGTGTGTACCTAATTTTTGGTCACGACTAAAATGCCACTAAGGGCGTTTTTGTCCCCCTGAGGTTTCAGGACCTTGATTTTGAGGTAGCTTATTTGGGCCCCTTTTTGGTGTCTATGCCCCAAGTTTCATCACTTGGGACTAAGACGCCACCCAGGGAGTCTTAGTCCTCCTTGAGTCATTTTCAGGATTTAAATTCAAATTTTGACAGGATTTAACCTCCATTTAATGAATTCATATGTCAGCTTGGTGTGATATAATTTTGGGATATTAAGCATAGATAAGTATAAATACAAGATTCATTCAGTCATTTTCATCCTTGCAACTTGAGTATTCATTTCTAAGGAAATTTTATGAGATCAAGAGCATTCAAGAGATAATCATCAAGCATTTGGAGCCATCATCAAGATTCAAGCATCATGTTAAAGGCTATTCTTGCATCATGTGTGTTGTTGTGCTAAAATTTGTGATGTAGGGTTTTGATTCAAGAAAGCAAGCAATTCAAGATCTATCAAGAATTTTAAGATCCATATCCATTGCAGTCATTTCACACAAGTTTGCAGCCTTTACAATGGTTTGGTGAGTTGTAGCATTGCATTTTTTTCATTCACCATTTCCTTCATCATTATTCTATTTCATTTCAAGGTTTAATTACCAACAAGGGGTTTGACCAAGCCAAACCCCCATTCACTAACAATCAAAAAGTTTTTCCATCTTGCATATTTATGTTTGTAGATCTAGGTTGTAGACTTGAAGATCACTTGGACTACGAAGTTGTCAAAGGTGAAAAGTTGCATTGAAAATTTTTCATCTTCATGAAAACTCACCTACATGTTAGATCCAACTGTTTAAGAACTTGAGATCTAGAACGAAGCAAGTTCAGATCTAGGAGCTCATGACCACATTCAAAAAATTAATAAATTTAGAGTGGGACTAATACACCATATTGGGCGTCTTAGTCCTCCCAAGCATATCTTTCAAAGATTCTTTGAGATTCTATTATGGCATCTGAATATTTTGTGTTTTCCCCAAAAAACAACAGAGAGACTAATACTCCATCTTGGGCATCTTAGTCCTCCAAGGCATATTTTGACAACTCATCTACATTTCTAGAATCCTTATTGCATCTCCAAACTTCCTAGGTACACATATCCTAACTTGGTGTTGCTCATTTTTAGTATTTACATCTCATTTAGCTCATTTTACGTTGTTTGCATATCATATTGTGTTTTCCAACATTATCTTTTCCAAGCATTTGCTTGGTGGTGAACCCCTTAAAGCTGAAAAGAACCCCCTCCTAATTCCTCCTAGTTTTGAATTGGCTCACATTGTGAGGTTGATAGTCAATCCAATTAGGGTTCTAAGGACATAATTGGATGACCTAGATAGAATAGGAAAGAAGGATATTCCTCCTCTCATTCCCATTTTTATCTATAGTTCATTTTGGTGAACCCAACATCCGTGAGCATTCTTCCTTTTCTAATTTGGAGTCCTTTAGAGTCCTAGGTATAGATTGCATTCTTTGCAATTTTCATCTAGGGATTCTTGCATCTTGCATTAATGAAATTGCATTTAGGGTTTCATATTTTTGCATTAGTGAAAGTGCATATAGGTTGCCTCTTTACTTTCTTGCATCATTTCATTTTGTTGAAAAACTAAAAAGTGCATTGTTCATCCTCTTAATTGCATTTAGAAACATTCTTATTGAATTGAAAATTGAAAAACTGTATTCCAATCTTGCATTCAATTGCTTGTTAGTCATTGCTTTTATTTTCATCCATTTGTACTATCTTTTATTTCCAAACATCAGGTCCCTGGGTAGGCCTTCTGAGAAAGTTGTTATCAAGCCATAATTTGTTGTTTTATTCAAAAAAACCTTTGCTAGGACTAAAACGCCCTTCCTAGCATCTTAGTCCCTCTCAGGTTTTTTCTGCTCACAATCCTCTCTCTATTGTTTGTTTCCTATTTCAACCTCTAGAACTTTAGAATCTCACCAGGAGGACTAAAACGCCCTTACTAGCATCTTACTCCCTATTGACTTTGACTCTCCAATTTTTAGGGCCTGAAATTGCTTTTATGTGTTTTTGTGGGCTACTTTCAATTTTTTGTTTCAGTTTCTAGAATTGTTGTTGTTCCAATTTCTTTCATTTCAAGTGTAATTGCAAGCATATAATATTGTGTTCATTGCACTTTTAGTGGTTTATTCCTTGTATGAGTTATAGTACTTGGTTTCCTACTGCTAATACTATGGTTAGATGAAGTGCGAGACTCATGGCATCCTACGATAAGAAAATTATTGTGGATCTTGGGTTATCAAACTCTCTTACTTCTGGTATTGGCACTAGTTCACTAGGTATGGACCATACCTTTGAAACCTCCTTTTCCATGCCTACCTTACCTACAAGTGTTATGCCAAGTGTTCAAACAATGTTTGATCATATTCCTCAAGAAAACATAATAAAAATGCATGAAGACCTAGCCCATTTACAAGACAATATGGATACTGAAAACATTTCCAACACTATTATACCTACCATAAACAGTATTCACTACATGATGGAAAGTGATGAAGGACTAGAAGTTGTGTGTAACATAGCTCACATCTTTGGAAAACATATTCCTCCCACCACTAATGGTGCTCCAACCTCAAACAATGTGCAAGGACAAAATCAAACTCCTCCCTCTTCAACCAAAGAATCCATTCCTACCTACACAACTCCTCAAGTGACAACAACAATGCAACCAACTAGTAATATCCTTCCTACCTCATACATTTCCACTAGTGCTCCTTATACCTATGTGGCATCTAATCTCATACCTCCTCCCACAAGAAATCCATTCATTTGTCCTTCCAACACATACACATCACCTCCATATTCCTCTCCATCTCATACCACAAGCAATGATCCTATCATTAACCACCTTTTACAAAGCTTTTCAGCCCTTCAATGTTAAGTATCTACCATAAATCAAAATGAAAATGGTCCACCTCCATAATATGCCATTAGTAATCCATTATCCTTAGAGATATTAAGAACTCTAGTGTCAAAAGGTATAGAGATCCCTAGATTTGAGAAATGTGGAGGAAAGGGAGATCCTAATAATCATGTTAATGCCTTCACTGCTTTGTGTGGTGACTTTATCCTTGAGGAAAAAATTTTGGCTAAACTTTTTCCTCGATCCTTGAAAGACATGGCCTTGGACTAGTTTTCTGCACTACTGAATAACTCAATTCATTCATTCAATGAACTTATTGAGGCCTTCATTAACCATTTCCAAGTGCACATGGTTCCTGAAATGACATTGGTTGATTTGATCAGATGTAAGAAAAATGAAGGTGAAAAAGTCACTAACTTTATTTCACATTACCAATTGCTTTGTTCCCAAATCAGTGTGAAGATTCCCGATTCCCGCATTCAAAATATGTTCATAGAAAACTTACAAAACAAGATAAGGGAGAATCTCACTATGATGAAATTTTCTTCCTTCATGCACCTATGCATTGCCCTTCATGATTATCAGAATTTTGTAGGTAGTAGAGAACCGAAACCCACTCCTACTCATCATGAAAAGTCTAAAACTTCAAACCAAAACACTTATCAACCTTTCAGAAGATTAAAAAATGGCTTCCTTCAACTAAATTCCACCTCTCAACCTACCCAACAAGTTGATACCCAAGTAGCTGCTATTAAAAAGAGTAATCCTTATATATTTAGGGATCCGCAAAGGAAATTCACTCCCTTACCTGACACCCTTCACAACATCATGACCCAACTCTCAAACAAAAACATGCTTACCTTGCCTCTCGTTCGACCTGTTGACCCTAGCAAACCATTACCTTTGAGCTTTAGACACAATGCCTATTGTGCTTATCACCAACAAAAATGACATGACATAGAGCATTGTAAGCATCTTAAACATATTTTGCAAGACCTCATTGATGCCAATCATATCCTAATTGGAGGTGTGAATGACAAAGGTAATAAGTTTGTAGCTCCTCCCAACTAAAACCTGAACATATTTACCAATCCCATGCCCAACCATAATATTTCATTTGTCAAGGCTAGCGAAACTAAGCCGGATGTGATGAATGTTGACACAGATGATGAAAATATGACAAATCAAGAACAAAGTCCTATGGATGATGATGAATAGAGTCCTATGGATACTATTGAACAAATTCCTATTGATACAATGATAGGAGTGGTTGACATCGAGCCTCGTAAACAAGAAACCATTGACATTACTTTATCTTTAGAAGAAAGAATTAAACATGCGCTTGATGATCCTCTTTACATAGCTGGTAGAATCAATAACAAGCCCACATCTAGGATTTTAATTGATCTCGTCTATGGAGATAATGTGATCATAGAAGAACTCTTATATGTGCATGAACTCACTCAAGATAGATATGATAAAAAATCATGGATCAAAATGCATGATGGTTTTTCTCATGCTATGATGGGATTGATCACAGTCCCTTTACAAGTAGGACCGAAGAAATCAAATGTATCATTCTCTATTATATCTAATTCAGATCAATTTTGTGTGAAGTTAGGCTACAAATGGCTTCGCTCCATAATGTGGTCCCATCTATTGTCCATAAGTGCTTAAAGTTTCCAATTGGAAATGAAATATTCACTGTAAACCATAGTGTCTTTAGACCCCTGTCCTCCTGTGGGAATTTCTCCTTAGATTATTTATGGCCTGAGCCCATAGAACCTATAAGTTAGTGTGAATATTTCCTTTTCCTATCCTACCAAAATTTCAAAGAAAAATGTATAACCAAGCTATCTCTTTAAAAAATTCCTTCACCCATGATCCAACCTCCACCCATACTTGAACCTCCACCACCTAAACAAAACAATACTAAGCCTAAAGCCTTTCCAAAAAACCAAGACCCATCCATAAACACACCCTTACCTGTTTCCTACAAGAGACCTAGAGAAAACCAAACAAGTCCTAACTTGCCTCCTAAACAAATTTATAAAGCCAAAGAGAAACTGGTCGAGCAACCTTTCATGGTTTCTTTTGTTCTTCCCTCACAAGAAGAAAAGGGACCTATAGTTGTTCAACCTGCTCCTACACAAACACAATTTGAATATCTTAATAAAAGAAACCACAATACTAGAGAGTGTAGGCATAGGCATCGTGCTACTGCTCAAAAAATGAATAATGAGAATAACATTAAAAATCAAAATCTGAACTTGACAAAAGCAATAAATGATGAGCCTCCTCTCTTACCAGAAAGTATAAATTCAACACACTAAGGACCAAAACCTTCTATGTATATTATTATTCATCCTCCTACTGTGTTTAACTTGGATGATGATGAGGAAATAGCTAAAATCGATGAGGAAGTGCATAATGAGTTGAATTTATTACTTTCCTCATCCATGAGCTTAAGCGATAACAACCATGATGATCCTTCTAAACCGAGTGATTCACCATGTGTTGAACTTGGTAATTCTCCTATCACATCACTTAATGTGATCCCTCTTGCTAGTGATTTGCATTTCGCATATACTAAACAAGATTGGGATGCAAATGACCTACTGGATGGTTGATCAGCATGCGCCTTAGTAGTAGTCTTTTATCCTTTCTTTTTTTTTTCTTTCATTTCCTTTTCACTTTCACTTGCATGTGCATATTGTGATCCCATGTGATGTTATGTTTGATGTTTCTCTCTCTTTATGCATTCCTCTATGTGTACCTTCATTCTTATCTATGCCGTAAGATTTTACCTTTTCATTTATATATTTTCTCTTTTGTCTTGTGTTTTCCTTTTGGGGATGGCGCAAGGAGTCAAAACACCCTATTTCTCTTCCATGTTGACCCAAAAGGATTTTACTTTTTTTTCGCTCTCTTTGTGTCATTCTTTCAATTTTGTGTGTATTTGGGGAATGCTAATAGTTCTGAGCTCTTTAATATCATTGCAGCAAAGACAGATAATGTCCCCAAATCTATAGATCCCTTATGTGTTTTTGGGGGGAAACTCTCTTTTTCCTTTTCATCTTTTGGCTACTTTAAATTAATTTCTCACAGTATGGTGTTAGCAATTTCTTTAAAGTGGGGGCATACATTGGCATTATTTTGGCATGATTTCATTTGCATAAATGTTTTTCCATGTTCCTTGATGTGAATTTTTGACTTCATACGATGTGTTTTCCTCTTTGTGGTGACATTGGGAGTAATGTCCTTCGAGAGGGTGACATATCTTAGCATATTATATTCCCCTTAGTGGTGGTGTGATGCACTACATCCCCTCAGTGGTGAATCTTTTATCCTTTGAAAGTTCCTCTCTTGGAGACATTAGGAAAGATGTCCCTTAAGAGTAAGACCTCGCATGAACTAAGAAAAATCCCTTCGAACATCTCTCTTTCTTATTGCATTTTCCTTTTGTCCTTATTAAATTCATGGAGGTATGGCTTTCATATGTACTTCCTAGCACTCACCTAGTGAACAACTAGCTTCACTAGCCTTTGTGAGTGTGCATTTTTCTCCTTTTGTCTTTATTAAATTCATGGAGGTATGACTTTGATATGGACCCCCTGGGGCTCACCTAATAAACAACTAGCTTCACTAGCCCATGTGAGCATGCATTTTTGTACCTTATTAAATTCACGGAGGTATGGCTTTGATATGGTCCCTCTTGGGGCTCACCTAGTGGATAACTACCTCCCACTAGCCCTCATGAGCGTGCATTTTGTTTACATAGTGGAAATCACATTCCACAAGTAAACCCTCTTCAAGCCTAGACCTGGTCCACCATCTTGGATGACCAGTCGAAGCTTGATCTATTGCAGTTCTTTTCCTTTTTCCTTTTTCTTGTCTTTGATGGTGTATGTTTTTATCTGATTTTGGCTTCATTTATCATCCACAAGTGTGTTTCTTTGTGCCTATGTTGGTTTTCCATAGGATCTTTATCTTGGGGGCTTGACCACCCTCTTGATTATTTTCATCATATCCTGCTAACATTTGTACATTTGAACCCCTCTTGATTGTGTGGTTGGCTACTTTAGTATGAGTTTGAAGCAAGTTCATCCTCTCACTAAAGTGGGGGCTAAATGTAGTATATTAGAATGCATACCCTTTCATTTTCACACTTGTTTGGGCCCACCTTTCTTTATTTATCCTTCTTTATTGCTTAATTGGCCCTATTTTATGTCCACAAGCCCTATGAATGATATATTTTTTTGGTTAATCCTGACATTCTCCAATGTCTAATTGAACCCCTAATGATTTTGATTAGTGTGTCCTTGATTTCTAGTTGGGATTAAAATGCCACTAAGGGCATATTTGTCCACCTAAGGTTTCGGGACCCTGATTTTGAGGTATCTTATTTGGGCCCCTTTTTGGTGTCTGTACCCCAAGTTTCATCACTTGGGACTAATACGCCACCTAGGGCGTCTTAGTCCTCCTTGAGTCATTTTTGGGATTTAAATTAAAATTTTGGTGAGATTTAACCTCCTTCATTTAATTAGTTCATATTTCAGTTTGGTGTGATATAATTTTGGGATATTAAGCATATATAAGTATAAATACAAGGTTCATTCATGCATTTTCATCCTAGCAACTTGAGTATTCATTCCTAAGGAAAATTTATGAGATCAAGAGTATTTAAGAGAAAATCATCAAGCATTTGGAGCCATCATCAAGATTCGGGCATCATGTCAAAGGCTATTCTTGCATCATGTGTGTTTTTGTGCTAACATTTGTGATGTAGGGTTTTGATTCAAGCAAGCAATCAATTCAAGATCTATCAAGCATTTCAAGATCCATATCTATTGCAACAATTTCACACAAGTTTGTAGCATTTACAATGGTTTGGTGAGTTGTAGCATTGCATGTTGTTCATTCACAATTTCCTTCATCATTATTATATTTCATTTCAAGGTTTAATTACCAACAGGGGGTTTCACCAAGGCAAACCCCCATTCACTAACAATCAACAAGTTTTTCCATCTTGCATAATAATTTTTGCAGATCTAGGTTGTAGACTTGAAGATCACTTGGAGTGAAAAATTTTCAAAGTTGCAAAGTTGCATTGCAAAGTTTCCATCTTCACAGAAACTCACCTACAGGTCAGATCCGGTTATTTTGGAACCTGAGATTCAGAAGGAAGAAAGTGCAGATCTGGGAGCTCAGGACCACATTCAGACTTTTCAAAAATTTAGAGTAAGACTAATACGCCATTTTGGGTGTCTTAGTCCTCTGAATCATAGCTTTCATAGATTCTTTGAGATTTTGTTCCGGCGCTTGAATATTTTGTGTTTGCCCTAAAAAACAGCAACGAGACTAATATGCCATCTTGGTCATCTTAGTCCTCCAAGGCATATTTTGAAGTTCATCTGCATTTCCAAAATCCTTATTGCATCTCTAAACTTCCAAAGTACACATACCCTAACTTGGTGTTGCTCATTTTTCAATATTTGCATCTCTCATTTAGATCATTTTAGGTTGTTTGCATATCACATTGTGTTTTCCAACATTGTCTTTTCCAAGCATTTGCTTGGTGATGAACCCCTTAAAGTTGAAAAGAACCCCCTCCTAAGTTATCCTAGTTTTGAATTGGCTCACCTTGTGAGGTTGATAGTCAATCCAATTAGGGTTATTAGGACATAATTGAATGACCTAGATAGAATAGGAAAGAAGGATATTCCTCCTCTCATCCCCATTTTTATCTACGGTTCAGGTTTAAGGGATTGGGGAATGGAGGATAGGGAGATAAGGATAATGGGATGAAGGGATAGGAGATAGGAATTGTGAGATAGAAATATTATGGAATGAAGGGATGAAGGTAGGGGATGGGGAATAGTAGGAATTACTAGATAGGTGGAAGGTGTGAATGAGATCTCCAAGGAATGTATCACAAATGAATAATATCCCCCACTTTGGATATGTCATGTATGATGAGGCACTAGTATGCCGATGAGAAGATGGAAGGTAGAATGATGGGAGGATAAGAGAGATATATGGATGGCAGGATGATGGCTGGATAAGGAAGATATATGGATGATAGGATGATGGATGGATATGAAAATTTAGAAGATATATGGAAGGATTATATGAATTGGAGGCGAGGAAGGGTGGATAGAAGGATAGGGGGATAGAGGGATTAAAAGTGTTTAATGGGGGAATATATTCCAATAGTTGTATAAAGAATGTATGGTTAGTTTCTCCTATTTTATCAAGATGAGGAGGGTGGAGGGATTGGAATGGATAGGGGAGGTAGGTGGGATGGAGGAGCTAAAAGCTAGAAGGAACTTCCCCCCAAGTAGAGAAAAATGATGGGGGATTTGCACATGACACTCATTTTCTAGGTTTTCATCATGATACTTGTCCAAGTTGCCTATTTCCTAGGTTTTTCACCATTAGATGATTTTATCTCTTTACTATATATTTATTAGAATATTTTTTACTTCTTAGCTTTTTGGATATTTATGGATGGAGTTGGATAAGGATAAGGATGTGGATAAGTGGATTTTGAAGATAGGATGATAATGATATGGAGGAATGAATCAATCATCTAGTTCCATACCAAGGTGATAAGATCCAATTGGGAGTGATCATTGGATATTAGTACTACCTAATTAGGATGGATGGTTTATGGAAGGGAATTGATTAAAGAGGTTTGATGGGGGAGGTATGTGGGATAAGGGATGTTTTGTTAGAAAGTGTATGGATGGAATGATGGGAGGGGAGTGTGATGGGGGGATGTTGTTAGGACCAATATTGGCACATATTACGATGGATTTTGAATGATGGAAGGAGAAATGGATGGAGGGTTTGGGAATAATGGAGGAGATAGGGTAGTGAATTTCAAGACATAAGGGACCAAAATAGATTTAGGATATGGAAGATGGGGATTCTTAGATTTTTGATTAGCAACATCGGATGCGATTTTGGATTTTTCTTTTGTATGAACTGCTTCTTTTTATTTTGGGATCCACATGGTTTTTATTTATTTTTTGGTGTACCTTTGTGGCCTTTAGGATTTTTTGTAGTTTTTAATCATATTTTCCTTTGAATTATCATGTCCTTTTGAGGGGACATGATGATCTTTATATCTTGGTGGATATTTATCTCTATGCATTTTCACTTTAGCATCCAAATTGATTCCAATATAAATAGTATGGGTGTGATTATAGGGTATGTGCAGGATCATCATGGAAAAAACAGGCCCTTAAGTGGCAATAAAAAGACAAAAAATTAGAGTTAGACAACTTGACGTAATTTTTTTAATAAGTTATCTATATTATTTCAAAAAAATGTAAAAATAGAATCTGTAGAAAATTGAATGTAGTTTCTAAACTACTAGACCTTTATTTTAAAAAAAAAATCTATTTGGTGAAAATTTGAAATTTCAATGTAGTAGTATTTAAATTTCAGGGTAAAAATAAGAAGTAGGTGTCTGTCTGACCACCCTAACCACAATAAAATGATAATATTTTTTTATAATATTTTACATATAAGTAGAGGACTCATGTCCCAATGTGATGCATATTTTTTAATAATTTTTTTCCAAGTAAATAATGAATTATGATTTTTTTATTACAACTTTTAAAAAATATAAAATCTCGTCTGTCTAACCACCTTAACTTGGTCAAAAATTCATGAAATTCAATTTTTTTTTTTTTAATCTTATAGTATGCAAAGCATAGAATGTGACGCATGTTTTGGATTCAAAAAATGTGATACCGTTTGAAAGTTATAGATGTTTTTCAATCAGCCTATCAATTAGGACTTTATTTGTATTTCTAATAGAAAATGAATAATAATTATTTATTAAATTCAAAGTAAAACATAATTTATATTGGTGGAAAGCTAAGAATCTCCTCTAAAAATCCTTTTCGTTTCATCAATTTTGGGTAAAAAAAAAGTCATCAGCCACATGGGCCATTATATGGCTTACATATCGCCACTTTTTGGCCCATCATGATCCTGCACATACCCATTAAATGGATGATTTGGATGAAATATTAATGGAGTCATGGGCATGGGTTGTTGGATGGGGTGTATGGATATGTTCCTTTGTTGATCCTAGTTGAGAATTATAGGAATGATATTTTTATGTTGGGGGAGAGGGATAGGGAATGGGAAATAAGGGAATGAGTGGGGTAATATGGAGGATAGGATTTTGGGATATAATGGCCTAAAATGGATTTTATAGTTGAAGGATATGTTATGGTAGCTTGTTTGACATAAGAACCCAAAATGGATGAAGAGGATGAAGGAGGGATAGTGATAAAGGGTTTTAGGTTGGTATGATGGAAGAGAGGGAATGACAATAATTTCTTGGAGGAAGGGTGGGAGGCACCTATTTTGTATTTAGGATAAGTGATATTAGGTCACAAAAAGGTTGTACCAATAGTTTTGGATTGAATGCCTTGGGATATGTAACCATGACCTTGTGATTGTGGATTCTCTTTGATATGAATAGGCTCCAATATAACTTGCTCATGTAGGCCTAATCCTTTACTAGATAGTTCATGTTCTTGAGCATTTAGTTTAATATTGGATGTTTACTATTTTAGAAGCAAGATGTGAGTCTATTACTAGGTGGAGGAGGGTGGGTGATGGATACGATTTTTTATTCTATTGCAAGAGAACCACCATGGATGAGGGTAAGAGGACCTAGAGAATATGGTGATAGTGTTGGGATGGTTTGGATAGAAGGATGAAAGGTATCATGAGAAGGATTAGATGGGATCATAAGATCTTGATTAGGATGGGGGATATTTTGGTATGCTCTGCAAAACAATATTGAAGTGTTTGGATTTGTGTGGATAGTGTGATGGGGGAGAAGTTTTGGATAGCCTCCTTAAATGAGGTGGATGGAGGGATGGAGGATTTATGATTTTCATGGGATTGGGGTTCAATAATGCTAGGAGTAGGATATTGGGATTGGAGTTGGATGGTTCCAATGGTTTGGATTGTGTTATGATTTGGAAGATGAATGATAGATGTGGTATAGAGAAGGGCTTCATCACTTATGACCTTACATGGTTGAGTGGGGTGAAATGACTCCATAGTTTTAGGATGTGGATTTCTTGATGGTTTCTCTGCTAGGATTCCTTGAAGTAATTTTGGAGTGACATATGTGTATGTTTAGGCTTAGATAGTGGGTTGGGATCAAATAGAGGATTAGGAGTAAATGAATGATTAGTATTATGGATTGGATGATTGAGATTATAGACTATAATATTAGGATTAGATGGGGATTATGATTGGTTAGGGGATTGAGATCCGATAGAAGCTTAGGATTGTGGATTGGAGGATTGAGATTATGGATTGAGGGATTGCTAGAGAAGGGATTTGGTCTTTGGTTGAAGGTGTTATTTTTTTATAAATATGGAGGTATGTATATCAGATGAGGGTGATAGGTGGGTGAGAGATAAGAGGGACATATGGATGGAGGATAAAATGGAGTTATCTTGTTAAAGATAGAATAATGATTACCAATGGATTTATGCATGGATGTATGATGAGATGCTTGTGTTAGCTATTGCTTGGTCAAAAGGCATGGTGAGTAGTGGATTCTTGGTGAAAGCTTGATGGCAATGATAACATCAAGGGGGTCAATTTATTTCTCATCATGATCAAAATGGGGTGGATAAATTTCATACTCATCTTCATCAATAAGACTTCCATTATCATCAAATGGGGTAGATTTTGGGGGTGGCTATTGAATCATAGAAAAATGGGGATGATGATGAATTTTCTAAATTCAAATAACCTAGCATTAATTCCACTTTTCTAAGGTCGTTTCATTAGGATGTTAATACACAAGGTGAATAGATTGACTTTCAACCCCCAAGGTGAGTCGATCATACCTAGATTTAGTCCTGTTGAGTCTTATAAATGAATTTCAAATGATTTGGAATAATTAACCTAATTGAACTATATGACCTAATATTATTCTAGAAATGCATAGACTAAAACTAAAGATTGCAAGTTTATTTGGAAAGTTTCGGATGATGTGTACCTATCACCAAAAGTTGGATTCAACATGCCAAGAGGGACTCAGTCACCTAAGGGTGAATGGGTCTTTGATGAGGGGTCCTAAAACTACTTTTACAATCCTCTGATTTAAGATTTGAGCTCCTAATTCAATTTGTAAAAGTGTCAAAATGTTGTTAATAAATTATGCAATTGAATTTTTGTGGCTTGACGACTTTGATGACAACAAATGCAACAATGGATATTTCTCCTTCAACTTTCTTTGATCCTCCTTAAACCTATAACCTACACATTCAAAGGAAGAGAAAGTGTCGGACCATTTAAGGTTCTTGCCTTATTCAAATAGTGGGTAAGTGTTTCCACTTTCCACAATGGCAATGTCAATGATAAGAATGACAATTGAAAGGAAGGAATGATGAATGAACAAAATTCTACAACTACCACCCTTCAATGGCTTCCTTGAAGGAATAAAGTCATACACATCACCTCAAGGATTTGGATTTTTTTTTATTTAATACTTGAATGCTTTGGAGACATACAACAAGATTTATCCTTCACAAAACAATGAACATGAACACACATAAACTCACAGAGAATTTGAGATGATGTTAGGATCATGAATTTTTGCAATAAAGATTTAAAATATGCTACTCTTGACTTTCTCTTGATAATAGTATTTCCTCATGAATGTTTTTTCTAATTGTTAGATTTAAAATGGTAAAATGACTAGGTATTTATATGAAATTGTACTATTTTCTTGAAAATTAGATTCCAAAGGCCAACACTTCATATTTGAATTTTGGATGTTAAAATGCCACCAACAACATATTTTAATTTGGGTCCTAAATAAGAAGGGGGGGCATTCACCCATGGGAAAATGGGTCTTGGCCCAAATTTCCAGGATAGTCAAAGTTAGGAGCATAATAACAATTGGCTGAATCTATTCAATGCTTGTCCTCCTTCGAAAAACAATAAAAATTAGGCTTTGGAATGTATAATTTGGAAAATTAAAAGCTTAATTAAGTCCAATAAATTAGGGGGACAAAACATAATGTGAAACTATTAAGGTATACAATTTTTAACACTACATTTAGCCCCCACTTTAGTGAGAGTATGAACTTACGCTTAGACTCACACTAAAGTAGAGAAATATGTGTCAAGAGGGGTTCAAATGTACAAAATGTTGAGGAGATAGGATGACTAAGGATCAAGGGAGGTGATCAAGCCCCCAAGATCCAAAATACCATGGGAAACTAACATAAAAAAATGAACACACACATATGAAATTCATCAACACCACATACACTAACATGCAATGTCCACAGGATATGAAAAAGGGCGATCCCACAAAACTGGTTTACAATTTCATTGAGGAAGGAAAATTGAAAAAAACACCCCCATGAAGAAATTTTTGGGTTTTGGGGGGTTTGAACTAAATTATGGTCCGAGCAAACCCAAAAGGGGGTTTGCTTGAACCCCCCTTCGAGTGAACCCTACTCAATTACAAGACGCTCATTTTCCACATTTCCATAATGGAAACGAGAGAATTTTTTAAAAAAAATGGGGGGTTCGCTTGAACCCCCCTTTGAGCGAACCCCCCTTCGCTCGAAAGTCCAAGGGGGGTTCACTTGAAGTGGGGTTCGAGAGAATTCCCCCTTTTCCCCCCTTCTCCCCCTCTTGCACCAAATTTCTGTAATTTTTTTCCCTTCAAAGCTTGGGTTGAGGATGAAAATGGAGGAGAATTCACAGACCCAACTGGATGATGGTTTTCCTCAAAATGAGCTATCCATCGAATATGATTTTAATATGTTTTGGTTTTATTATGTATTTTTTTTAGTTTGATTAAACATATGTTTTTCACCAAAAATCAAGCTCTTTATTTTGCACATGTGGAAAAATAGTAGATTATCAAAAAAAAATTGAATTTTGATACATACGAAAAAAGTTATGCTTTAGTCAGTGAATCATGTCTAAATTGTAACTAGTTTGACTTTGAAACTTAATTACAAAAAAAATATTCAATGAAATGTTATGAAACCAATTCCATGCACTAGATATCATAGTTACAAATCTAAATTCGAAAAAAATATAATTTTATCCTTCATAGAAAAAAATTCATGTGTTAGCTAGTGACGTCACTCTTTAAAAATGGTGTTTATTGTTAAAACCTACTTTTTGAAGGAGATGGAAAAAGAAGTGCAATTTGATTCCAAAAATTTTGAAAAAAATATATTTAGAATCTATAGAAAAAATTTCATAAATCACCATTTTGCATCATCTCCAAATTCCTCACCGTTTAGCCGCTATAGGTTCCCGAAAGTGAAGATTTAGTTAAAAAAAATTAGTTCAATGTCCAGTTTGGCAAAAAATTACAAACCAGTATTGTGGGATCACCCAAAATAGGGTATGGACTAACAAGTTGTGTTATGATATGACCCATACAAAATGCGTTCATGACTCACACAATAGAAAATCCCAATATTTCTAGGTGAATCATAAACTGGAAGGCACATGAGCTAGTGAGGACCATTTTTCACTAGGTGAACCCCCAAGACAAGGATGAGAAACACACTGAATATACTATGTGTACCCATAACAAGGTGGAAAAATGAGAACCACACATTAGGTCTACAAGGTGTGGCCATAACAACCATACCAAGAGTTATAATCCCTAATAAACTTGATAAGGTGCCACAAAATGATCAAGATGTTATACTAATGTTATGTACTTGTTTCTTAGACGGTTTTCCTTGCACCAAAAGATCAACTTGTTAATGCCCAATGCAACCGCCAGAGTTAATGAATCCATGGGAGGTGTTTAAGCCATGTCACGAACCAAATTATTTCATTACACAACACAAGGAGACAAAAGGCACACACCTTGCAACAATACCCTCCCCAGAACAAGCGAGGGGTTCAAACCTGTCACCCAGGCTCTGATACGAATTGTTTCATATAAATTTGTCATTGCACCAAAATATTGACCTATTAATGCTCGATACAATCACCAAATTCAATGAATCCATGGGAGGTGGTTAAGCCATGTCATGAACCTGAGTATTTTTTTGCACAACACAAGGAGACCAAGGGTGGACAACTTGCAACAACACTAAGTTCAACTCTCGTGAACAAAGTGAAGGAAAGAAAATGCCAATGTCAATGTTAAATTTCAATGCACCACTAAGTCCAGCCCTTGTGGACAAAGTGACACAAAATATTGCCAATGTATGCCACCACTTTAAAAAAATTGCAAAACACCATGTTGTGAGCAATTACTTTAAAGTAGAAAATTACAAATGCCATGCAACAAGAAATCACAAGAGCTTATTTGTAAATCCATATGCCAATGATATGCTTCCAAATAAAGCTACATAATGATAAGGGGTTTCCCCCAAAATAACATAGAAAGGTACACTAAGGGATCCACGAATTTGGGTTCAGTATACATCTTTGGTACAGTGATATAATAGAGCTTGAAATTGACACCATTCCCCAAATACTCATGGAACAATGAACACAAAGGAGGAATGACACATAGATAGAAGAAAAAGAAACATTTGGGTCAACATGGAAGAGACCTAAATGTCTCAATGCTTTGCATCATCCCCAAAAGGAAAATAAAAAATATACATGTAGAGGAATGAAGATACAAATAGAGGAATGTCACAATGAGTTTGTTTCCTTTGTATCCTTGCACTAACGGAGCAACAAGGGTCATCCAAATAAAACTCACAAACACAAAGACATGCCAAGAAGCACAACATAAGAGATCACATCACATGCAAGAAAACACAAAGAACACATGAAACAAACGTAAAGGAGTACCATACATGTGAGCCGACCTAGAGCAAGTCATCCACATCCCAATCTTGCTCATCATAAATGGAAGGAAAACAACTAGCTAAAGATACTACAACAAGTGTTGTGCTAGGAGTATCTCTAGGTGCAACACGTGGTGGGTCACTCTCATCAGGAGGATCATCATGGTTTTCCCCCATCTAAATTTATTTTCTTTGAAAATAAAACATTAACCTCATTATACACCTCTTCATTAGTTTTAGAAATTTCATCTTCATCATCCAAATTGATCACAATGGGAGGTTTTATGACAATTACATTTGAATTTTCTTGATTCACTTCTTGTTTTGGTTACATGTCTTTTTTGGGTGAAATTTGGATTTCTTCTTGATTTTTTTCCATGGGTGTTGTTTTATCATGCACTATTTTATTCTTTTCTTCCAATTAACGAGTGATATCATGACATCTATGCCTATGCTCTTTAGTATTTTTTTTTGTCTTGTAGGGTTTTCAAGTTGTGATATGGTAGGAGCAGGTTTATCAACCATAGGTTTATTTTCTTCCTATAAGGGAGGAACTAAAGGAACCATCGAGGGTTGGGAAACCACTGTCTCTTTAGGTCTATATACTTGTTTTATCTTTGTTGGCATGAAAGAAATCATTTTATTGTTTCTTGGTCTCTTATAATATATGGGTGGAGGAACAGTTGCATATTTTTTCTAGTTACTTGGAAGATTCTTTGGTTCAAGAATGGGTTCATCCATGATGGGTTAGGGAGAAGGAACAACCATAAACCTATCATTCTAAGGAAAATTGCTAAGAGATAACTCTACTATGCGCTTTTCCTTGAACTTTTGATATGACTTGAAAATAGATGTTCACAACGTTTTATAGGTTTCATAGGTTGAGGCCAAAAGAAATCCAATGAAAAATTCTCATGGGAAGATAGAGGGTTAAACCCACTATGATGCATTGTAAATATCATATTTTCAAAGGGGAAATTTATCTACTTGTGAATAACCAACAGGATGAAATTCATGGAGTATAACCATGGGTAGCCTAGCTTCACATGAAATTGGTCTAGTGATAGGATGATGGAGAATGAGACATCTAATTGCTTTGGTCCAATTTTGAGAGGAAGGGTGATGGAACCTATTGTAGGGCAAGAAAAACCATTATGATTTTTTATCCATGCTTTTGATTGTTCATATGAATCTTCATAAAGTTATTGCACAAATAGGAACTCCTTCGTGATCACATTCTCTACACATGTAGGATCAATGAGTATTCCCTGTACAAGTTTTTAATTAATACAACCAATAATATAGAGAGGACCATTAGGTGCATGTCTAAATGCATAACTATTGGTGAAAAAATTGTCGGGTTACTCAATGGTTTGGCCCTTATGAGGTTGCACATATACAAAACCAACCATTGTTTGTAGACCATCCTTGTTATTATTGTAATCATTATTTGTGTCATTGGTTATATCAATATTCATCTCATCATTCTTAACATCATAAGATTGCACAAAGTTGGTTGAATGATTAGGCATTGGATTGGTAAAGATTTAAAAATTTTGGTTAGGCAAGGCAACAAACTTATTCCCTTTATCATTAACACCACCCAATTGAATGTGATTAGAATCAATGATAGGTGAAATTATCTAAATAGTATTTTGATATATTCTCCAAGATAGTGCCTTCTACTAATGAATGATGACAACTTATTTATGTAACATTCCATGAAGTTTTCAAATCACAGTAAACCTTTGTCCTTAGGCTTGCATGACAGTCCCTATAGTGAGTTCAAATATAGTGAAAAACCAAATGAAGCATCCTCAAGGAACTATGTTAAAACAAAGGGTAAGATTATTTATAGACCCTAGTATAATAGTGACAATAGGGGCAGATATTGTGAAAAGGGGTAGCACTCTACTTTTTTATGATAGAGCTACATGCGTGAGCTTATATAATATACTTTAACAACCTAAGGGATAGTAGGATAATTTTCCAGGAGATATCATAGTGATGTATGAATAGATATAAGTCAATAAAGCATAAATAGTTGAAGTGCATTCTTCAGGTCAGATTATGGTGCATTCACTTGGTTATTAACTTCTAGAACAACTTGGAGAAATTGCTCTTTCATTTTGACCTTCATTGGGAGGAAAACTCCTGATGACATATTTCATGTTTGTGAGCCATTCAAGAGTCCTAAATCTTGTATATTGGTCTTCTAGGCATGGAAAAGTAATGAGCAAGTTTTGGTCTCAGGTTGATGGTTGCAATGGTTCATTACTCATTCTCATATCTAGAAGCTCAATGTAAGAAGAACATGACAATTTCATTTGGAAAAAAATAGATCATTGGGGAATTTACAAGTCAAGGAAGTGATAAGAACTTTGTTATAGCTCTTGCATCCTCATGATAGAGTGTATGAAACATGTCTCAAACCTATGGGTATTGCATTTTTTAGAACCTTAGGCAATGATAGAGGTGACAATTTGAAGGCTTAAGGTATTGACAAGACAGTTTAATGCATAATCAAGAGGATAGTCCTTGTCTTGTTCATAGACAAGGTGTATACATGGCCAAGAGATGACAATCAAATATCCTTAAAGATTCATTATTTACTATTTCACATCACATTAACAAGGGGGAATCATGTAGGCCTTTAGGTGAGGTAAGATGCAAAACCCTTCTAATGATCAAGCATGTGTAGACCAAAAGAGAGCAATATACAAGCTAGAATGACAAGATATATGTTAGAAAATGATGAAATTTAAGTAAGTATATGGGTATAGGATGGAAATACAAAGGAAGGAAGAGTTTTGTAATGATGCCAAGTGGTTGAAAACTACCCTTAAAGGTTTCCCATGACCTAAGATAGTTTTGACTATCTCAAGATTCTCTCACATGTCCTATATTCATGCAAAGGATAGTTTAGACATTCATGAGGGAGGTTGGATAGTTTGGTGGCCTTTATGAGCAATCAAGGGTATCATACAAGCATATAAGAGAGGATTATGGAGCAGTTAAGGAAAAGAGGATGACAACGACATCAAATAGAGATTTTCAAGGGAATTTTGCAAGCACCTAGGGGTAGTTCAAATACACACCAAAGATCTAAGAGACTCATCACCAGTTGGAGCAAATTTCAAGGAGCTGAAGAGACCAAGTCAAACAAGAAACTTTTGGGGCGTGCAAAGTAGGTTATCCTATTTTCAAGCCTTCTAAATTAGTAAAAATTAGTTTTTATATGCTTTCCTATGCTTGGGATGAGATATAGGACCCTTAGGCTTCCTTTGTTAGTTAGTTTTTTTTTTTTAAGCTCTAGAAGCAAAAAAGTAGAGCATGGTAGCTCAAAAAATCATTTATTGCTCATTTTGGACTATTTATTGTAGCCTATGAAGGTTTTTTCCAGTAAAGGATAAGCATTGTAATTCATTTTTCAGGCCTATATGTTGTTTATAAGTATTTTTAATCAATAAAGATAAAAAAAAATTTACCTTCCCAAAGTTGTTTCATTGTGCAAATTTCTAAAAAATGGTTGATGTGATCTTGTGGTGATACCTTTTCCCCTTGATTTATGTCCTATTTTCATTGCCTTTATGTAGAAAATATGTACTTTTGCAGGTCATGGTTTGTGTTTAACCAACTAAGGAAAAATTTGAAGTTGTGAGAATAGTTTTAGCTCCTTCTAAATGTTGTCCTAGATATCAAACCTAGTCATGAAATACTTATGCAAGAGACATAATAAATTTTGGGTTGTGTAAGTTGTAGTTTAAGTTGTTGATCATATTGTGTTCTTTTAAACAAGTGCAGATCAAAATTCATTTGGTGCATCACCTTGTTAAATCTTAGGTTTCATTTTATGTTTCATTTCACCCTTTTCTCAGCATGAAGCAGTTGGATAGGTTAATTAGGTGAAGTCTCAAAGGGAACCAACCCTCTCCAAAGGTTGATCTCAACCATCTAAGCCCACACTCAAGGAGATCATCCCATGTTTCACAAGGTGGTTGAGTGATTGTATCAACTCAACAAGGGTACACACTTTTAGTGACAACGATACAATCAAACTACATATGTCTAGATTTTAGGATATTTTACTTTTGGACATTGAAAAGGCTGCCCTATTTGTTGATTTTTTTATTAGAGTTGCACCCACCTAGGTGATTTAGTTAGAGATTCAATTCAAACAACATATTTTATTTAAACGTATCCAAACCTTTATTTAAAGATATTGAAAATGGTGAAATATTTATACTTGAAAAAATGTACAACTATTTCACATCCTAGTGGAAATTTTCCCTCAGCTTTAGGTGGTGGATAGATATTTGTAGAAAATTTCTCGAACCTAAAAGATGGCATGGCTTCTAATTTGTTTATTTTTTGAATTCTAGATTTTTATTAGGTAGGGGAGGGAAGCATCTAGTTTGAGTTTTATCCATAAAATTTTAAAATAAGAGCTATAATTGAATATGATGTCTTTCCTTTGACCAAAATTTATTTACTAATTTATTGATTTTATTTTGATTCCAATAAGAAACTATAAATAAATGACCCTATGTAATTTTTCAAGAGCTTTCCAAAATTGTAAAAAAATATAATTGCAATAGAAAAAGGCTTCAATTTCAACCACTCTTCATTTCTTTTTGACATCTCTTATATCATTTGTTTCAAATTCTTATTTTTAGTTTGGTTTTACAATCCATATAATTATGTATACTTAGTGAGTCTATCCATAACCATTAAAATCACATCAAATTTATCTAAATTTAGAATATCAGTAATGAAGTTGATTGATATTTCCACCTAACATTTTGTGCTAGTATGCCTCATGGTTGTAAAAGGCTTGTAGCTTTTACCATTTTTCCTTTTTTTTTGGCATATCAAATATTTAACCATAAATTTCCTTACATTCCCCTTCTGACCTTCTCGAAAACTTTTTCTTTATGCATTGATAGGTCCTTAAGAACCTTGAATTTCCTCCTATTGCTAACTCATGTGTTTGAGACAATATGCTAGCTTGTAACTACGAATGTTTACATTAAAATAACCTATCTTTGTACCAAAAGGAGTGTCCTTTCCAAACACACTTATCTAAATAATATGGATCATGCTAAAGTTGTACAATTAGATTTTTTGTTAGAGGATCATATTTCCACTCTTCTTGTGTAACTTCTACCCATATAGCTTGTAATGAAGAAATGACACAAAATATTGCTAGTTATTTTTCTTTTCGAGATAGGGCATTAGTTGCAATATTATACTTGCCTCTTTTATAAATAATTTCAAAATCAAACCCTAGCATCTTGGTGGCCCATTTTGTTACTACTCTAAAAGAAATCATTAATCCAAAAACTATTTTACATTCTCATGATCTATCTTAACTTTGAAATGTTTTCTCATTAGATATTAGGATCATTATTTAACTACATGAATTATAACTATGTCTTTCTCATATGTGCCTTACCAAGTTCTTTCCTTTGATTTTTTATATCTCAAATGCTAAGGGATAGCCTTTTTGAATTAGTAATACCCCAAAATCATGTTCAAATCCATCACCTTCTACCACAAATATCTTAGACAAGTTTGGGGTAGCTAACACAAGAGTGGAAGTAAGAGCTTCTTTTATTTTTTTAACTTCTTGGGTGGCTCACTCTAACAATGAAAAATAATTGTTTTTTGAAACAATATTGTTAAGGGTGTTGCTATGCGAACATATTGCAAATAATTTTTGTATAATATCATGTTAAATGATACACGAATCCTCTCAAAACTTTCATATTTTAAGGTTTTGGCCACTCTTTTACTATTGTGATCTTTTAAAGATCCATCTTAACACCTTCATATGATACCACATGTTCTAAGTATTCCCCTTCTTTGATAACCTTTTGAAACAATATTGTTAAGGGTGTTGCTATGCGGACATATTGCAAATAATTTTTGTATAATATCATGTTAAATGATACACGAATCCTCTCAAAAATTTCATATTTTAAGTTTTGGCCACTCTTTTACTATTGTGATCTTTTAAAGATCCATCTTAACACCTTCATATGATACCACATGTTCTAAGTATTCCCCTTCGTTTGTGCCCTAAAGACACATTTGGAATTTTTTTCTTAGAGTTGGTTGTCTTCTAATACATGTTTAACACCTTCTCTACATGTTGCAAATGGTATTCCTATGTTTTATTATAGTTGTGAATGTTATCAAAGAATACCAATACAATTTTTTGAAGAAATGAGTGAAATAGTGAATTCATGAGGCTTTAAAAAGTTGATAAAATATTACTAAGTCTAAATGGTATAACTAAGAATTCATAATGACCTTCATGTGGTCTAAAGGTAGTATTATATGCATCCTCCTTTAGTGGAATTTAATGATAACCTAAATGTAAATGTAACCTAGTAAAAAAATATGCACCAATAAATTTATCAATAATAGGAATAGGAAACTTATCTTTAAGAGTGGTCATGTTGAACTTCTTATAATCTAGGCACATTATCGATGATTCATCCCTCTTTTCAACCATAACCACTATAGATAAATAAACACCTTTTCTAGGATGAACAATGCTTGAACCCAACATTTCCTTCACCAATATTTTAGACTTTTTATTCATATAAACAAGAATTTAAGGTCTAATGTTTTGATATAGATAAAGCAGGAAGGGCCCATACCCATTACAAAGCAACCATTGAGGCAGTAGAGAATATTCTCACAAGAAATGAGACATCAAAAAACATAAAACAATGGAAAGGTGAGACCAACAAAAGCTAAAGACCAAAGATTAAAAAAAAAAAAAAAAAAAGCTAGAGAAGGAAAAAACCCAAAAATAGACAACAAAAGAATGATCAAGGTGGTTTGAAACCAAACTTTAGAAGAGATAAGACATTCCAATATTTGTGGGATGCAACTCAATAGGAGTACCAAGCTTAGCATCAATTTTCCTTTTTATCATGTACCCTTTGCCAATAAGGTCTAATGTTAGGAGGAATACTTTGTATTAATTCAATGGAATAATCATGGTCTCTAAATAGAGGTAGACCATTAGATTCTTGAAAATATTGATGATGTTGAATGATTTCTTGAAGGATTGAAGGGTATTAAATTTTCACATCTCATGCTTCTAAAAATTATAGTTATGCCAATATGCAATAAGACCATACTATGAGAGCCAATAATATGACTTGGTGGTGATTGCATTCCTATAATTTAATATTTTTATCCATTTATATTTGAAAACTATGAATAAGGCCTAAAATTTGAAGGATGTTATTCCCAACTATTTAAGCCATTGCACACCCAATAATATATCTACTCGCTCATTTGAGATGACAAATATTTTTAAATTTACTTAATAATCTCCCATTGATAGTATCATATGATGTTATTCATTACAACAAGCGGGTTATTTTCTATTACCTATCATGATCTAAAAATTAGAGATTGGTTACATGAAACAATTGAACCATTAGCTAATATTTTATCAATGAAGTTGTGTGTACTAGTATCAACCAAAATATCACATTTCACTTTTTGATGTAACCAATAACTTTAAATTTTTGTGGTGTGCTTATACTATTCAATCCATGTAGGGAGACAGTAAGGCTTTCTTCGTCCTCAAAATTTGTGTGCTCAAGTTCCACATTTGGTTCCTTTATTATTATTTATCCATCTCCTTCAAACTTATTCTCAATAATCATTAATATTTCGTCACTATTAGCACAATTATGACCTCTAGACCATTTTCTATCACAGTCCCACCATAGACAAAAAAAAATTCTTTATACCTCATGTTGAGGAGAGAGCTTAGTAGTTTGTCTCGAGTAATGAAAGTTGCCACAATTTTGTCAATAAGATTGGCCACATTTTTTGTCTCTCCAACCTACAGTTTAACCTTACATGGATTTTCTAGTAACAAAGTTTAATTATTCAATATGTAGTTCTTATTGCATAACTTTATTAACTTGATAAGGTACCAACAAATGAATGTCATGCTTAATCTGGCTATTAGTCCATTGATGTAGAATTGTAGCCTCTGATAAGGTGTCACATCTTGCATTCTTATTGCCAATATCATATGCTCCACATTATATTCCACTACAAATCCTATTTGTTTCAAATTTTTCAATTGGGTGAAATAGTTTCTCTTCCATGGTTATTCAATGGGTTGCTAATTCATTAGTAAACTTTTTCCAACTAAGTACAAGAAATACTTAGTGAGAAGTATTTGGTGTGAGTTGCAAACATGAGTTATAATTGAATTTGATGTCTTCTTTTACCAAACTTTGATCACCAAATTATAGAATATATTTATTCTCTAATTAAAAACTATAGAGAATTGAAAATACTTAATTTTTCACGAGCTTTCCAAAAATGTAAAAAATGCTATAAATTACAATCTATTAAATAAATTACTAAAAATCCACAATAACTTGCTAAAAAATGATCAAAACAACCTAAGAAAATTATCATAGCTTTCTTGGATATATTATTCAAAACTCTAAAAAAATCATGGTAAAATTTGTAATGGTTTGTAAGTTATGGAAGAAAACAAAATTATTAGCCCAAATAATCACTTTGATACCACTTATTAAGATATAGCTTGAAATTAAAGATAAAAATCAATAAAATATCAAACTATTTCAAAAAAATGATCTCCAAAAACCTGAATATAAATTGAATCTTATAGCTTATGATTGCTTGGAAGAGTCTTTTCTCATCCTTATTTAAAAACATAATTAATTATGGACACCCCTTATTGACCTAAAAAATTAGCTAAAACTAATAAATAAAAATATTAAAATTAAAACAATTCTCAAATGCTTAACCTTACTAAACTTACCAAGATAAATATTAAAAGTATAACACACCCCCTAAATTATAAACAAATTACCAAGATAAATATTAAAAGTATAACACACCCCCTAAGTTACAAACAGATTACCAAGATAAATATTAAAAGTATCACACACCCCCTAAGTTATAAACAAATTACAGAAAACTAATTATAACTATTGAATCCCCCCAATACAAAACTACATATTCACTGGATCATTGAGAGACCTCGTGAATGGTTTAGATGAAAATTTCTGTCATCTGCCAACATGAAGCAGGCTGCTACTATAATCGGCTATACTATATTCCTCTGCACGCAAGGCATGCATGGATTTTCCAGCATTTATGTCTTTAGGCTCGATATAAAGCTTAGCCGCTTTTAGCCCTTCCACAACCTCAATCATGGTGGGTCTCCTGGATCCTTCACTCTCCACGCATTTAATTGCCAGATCAACAACACATTTGAAACATTCCATCTCATTTTCACCCAAAGACAACCTCTTATCTATGATGTCTGTCAAGCGACGAGAAGAGCCTTGGTCTGCCTTTGCATGTAGCATTACCTACCATGAACATATTGTTTGTCAGTCTTTCTGAATATAAAATGCCAAATTTTAAATATGGTGGTCAAAATTAAATCTTACCCATTTTACAATGTTGCTTTCTTCTTCACATGCTGCATCTTCGATTGGTTTTCTCCCGCTGATAATCTCCAACAATACCACTCCAAAGCTATACAAATCACTTCTCTCTGTCAACTTTCTGGTACTAAAATACCTTCAATCAATCAACACAAGTTGCAATAATCTGTAAGTAAGCAGCCCTTGTATCAATTCAAAGTTTCAAAATGCTATGTTCATTTGCATTGCAACCCAAAAATAAATAAATTTGGAGGGCATAAAAGTCTCTACTCTGGATCCATGTATCCCATTGTCACTTTAATATTGGTCATCACATGAGAGGTTGCATTATCTTGAATAAGTTTTGAAAGACCAAAATCAGCGACTTTGGCCCTCATATTCACGTCCAGGAGAATGTTTGAACTCTTCATATCTCTATGAATGATTTTCGTTGTGGCCTTCGAATGCAGGTATTCCAATCCTTGAAATAAAACACATTCAGATAAGGAGCCAATAAACTATTCTCGAGGCTTTCAAAAGAGGAAAACAGACAAAAACTCTTTACTAATTCTGCTAAACAGGGTAGAAATGAATTACCTTCTGCTGCATCTAGGGCTACTCGAATCCTAGCTTTCCAATCTAGGTTTTCCAAAGAACCTGCCAAAAAATCAAATTGAGATCCATATAAGTTACTTCGTGTCCCTTACATATGTTAAAACATTTCATTTTGAAAGCTAACCTACCATAGAGGTGATCCATGAGCGATCCTCCAGCCAAGTACTCGTAAACAAGCACGAGCTCCTTCGGGGAGTCGTAGTAACCAAGCAAACGCACCAAGTTCTTGTGATTCAATATCGAGAGAAGATCAACCTGCTTGGTGAATAAACAGCATAATATTTAAGCATTACATATTAGATATTTTCAATTTTATTCAGAAAACAAAAATTGAGGCACATATATGTAGTACCTCATTTTTGAACTCTCCTTGTCCTTGTTTCGATGTAGGGGAGAGTACTTTCACTGCGATTTCATTTCCCTCCGGTAGCTTGCCATGGTAGACAGTTCCAAAACCCCTTTGTCCGATGGCTTGGCTGAAATTCTGTGTCGCTATCCTCAGCTCCTCTATGCTAAATGAACGAGACCTTGCAGGGTTCGGTACCTTGACCGATAAATCTGCATTGGCACCTGGCTTCCAAATTCCAATCAGAAAAACCCAGAGCAAAAGAACAAAACTAGAGGCATCTTAGAGCAACATTTATTATCAATTGGGCATTCAGATTTATGGAGGAACAAGGTAAAATCGATCACCTTACCTGGTTTTCTGGAGTATCTTCTACGATAGATAAGTATTGATATCAAGACAATTAGACCAGCTAAGATTCCACCAGTGATTGATCCAATCTCTACCCATTTGTTTTTACCTTTGGGAACGACAAGATCGACAAGATATGGATTCCCAAAGTACCTGCAAAACATTATAAACTCCTTTTACTTTTCAAATGTTTCATGGTTACAATCTAATTGAATTGATGCATAGTCACAACCTATGCAAGGGCGGGTCTCATTAAGGGGCATATGCAATCTGAATGATTTCAAAAAAACAAAAGTTGGAGTCTTCTGAAAAACGCTGAGCAGGTTGGTATTCAAAAGCCAGTTTCTAGCTGGCCCTGAATTTATAGCAGACCACCTCAAGGGTTGTTTCGGATAGGTTTAAAATTTCCATGCAAAATGTTTTATCCTGAGATTTGGAGAAGGTTATTAAAAACCATAAAATTTAAATGCACCTTGGCCTACATGCAGGTCAAAACTGTTAGGGAAGTCGGAAGAACAGTTCTCTGTTAAGAGTTTATTAGTTTCACTTTTGTCTTTTTTCTTAAAAATCTCTGATTGAACAGAACAGGAGAGTTCAGAGGAAAATAATGTTAGGGCTCCAGTCAAGTTTTCCATCAGGGTAAAAAGTTCAAAGGAGTATATGTTTTTGATTGAATAAACAGGGTTTTGAAAGAATTCTGACTTTTGTAAAAAATGTGTCATAAAACTCTACCAACAAAGATAATGCTCCGAATAAAGACAATATTCTATTTCACAGAGAATGCTGCAGTGACGATGTAAGCACGGACTAACAATAAAGGTACAAGGGATTGTGCCAATCGTTGGGACAATAGAGGCTACCAAATTAGCCAATATAATCGGTGCGAGCAGAAATCTAATGATAATAAACCTGAAGTTAATAAACTGAGATAGTCCAAAATTTCTCATGGAAACAGAGTTGCCTAGGAAGGTTGTCGTAAGTAGCATGAAACAAATTGGTGAACGGCAGAGAAAAGGGAAAGTAGAAATGGCCAATGATGAAACGTCGTGGAGGCGACAAAAATGTCAGTTTATGCAAAACACTGCAAGAAAGGTCAATCGAAAGGGGCAAGCTTAAACAGCACATTCAAACTTGACTTATGTACACCACTGCAAGAAAGATCAACCGAAAGCAACAAGCTTAAACAGCACACTCAAAATTTTGAGTTATGTACACCACTATTAGCTTTACTAAATGTACTCGTCCACTTTGGTTTGAGGCAATTCACCATTGAATCAATTTGCTACAAAATGTTCCTAAATGTGCTCACCAAACCCCTCTCCTACGATTCTGTATATTGTCATGGGCATGAGACCATGAATAAAACCAATGTTTACTTTAAATGCCAGGGCATCCCCTCATTTGTTTTAGCAAGTTTTGTCTTGCGGGTGACAGAAAGTTTGGATTGAACATTTTCTTAGAAATTTCGTCCTGGTTGATTTGGATGCAGGCTCTAGCCAAAAAGAAACATCTTGCATGGGCACATTGTGAAGTATTTCCACCAGCAGCAAGATAACAAATTTGAAGGACCCTTAATACTTACTCCTTCGTTTACTGTTTAATCAAAATGCATTCCTTAAACTTTGCAATAGAAAATTCAGACTAATAGACTAGACCATGTTACCTGAAATCCAAATTACGATTCAAAAGTCCGTCAGGAATTTCTCCACTAAAATTATTGCTCTGTAAGTAACTGTCAAAAGACAAAAAACGCAGGCTTCAAAACAAAATTACTTTCCACTCATTGACAAGTTCTTTTCATGTCAAACACATATATAGGAAGAAATTAACTTACAGCTCCTTTAAGTTGCTGAATTTGGAGAGACAGGATGGTATGGAGCCACTCAACTTGTTGTTTTGGGGATGTCTGAGAAACGAATAATAGAACATTGTTATTTGGTAGCAAAGAAAAAACACTGGTAAAGAGGGGGAAGTGATTTAGAAGACAAGGGTTATGTGTCTAGAATGATCTTACAGTTTCTCCAATCTGATTAAATTGCACACATATTGCAAAGACCCTGATAGATTCCTTCCAGACAAATCGCTAGTGGTAGACAAAAGCAAATGATAGTCAGTTCTTGATATAACTATTCAATTTGCAAAACATTAATACAGTTTAAACTTGGAGAGTTATTGAAATTAAATTTCCAAGACTCGAACTGGATTGTCTCTGTTACATTTGATTCCATTCCACTCAATACCAAAGCAAGGATCGGAAATCCAGTCACTGATACGAAATTCCTTACTCATATTCAGAAGTGCATTGACTGTACTTAACAACATAAGGTAATTAGAGATTTCAATGTTCCGCAGTCCATAATAATTGAAAACAAAGATTTCATTAAAAAACTGTGACATCAACTTGAAAGCACTAGACATTTGGCATGACACTTTGTGGTCTATCAATAGAATGTGAGAGATTCATGTATCATTATCAAGATTTTAAAATATGCAAGATAGAGGTATTATAATCTTACCGTCATCTGGGGAAGTTTCAGGTTCTGTATCAATAATGTTATAACGCTCCAGAGCATTTATGAGAGGCCCACGGCTGGAATTCCCCTTCCCTTTTATTGAATCAAGAGATATTACTACTTCTCTTGCCTGTGTAATTGGAAATCTAAACTCTTTCTCAATGATGTAACTGTTCATAGAGAAACTTACAGTGGCAACTGCTTTGCCATTTATTGTAACATTAAAAACCCTTGATTCAGAGGTGTTCACTGCTTCAATCTCTCCAAAATACAGGGCAACTAATGTTTTTTGCTTTACTTCTGTCATATTTAGGAGCAACTGGTTGACATTTGCTTTTGCAACTATTGCCGTTTGCATGACCTCACTAGGAGGGTAGTTGCTGCTACTATTGTCACTAGAAATCACTGCTGCAGTGATTCCATTTACAACAAGACTGTTGTTATATGTATCCCCTTTGGTGTCGATTTGCCAGAAGCGATCGTAATCATCAGCAGGGTACCTGATTATAACATATATACAATTCAATCAAACGAAGTAATTTCTCAGGAAAAATGTTAGACTAATTGTACAGGCATTGACTGTTTAAATCAGGTTAAATGCCAGAACCAATTCTCTTCTATGAGATGCATATCTTAAAACTTAAGTGAATTTGATAGAAGAGATACCCCTAGTCATACCAAAGGAATTTAAATATTTAACATGCTTATAACATGCTTAATTTTGTATTGTGCTATTTTGGGATTGTTTGGTGGAAGATTATTTTACTCAACATTTTCTGTCCTTTCTCTTCACCTACCTTCAGGGCTGATCTTGCTTTAAATGAAGATCCTCCTTTCAAAGATAAGATCCGCCCTGAAGATGGGGTCTTAACAGAGGAATCCAAATGTTGGGCGCTATAAAAAATTTACCGATCTTCGAAACAGTACAACACGGAAGCCCATTAATGTCCATACATGTACAAAATAGACCAAAGGGACTTTAACACTGCATCGACCATAGAATAGGCAACAAAAACCTTCCAAATGTTTTACTTTAAAAATTAGAAAAAGCTCATTACCATCTCTAGGATGTCATTAAAAGAGTGATAAGGTGGTATTTTTTTTTAAATATGTAAAATTATGGTGTTTTATTAAGATTCAATTATATAAATTTTGAATTAAATTTGTTGATTCATATTTTATGAGTATTGGTTCACACAAATCCATTTTTTAATGAGCATTTATGATTCATTTAACACTCATTGCACTTAGATTCAATGTTCTTGAATTGGAATAGTAGTACTAGGATGCGAAGCCTTCTAAAAACTCTTGATGCTTCAGCTTTGTAAACATCACCTAAATATAATGAATGTTAAATAAACAATTCAACTCAAAAATAGTACAATTAAACCTAATCAGAATATCTCGAAAAAAGAGTTAGTTGTACTTCGAAAATACTCTACTTGTGTCCTATGGAGAATGAGTAGAATGGAGTATGATATAATTCATTAAGGAGGTTCAACTTAAAAATTTGTGGAGCGGTAATTTGTTGTCTTCAAAGTGGAGCCTTGTTAAGTGGGATTTTGTGTGTAGACCAAAGCAGGAGGGTGGTCTTGATTTACGCTATGCTATTCTGAATGGGAAAGCTCTTGCTGCCAAGCTTTACTGGCATTGGTGTACTAATCAGCATTAGTTATGGGCTCGTATTCTCAGTCATAAATATCTTCGGGGTGTTGCTTCATTTGAGGTTCCTCGCTATCCTCTAGAAGGGAGTGGTTCTATGATTTGGCATACTTTGAAAGTGGGGGCACAACTGATTAAGTGTGCTCTTTTTTGGATCTGTCATTCGGGCTCACAGGCTCTTTTTTGGTTTGATTCTTGGGATGGTCACCCTCCTATCCTCTCTTCTTTTCCTCACCTCCAGCCCCTTTGTGATGTTTTTATTGCGGCCAATTGGGATACTGTGGAGCATTATAAGGTGGAGCAACATGGTTTGGCTTTAAGTTGTCATTGGAAGCAGCCTTCAGAGTGGCCACCTGGTGGATCTCAGGGAGATAGGCATGAGCTTGCCCTGCTTTTGGCTTTGTGTGCTTGTAACTCTTTGAGGGGCTCTAATATCTTAGCTTGGGATGGTTCGGAGTTGTCAAGAAAGTACTATGTGGCGGCTGGCTATAAGCAGTTAGGTAGGCAATTGTTTGGAGACATTAAGGTCCCCTAGTGGAAGCAAGTTTGGCACAAGCTGTCCTGGCCCAAGTGCAACTTCTTTATGTGGTCAGCGGCTCAAAACCGGTGTCTTACTTGGGATAACTTATGTAATGGTGGTTTCCATGGCACCTCTAGGTGTGTTTTGTGTCATGGTTGTGAAGAGAGTGTCTCCCATCTCTTCTTCCAATTTCCTATGCTAGAGAGATTTGGCACTTTTGGTGGGGAGTGTGGAATACGATTTGTTGGCATGCTTCCTCTTTGGTGGAGTTTGGGGAACGGTGGGGTAGGGCCCCTGTTTCTACCCCCTTTCTTCAGGCTGCTTGGGCTCTTGGGCCATCCTTTATTATTTGGAACCTGTGGTTGAACAGGAATAGGCGGATTTTTCAGGATTCGTTATTGAGAGCCCCTCACCTTTGGTGGAAAATTCTTCATTCTTTAGGGGAAACTATTGTGGCTAAGTGTGATATGACTGTGCCGGTGGACCCTCGTCATATTGGTTGTTGTAATTGTCTTCATCTTCATCCTCCGCAAAAGCAGATCATGCGCAATAAATGTAGACATCCTACCCCGAAGGTGAATAGGGAGGAAAGATGGACCCCTCCTCCTCATGGGGTCCTAAAAATCAACTCTGATGGTTTTTCTCGTGGAAATCCAAGTCATGCTGGCATTGGGGGTGTTGGTAGGGATAGCTCTGGAGATGTTCAGTTTATTTTCTCTGTGTATAAGGGTCTTCATTCTAATAATCTTATGGAGGCTCAGGCCATTTTATTGGCTTTGGAACGGGGTAGTCAATTGGGACGGTGTAGGATCATATGTGAGTCTGACTCACAGGTTGTGGTGAACCTTTTGAAAAGACAGTATTTGGATGATGTGAGCTGGCAACTAGCTTTGATTGTTGAACAAATTCTCACCCTCTGTGCTTCTTGGAGGATATTATTTTCACTCATATTCTTCGTGAATGGAATGGGGTTGCTGATTGCTTGGCTAAATGGGTTTTTGATCATATTCATGATTGGAATTTGGTGGCTCGGGGTCAACTACCCCCTGATTTGTCTCATCAATTGGATCACTTGGTTGATCTTGATAGGGCCTTTTAATGCCCTTGCTTTGTAACGTTTCCTTGATTTAATAAAAATTTACCCCTCCTTTATATTAAAAATCTGAAGATTTTATTAAACAAAGACTAAGAATATCATGGAAAGTGGAAGCCAAGTGTACATTGTTGTACTCCTAACACTATACTGTCTAGGCAATTCCAATTAGAATATCTGGTTATGGATGTAATTTGTATTGGACCATGTCTATGATCATCTGCAATGGAGCAAGTTGAACCTATAGCTATGAGGTAGAATGCTTCTCAAAATCTCCTTGTAAATCTTCAGGATGGAAGAGTTTGTTGAACTTTAAAAGCCTTGATTGATCTTATAGACTTTTAAAATAAAGAGTGCTGCATTTCATTGGCTTAATTGTATCTCAGCCATGTACGTAAGGAGATTTCTGTAAAGAAACTATACCTGATCAGTGACTCCCCACCCAAATCATATCTAGATACCGAATTCAGCATCAGTCCCTTAAGCTGCAGTGCATACATGCCACTGAAAAGCTTCCTTAACTGAATTGCAGAAACAAAAGGATCATTATCATTATCATCCAATGTACGAATAAAGCAAACATATAGTCTGTTACTGGAACCAGTAGTCAAAATCTTTTCAGTATCCTAATTTTGGGTTCCCGCAACTGCAATATTCTCCATCTGTCTATATAGCATACCCTGCGTCTCCACAGAGACATTGAAGCTTGGAGGATTTGTTTTTCCATTGTAATTACCAAAATGAAACCACAGCCTTAACAAATAGGGCTTTTCAGGATCCACAGGCAAGCTATAGCAAGATTTGTTAAGAGGCTTTGGAAAGAACCGTAGAGACTGCAAGTAAATGTCTATACTTGAGTTGCTAACATTTGCCTGTTCACCTACACTTCTGTATTCCTCCGAGTCAATACTCCAAGTCAGGTTCGTCTTAGGATCTTTGCGATTTACCATGGCGCCGCAATCGAGATTCAGGAAGCCTGTCAACATAAAAAAGAAACAGGTTTCCTTTTTACATATAAAATTATAAATTTATAAGTATGTAGTATTCTACTTCATTAAGTCTCAAATTAAGACAATCCAAGCGTTTATGTTTTTCCTTTTGAGATTAGGCAGCAATAAGAACAATCTTATATACAAGTAAACACATGCTGTAAGGACGACATGAAAATTAAAGATTGATATTTTTAGAATACTTCTGGTAGAACAGTATGTAAAGATTTTTGTAACATTTCGTTGATATGAAAGTACTAATGTGCATACCGGTACGCACATATATAGGCTAATCAATGAAATTTAAAAAAATAAAATTCAAAGTATATCCATTTTAATTGTTCTTCCAAGAACATTTTGGCTTAAAATATTATTAACCCCTGTTCATCTCATACCAGGTTTAGAAAACCGATTTGATGATTGTGGCAAAGAGAAATTTCTTCAAAAAAGTGTTCCAAAGATCTTGTTAATTTGGAATCTCACAAGAGTCCATCATCAGGATAAAACATGAATGACCCTTCATATCCTGATGATAGAATCTTTACACAGTCTATTTCAAAAGACATTTAAATGTTAATTTAGATCATTTTCTTCCTAGTTTCAATTTTCAGTTAATTTATTTGGGACCATTTTTTGTTGCTCTTTACAACAAAATAACTACCATACCTGTTTGAGCTGCAGCAGAGAAAAAGAACAACGCTAGTACTACCCATCTAAACTTCTCCATCTGCTCGCACAGAAAACTCTTACAAACAGCTGTTCAATCAGATATTATTGATCAAACAAATTAGAATGCAATGTTGAGGGCATTCATGTCATTGAAATTCGGGCATTTTCAATATCAGTTTGATTGGAAAGCTACCTGAGTCACGACAATTTTAGAGTAAACAATTAGAAGTCATTTCTGTACACTGTCTGACAGGAAATTTGCGTATCTTATTCTTCACGCCATTCCGTAGTCAAATACCGTGTTGACTGGATTTTGAGAGTCAAATATTTGTTAAATGTTAGATTAAATAATTTGTTATTGGAACAATTTTGTAGATTGATTAGTTGATTAAGGATATATAGTTTTCACAGTTTATTTTGTTAATAAATAATGTTTTTTTTTTAATTTATTTATTGGAAAAAGCATCTATTAATATAAAAAGAACAATGTAGAAAAGACTCTTTCAATATAAGAATCATAAAAGGAGTCTCAAAGGAATCTACATCAACAAGAAACAACACTAAAAGAGACAAACCAGCTGAAGCTAAATAATGCTTCTTGATTTTTTCAACTTCTATGTGGAATTCTTTTGAATTGCATTATTTTTTATGTAAACTTTATTTAATACAAAAAATAAATAATGTTTCTAGATTTGATTGTGTTGGTGTTTTTGTTTCAAGGATTAGACTTTCCAACCCATCATTAGAATAAAATAGAGAGTTGGAGGAGAAGAATTGATTAGTTCATTAGTTGATTTTTGGATGTTAAAAGTATAATTGATACAGATGAGTTAAAGAGAAACAAATATTGATTGTTGTAATTAGTTTGTAACATATTTGAAAGTAGAGTTGATAAGCAATTTTATTTGGAAAGTTTATAATGTATATTAAATAAATATTTTAAATAATTTAAAATATAAACAAAATTCCAAAAATTTCAAATAGTCTAATTGTGTTGAACAAATTGTTGAGAATAATATAGCATCACCTATAGTATATAGGTAAAGTTTATGTATGAGGCAAAATTTGCTACCACCAACCTATTCCTTTCTTTTTTTGTTAATCCAAAGGTATCCCCTTATCTGGAGGCAAGCGGAGGCGAGACTAGTCCTCTCGAGGTTGAGGTCCACGCCCGACACAAACCAACAACCGAATACCACCAGTTGGCAAGTCAAACCTTGGACCTACATGGAACGAACCCAAAGCCTTAGCACATACTTGCCAACCATTCGAAATACCACCAACCTACTCCTTATATATCATATACACTCAAACTATTAGTAAATATATTATTATATCTATTTTATATAAATATTCAAAATCATATTATTATATATATTTTATATAAATAAATTTAATCATCTTAATAATTAAATAAATGATTTTAAATAAAATTATATAATTAATATTAGATATTTAAATAATTCTTAAAATTTTATAATATTTGATTAAAACATAACATTTTTTTATTAAATATAATAATATTTTTTATTAATTAGAAAATATAAGTCTAATTTCAATCTAAATCTCTTTTGATAAGAAACAAAAAGAAAATAAGTATGTTATTTACATTTTATAAAATAATATATAAATTAATATAAACATCTTAAACACATTTATTTAGAAAATGCCTAAATATTAATTTGAAACTATTTTACTTATTTAAAAGTTATTTTATTTTACTTGATAAATTTTATTGTATTTACAATGTTTATTTTTTCCTTTTAGTGATTTTTAATTTTAATCATCATTCATTATTTTGATAATTCTACTTTTTAAATCATTTATTAGTGGATAGGCTTCATATAGTGTGAGACTTGAACTTTAAACAAGTCTCACACCTGCAAACCATTGTTGATTCATTGGAAAACAAGTTCTAGCTATTGTTTAAACAAGTTCCAGATGTTGTTTAATGGTAAACTAGCTGCCATTTAAAGGTAAACCAGCTATCATTTAATGGTAAGAACCTCCCAAATATCACTAAAAGTCTCCAAAATCTCACTTATCACATAAAAGTCATATAAATATTGATTTGACAATTAGATGGGAACATTATATTTACATTTGGAGTGTTTCTTCTCAATTTGATGACAATTTTTTTTTTCATTTGCATTGCTTTATGCTTTATATTTGTATGCAAATATCTCATAATCAAATAATACTTAATTTCTTTAAAAAAATATCCAGATTTGTCTAAATTTATTTCATTTCATTATTTAACACTTATTATTAATTGTTTAATTTAATCACATGCAACTAGAATTTGCAATAAGCACATACTCTCTAACATATTAACATACATTTAGTTTTGTATCAACATAATCATTGAACCTCCTTTAGTTGCAAGTGTTAGCTTATATAACTTTTTTATATTTCTATGACAGTTTTCTTTTATTATTTAAAAAATATTAAAAATAAAAAATAGCTTTGTAGTAGGTTGGGCATCTAGGGTTTTGTGCAGAGGGCGTCCCACACAAGTGTCAAGTGGGGGAGGTTGGGCCCTCCCTCATGTAGGTTTGTGGTTGTGTGTACCCTCACACGCCTGGATTTTACTTGTGTTTATTGTCTTCCTAATTGCATTGAGTGTGAATTTTTTTTCTTCCATTCATGATTATATATTTTCTCTCGTTAAGTGATTTTTGTTTTACTTTCTCCTTCTCGCCTTTGTGGTTGAGTATCCCTCAGCCCCCTATGCATTAATAGAGGGGGGTATGGACCCCCCTAGCCCCAATACAAGTGGGGTTAATTCCCTTCAACCCTCAAAAAAGGTGGAAAAATCCTTTAAGGATATTATCTCTGCCAATAGGGTCTCATTTCCTATAAGTGCTGAAATTTTGGTTGATTCTTGTAGCAATGGAAATGATCCTAACACAATGTGCAGGTGCAAGGTAAGTACCCTTATACACCCCTAAATTGCAAGCTCACTCTGAATGCAAATATGAAAATGGTTGTCACTAATGAAAGGTCTAGGCTTAATGAAACAACCATCTTTCTGGCCATTGTAGACTTGAACAAGTTCCTATAAGGAAATTTCTTGATTCATGGTTTTCTAACATTTGGGCAAATGAATTTGGAACTTATGTAAGTTTTTGTAGAATTTTACAGTGTGGATTGCTTTCTATTTTCCTTAAATGACATTCTATGCAAGAAAAGGCACTCTTAAAGGCCTACTGGAATATAGGGGGTTATGGCTTTAGAGCCCTGGCTTGGTCCCTGGCGGCCATAGCCAAATAAATCCTAGCCCTGTCATACCCTAGCTGGATTGTGATAAAAAAATATTCCCCTAGAATTAGAGAATCATCCCACTTTTGCTCGCTCCATTTGTGACCACCTTGAGGTTAGACGAAACCAAAGGAACCCTCCCGCACCTTGACACGTGGACATTACTCTCGTTGGAACCAGGGGTCGAAATCCCTAACAACATTGAAGTTGAGGACAAAGCAAACCCCTTTGTTTGCCAGTTAGAAATCATAGGAGGTATCAATGCATGTTACCTCTACCAAAAAGAGGGCCATGTCTGGAAAACAATGTCCCATAATTTAAAGGAACCAAGCCAAAATAAAATTGAAAAGAAGCCCTGATGTGAGCCCTAATTTGGATTTGTCTACAGAAAACCCCAATGTGGACCCTAAAGCCTTTAACCATGGGGATTCCTCCATTCCAAACCCTAGGGAAAATCCACTTGTAGTCAAGTCAGGGTTGGCTACAGAGGCTGACCCCACCCCTGTGGCTGACTCAGACACTTTGCTTGAACCGCTACATGTGAAGGGTGAAGCTAACGACACAGTACTCTTCATGTGTCTAGTCGATAATGACCACCCCACCAATTGTGACTTTGAGCAAGCAATGGTTCAAGAGGCAAACACAGGGATGGAGGTAATTGCCTTTGTATCTAGCCCTACTAAATCAAGTGGTGAACACCCTCCACTCAAAAATTTCTTTGAAGTGCTCTTGGAGGAAGGTGAGTTGGTGGATTCTGATTATTTGAAGGATTTAAGTGCAAAATCCTTCAAAGGTTCAATCAAATTCTTAAATTCCTTGCTCACCCTAAAAATTATTGGAAACCATATTTTGATGGAAAAACTAAACATACAAAAGTTGGCTATATGGGACATCAAAAAGAGAATTTTGAAAGAATTCCTAAATAAAGAGTGGAATGGGTTACCCACCGCCCCTGAAACTCAAACCTACTTATATGAGAAAGATGGTTTCCAATTTAAACTGCTAAGAAACAATCAAGGTGTTACCATGACTGGAACCTCTAGCATGGTCGGGGGTGATAAGGTGGCCTCCATGACAGAGGACCTAGTAGCTGCCATAGAAGAAAAACATCCTAATGAGATTCATGGTGAATCACCAAGAGGGGTGAATATACCAATATGGGAGAGTCCTCCGCTCTTGAAGGTAACACCTTGAGACCTCCCAACCAAGCTAGTAGTTATAGTCTTGAGCAAAACCCTAGGACTAAAGCTACAAAAAATCCTACGGTACAATCTGCTAAAAACTATATTCCTACTTCTGCCAAAAACCCTAACACTCCTAAAGGGAAAGACTCTACGTGTGGGGTTGAAAGAAAATCTGAAGAGTATAGTCCGAATTCATAGGATATATCAAACAAGAGAATAACATGGTTGTATAGACCGATAAGGCCCCTAAGCCTAGAGTAGGCCCTAGAAGGCCAAGGAAGAATAGTATGTCCACTCCTTTGGCAAAAAACATACAATTTTCTAAAAAGAAAAGGAAAAAAATTTCCTAAATGCTTTGAGTAGTTTAAGCAAGATCTAGAGGAAATCCCCATGAATGTGGAAGATGAAGCTTAATTGCATTTCATGGAATGTCAAGAGATTGGAGTCTCCTAACAAAAAATACATTGTAAGGAGGTTTTTAAACTTGGAAAAAAAAAAGATGTTGTGTTCCTACAAGGAACAAAAGAAATGGGGTTCACACTGGAAACAAAACTAAAATTCATTTGGAAGGACTCCTCCTTCTTCACCACTAAGCATGAAAAGGGAAAGGGAGGCACTACTATTCTCCTTTCCAGTAGGTGGTGCCATTTTTTCACTAACTTTGGCACCTCCCCCTACAACAAAGTAGATTGGGTGATAGTGGAAAAAGATTGTACCTCCTTTGAGATATGCTCCATTTATGCCCCCAATGATCGTAGGGAGAGAGCCACCCTTTGGAAATGGCTTTCCAACTTGTCGAAAGTCCCTTGGATATTGGGGGGAGATTTCAATATGATTGAACATCAAGAGGACAAGTGGGAGGTTTACAATACCTGCAAAGGAAATGAAAGACACTTATGACTAGGTCTAAAAATCAAGCTAAGTCTAATGGACCCAATGGAATGTGGAAAAAAGGACTTCACGGGGGTGTGGTTTACATGGTGTAACGATCAAAGAGTGGATAAAAGGATCTATTTCCAGCTGGATAGACTGTATGTGAATAAGGATAATTTCAATTTCATTCCAAATGAGGAGGGCCTCAAAGTTTGTGTATATCCCTACACTATGTTCGACCATCACCCCATCAAAGAAAGAATTGGTATAAGAAATGGTCAATCCTGAGATAGCTAGAGGAAGGATGGGTTCCTACTCAACACTTTCTTATGAAAAGATGAGGAAATTGTAAAGATGGCATCTCTTACATTAGGGAAATTAATAAATGGATGTTGAAAAATTTTAGTGCAACAAAGAGGTGGAATCAAAATGTGGAGGGTTGGAAAAGAATATTTTAAACCTTGGGAAAAAGAAATCCAAAGACAATAGATGGGAGGAAATAAAACTCTAGGACTGTCTTCTAGATGTGGAAGCCAAAATTCAAGCTGACCCAAGTAATGAAAGGTTGGGGGAGGAACTCACTCTAACCAAAGATAAAGTGAGGAAGATCCAAAATTAGAAGATTCAAGGGTTGAAGATGGGATCTAAACTAAACTGGCTCAACTTTGGTGATAGAGGGTCGAATAGTTTCTTCAATTATATCAGAGAAAATTGAGAAAATTTGGGACAATGATCGGTTGTTCACTTTGCAAGAGGAAATCCTTGAGCAATTTCATAATTAGTTCAAGAATCTTTTCACCTTGGAGAAGAATGTGGTAAGTAGCTAGAAGACTAGGGACTTCATTAAATGGATTATTCACAAAAATATCTCAAAGGAGGATGCAAATCAACTATCTGCTAACCTAACCAAGGAAGAAATAAGAAGGCCATCCTCTCCATGAACAATGATAAATCCCCTGGTAGTGATGGAATACCTGTAGAATTCTACAAAACATTCTTAGATTGGGTGTGTGACAACCTACTAGAAGTTTACGTAGAGGCACTAAATAAAGGCTCACTAGGATAAAATATCAACAAAGGCCTCATCAAGTTGCTGCCAAAAGGGGGAGATAAAACCCTGATAAAAAAATGGTGACCAATCACCTTGCTAAATGTGTCATACAAAACACTAGCCAAAGTGGTGAAATTAAGGCTAGCTAATATCCCGCCTAAGTTCATCAACAACATTCAAACTAGCTTCATCAAAGGTAGATACATCCTAGAAAATCTAATAACAAGATGGGAGGCTCTGGAATGGGCTAGGTGTTCCAAGCATAATGCAGTAATGTTTTTGAACTAGACTTTGAAAAATCCTATGATAGGGTTGAATGGCCCTTCCTAAGAACAACACTTGAAGCCTTTGGGTTCCTCATGAAGTTTTGTAACATGGTGGAAATTCTCTTGAAAGATGTTGTGGCCCAAGTTGATGTAAGTGGCTCAATCTCACAAGAATTTGAGCTAGAGAGATCCATTAGACAAGGGTGTCCTCTAGCCCCCACACTATTTGTAATTTCTTTAGATGCCCTCCACTACCTACTCAGAGAACAATCCAACTCCCCATGAGTGAGGGGAATCAGGCTACCAGACTAGAATGAATTAATTAACATATAATTTGTAGACGACATTGCAATTTTTCTAGAGTTGGAGGAAAGGAACATGGAAATACTAATGGGAAAATTTGAGCTCTTTTGCTAGGCCTCTGGTGCCAAAATATCTATTGCAAAGTCCATCATCCTTGGCCGAGAAGAATCACCCCTAGAGTGGATGAAAAAATATGAATTTCAATGGGGGGACCTAGCAAGCTGGTAAGATATCTTGGGATACCTTTCTCAGTCAATCCTAACATAAAATAAATGTAGCTTTGGAAAAGCAATAAGATTGAAAATAAGATTGTGAAGTGGAATAGGAAATTCCTATCCTTGGTTGATAGAATGCAAGTTTGTCAGAAGGTCCTGTCTTCTTACACCATATACTTTTCCTCAATCTGGCTCTTCAGTAGCTACCAAGTAAATGAAATACATCAAATAATAAGGTGCTTTCTATGGTCTAATGGTAAAGGCAAAAAGAGAAAAAATATAGTAAATTGGAAGTGATGTTGCATGGAAAAAAGTCATGAGGGACTTTTCCTAAAGGATCTAAGGTTGCACAACATAGCTTTGGAGGCCAAGTGGATTGCCAGGGATTTGGAGGGAAATGAGCCTTGGAAAGTATTGGTAAGAAAAAACATTCAATTAGCCACCCCAAAATAGGCTAAAGCATGGAAAGGGATACTAGTGTGTGATATTCTCTTGAGAAAATATTTTATGACTTTGATCGGCTCTACAATGTTTAAGAATCTATGGAAGCTCTAGGAGATAATTAAACCAAAAGCCTCCTACAAGGTAAATAATGTCTCATTAAATAAAGATCTTAGCTGCCACTAGAAGCAGTTCCATCTCTTGCTTTGTTACAAGGCTGCTCCACCAAGAAATGGAGCCTTTTAGGCATCCTAACCTTTAATGATATCCTGATTAATGGCCAAATCAAAAGATGGGACAACCTTGTTAATGAATTCAACCTACCTATAGCTAGTTCGAGAACCTTAATACCTTGAGGGAAGCCTACAAGGAAATCCATTTCCCTATCGACACTGTCAAGAACATTGTCCCTGAATGTGACCTTGTTTGGAAAGATGGTTCCAAGCTAACTGAGATCAAAGCTAAAAAAAATCTATAAAGGAATAACTAGTTTAATTGATGTTATTGTACATGCTAATCAGTGTTGGGGGATTGATCTCCCTGATAAGGTTTGGTTTAAATTTTTTGATTCTATCAGGCATAACATTAGAGAGCCTAAGAAGGGGTGTTTTAGATGGATCACTCTTTTGCACAAGTTACCTTATAAAGTTAATCATGTGGATATTTACATTTGCACCTTGTGCAGGACTCTAAAGACTATAAATAATATCATCTTTGACTTTTTGTATGCTAAGGAAATATGGAAACTATTCTGTAATGACTTAATGATTTGGGATAAAAATGATAAAATAATTTGGCAAGATATTTTATTCAATTCTAGGAAATTGAAAAAATAATTTCAATTTTTTTGGATTTGTTATCTATTGAAATCTTATGGCATTTATGGAAGGCAAGGAACACAGATAAATTTCAAGGGTGTAAAAGGGTACTTAGTGAGTCATCAAAATGACTCACATTTTGCTATATTGTGTTACAAGTCATTCTACACTTGGAAGTTTCCATGACAAAGTTTTTAGGATTGCTAAAGGAAGGCTCAATGATTGTCTTCAAGGAAGAAATAAAATGTGGCCATACACATCATTGCAATCAAGAAGAGGTTGGAGCCTTCATGAGGGCTATGAATGAGTTTCATGGGGCATACAACAATGCAAACAGTCTCAAGGTTCCACACTCACCAGGTATGTAGGAAAAGGAAGAAACTAGCTCGATCAATGGGGAAGTAAGATCCAATGTCTTGCCAGTTAATAGGAGGCCAGACCCAGATGATGTTGATGGTGGCAGCAAATGCTGCAATGACCAACCTGTTCCATAATCCTGTTCTAACTAGATATAATAGCTACTTCTATAAGCCATACTAAGTAATAATTTTGAAAATATCTATATTTGTAATATCTTACTTGGACCAAGAAATATTTGTTATGTTTAAAACTTATCTAAAGTAAATGTTGCTCTCAAAACTCCTTGATAAAGCAAGTATGTGGCATTTTGTACATGTTGTAATGATCTGATAATCTGCTTGACAAAAGGATGTAAAGATTTTTTGATATACTATATCTAATACAAAAAATAAAAATAAAAATATTTTTTAAAAGAGATTAATTTTTCATATTTATTATTTTTTTATAAATATATGATGATAAAATTTAAATATGAAAAATTAAATTAATTTTAAAATATATATTTTTAGTTTTTATTTATATTATTTTGTTAATTAATTAATTTTTAATACTAAATAGTATTTACATTTGTGTAACCCTAGTCAAGTAATAATTTAAATATATTTATTTAATTTTAAAATTTTATCTCAATTTGATATGCTAACAATTATAGTTTAATTTGGAAATTTTATTTGTTTTTGTTCTTCTATTGTTAATTAAATATTAATATTTTGATATTAAATGGTTGTCAAGTTTAAGGCTAAGGTAAGAGTTTTTATAACACAAGTCATTACACTTCACCTCTTGTTATCATTGGAGAATATTTTATAGATATCTTACATCTTTTAGTTTTATTTACTTAAAAGTTGTTTCATTTTACTTTGAAACTATTTTATTAATTACTTGCACATTAAATATTAATATTTAGACATATAAATGACTCTCAAATTTAAGATAAAAGTAAGAGCATTTGTTAATAGACTCACTCCATTAATAAATTGTATATATATATATATATATATATATTATATTTTCATAAAAAATATCAAGTAAATTTCTTATTGGTTTTTGAAGGTCTCATGTAATTTTTTAATAAGCACAATGCATATCTTTTGTAGTTCTTAACCAAAAATTTGTCACATAACTGCACATTTTTATAGAATGAGTGCAAATTACACCCACCCAACCCAAACCCACTTTAGAATTAGTGCAAATTTCTCATTTAACTTTACCTTGATTCGTTTTTTAATATTAGTGTAAAAATATTTAAAAAATTATTGTTGCTCCCACTTTGGATGTGATCAAAGTGTGAAGATTGACCTGCAATTTTAACATATTTTATGTATTTTTCTATGGTTTTCAATTTATTTGACTTCAAATCATTACACAATAAAATTGGCTTATAGTAAACCCTAATTATGCCATCTATACTTTATATGCACTTAAATTTAATTCATTAGTCCATCTAACCATCCATGCAAAAAATAAGAATTATCCTTTACCAACTCACATCAATCAATGCACATTTGTATGAAATGAAAATCACTTGCTAACAATCAGTCAAATCTGTTCCATTTAGGTTAACTAGAATATTCACAAACTGAGATTCAAACAACATCAAAGAAATGTGATTGAGAAATTATTTTAAGTATTTCATGTGCCATTTTATAGGCTTGGTAATATTCTGAAAGGAATCATTGCCCTCATTTACAAATATGAGATTATGCCATCAATGGAATCCGTTGGAGAAAAATATATATATATTTACAAAATGATTCATTACATATCATTAATTTCTTAACAAAAGTGGAAATAAGATATTGCCTTCAAAGGACAACTTCCATAAAAGTTGCATCTTATATATATATATATATGCAATGCCAATTGCCCCTTGTATATTCTCATCTCAAATGCTTATTCCCAAAATATGCTTAATAAACATAAGAAACTATGACCATAGTCATAGAATAGGTTAAATGCACCAGATCCATACAAATTTGAGGCATATTTAATCCACTAAGCCATGATCCCAATGCAATATTTGAAATCAACAAGAAACTAAATAACCATTAAACTAACATGAAAAACACGAAAAACAAAAAGGAAATCTATTCTAAGACCTCGAATCTTATCCCATTAGGGGAGTGGTCTCACATTGATGTGGAATGGAGACCCTTTCCCAATCCCTTGGATAATATAATCTTGTTCCAATCGATTTTATTGAAGAAAATTGATGAAACCAATGAGATATGAACAAAACATGATATGAAACTAGTTTAACATGATGAGATGAGTTTTAAATGCTAAGATGCTTGATAAAATGGATGCAATCTATGCTAAATGTAAATAAATCTCAAAGATGAAATCCATATAAAGAAAACTATGCTAAAATGGATGCAAACTAAGTTACCATGGAAGTCATTAATGGATGCTTAAGCTAAATATGGATGAATACTAAACTAAAATTCTAAAAGTGTTCAATATGGATGCAAGTGAGTATGAATTTCAATAGCATAAATTTTCTATCAAAAGATGGATCCATTTCTCTCTGAAAATAGTGTTGTATGTATAGGAAAGCAAATAAAAAATCAATGGCTCATATCGATTTTATCTATCAATGGTAAATATTGAATGGAGGATGAAACATAGATCAAGGATTCTCATCAATGGATGAGAATCAAAGATCACATGGATCAAGAAAAGATCAAGGGCTCATAATCATGCAAACAAACACACTTTACAACAACTTTAAAAGGTTGTTTCAAAATTTGTTTGGAATAATCGCCTTTTTGGAGGAAAATAGGAGAATATTCCTTTGGAATATACCCTATACAAGTGGGTAAGAGGTGAAATTAGTAATTTAGTAATTAAAACTAAATTTGAATGTGCAAGATGAAGAATGTGAGAATATTCATTAAATTACTTATTTATTTAATGAAAAGGGGATGCAATATGACATTTAATTAAATATTTTAGGGTTATTTAATTAAATAAGAAGACTTAGGGTTTAAATTAAATAGTTTGAATTATTTAATTTAAACAAGATGGAATTTTAGTGTGAGAGGATATGAATTAACCTAATTAGATTAGTTAGACCAATAGATGAAAATGACACAGTTAATTAAATAACTAGCTTATTTAATTAATCAAGTGAAAAGAAGATGGATTTCAGGACGAAACTATGTTAATATATCAGATTCAAGTGTGTAATACCATTCAGGACATTTTTAAGTGTCTATAGAAATAATATAGGATCTACTATATTTGTATCTGTATTTATTGTAAGAAAAATTGATATGATAATCTCATGATTCTCATTATCCTAAGATAAATTCAACATTTCTACTATTTTTCCACCAAAATAGAGCTAAATAAATCACATAAACAACATTAATCACTATAGTTAGAATTCATTCCATTCCCCTCATCAAAATGACCACTCGTTAGATTTAAAAAATTACTTCGTAAAATTCCTACTTGTTGCTATGAAATCTAGCATCCTTGAAAAATAATTATCAAACTTGACATGTGGTAGGTGATGCAACATAAACTACAAGCTTTATGAATAAATAATACAAGTAGATGATCAATATAGTTAGAATTCATTCCATTCCCCTCATCAAAATGCTCACTCATTAGATTTGGCAAATTTCCTTACAAAATCCTTATCCATTACTGTGAAATGCAGTACCCCTGAAAAGAATTATCAACCTTGCACATGTGATAGATGATGCAACATAACATACAAATATTATAAATAAATAATATAGTTATATGATCACTATAGTTAGAATTCATTCCATTTCCGTCATCGAAATTCTCACTCATTAAATTTCATAAATTTCCTTACAAAATTCTTACTTGTTGCTATGAAATATAGCACTCTTGAAAAGAATCATCAACTATGCACATGTGGTAGATGATGCAACATAAAAGTAGATGGAATTTTTATAGATAAATGTGACTGATGGATTAGTATGGGCTGAATACACTTGATCCATGAGGATACGAAGTATATTCATATCACTAAATGTCAATCCCAATAAGATCAATCAAATAAACACTAAACTAGGAATCCATTAAAACTTAACATGTTAAACTATGAAAGATGCCTTTGTGACCTCAAGTCCATAGGGGGAGGGTCTGGGAGGGTGGTAACTCCTAGATTTTAGGGTTGTTTCTAAGTTGTTTGATTTTCTCTGTACAATAGGCTTCAGATGAGGCTGAATGGGTAATTGGATGGTTATGAAAGAAAGTCGGGTAACTTTAATTCAATACATAATGTGTGTCTAAATATTAGTTTGAAGGGAAGGTATGGATTGGATTACTTGGTAATGGTTACCAGTTGAGTTGAGCTCACCTTGTGTTGGTACTAAGTGATTTATATTATGTATTATAAATATTAATCCTCAGAATTAAATGACTATTTATAGGCTTCTAATTCACTCAATTGTGATCTACTTATTCTACATTAAGAACCTATCTTCCAGTTATAGTGCTAAGCATGGGTAAGGAGCAATACTATTATGCTCGAGATTGACAGTTGTCTAGGGGCAGTACCTTGCTCGAGATTGACAGGGGTCTAGGAGCAGTACTATGCTTGAGATGGACAATAGTCAAGGAGTAGTACTATTATGCTCAAGACTAACAGGTGTCTAGGGGCGGTACTATGTTCTAGATGAATAGTATTCAATTAGAACTCTATGCCAATGATGGCCACCCTTGGTTGCTTAGTCGTTTGATGGACTGCAGGGAAGAGAAATTCTAATGAAGGATAAGGAAGTAATAGTTGGACCAACTTCATAGTATAGATTTGGCATATCTTAATGTGGAAAAGATATACTTGACCCTATTGAGTTGAAGGCAGACCTCGGTGTAGTATGGGATGCACTGAATCCTCTTTCCTATTGTTCAATGGTGTAGAAGATCGGGGAAAAGGATGGGAACCACGGTATAGTGCGCAATGCACCGACATTCTTTTTCTACCTGGGACGCACTAAGGGCAAGGATGTGTTAGCTAATGAGAGTGTGTTTTCTAGTCATGATGGTGATGTGATGTACATATGAGCCCGCCACTAAGGTACTTGTGACGTATGCTAGATTTAGTCACTATGTAGCTGGGACATATAATAGAGCTAGTCACTGTGTATAAGTGGCATATGTTGAATGTAGTCATTGGGTATTTATGTCGTATTTTGTAGCTAGTCATTGTGTATATGTGATATAAGTTGGGAGTTAGTCACTTTGCATATGTGACGTATATTAGAGCTAGTCATTGGGTAAATGTGTTTTCGGTTGGAACCCATCACTATGTATATGTGATGTGTAGGAGCTAATCACCTTGTGTATCTTTGATTTATGCTTGAGTTCCCCCCTAAGGAATTGGGGGATTAAGGAATAATATAACCTTGTGTGTTTGTGTATATTTGTACACCATGGATTGGTAATGTTTGGTGGGATCAACATTTAATGGTAAATAGTATTGTTATATTAAGATTGGGCTAAGTATTATAAATAGTCATGGTTTAGAGAGAGATCAAAGATCTGATACAAGAGGAGAGGATGAAATCCCTCTAACATTGGTGGGTGAACTACGCAACCTCTGATTTCCTATGAAGGAATACATAGGTAGGGTCATCAATAAAGAACCCTCGAGGCTTAAGTCTAGGTCTAGGAATGATCTTAACCTTGGTAGCTTACCTTCCCATGTGTAAGCATATAAGTGGCAAGGTCGAGATGATGCCCCATGGTGAATGGAGGAGTTTTGAATTTAACACTTCTAAGATACGTGAAAGATGCTCAGATAATAAGTTGGTATTTTTTCTGAATTGATTTAAGAAGGATTGAAACAAAGAATTATTATTAGCAACCGTGGGGTGGTTGTTATGTAAGGAAAGAAAAGGTGTGGAAAACGCCTTCCTATTGCTAATTCTAAGAGGAATAGTGCAAATTACAGGTTCAAATTTAATTACAGTGCATTAAAATTGCACATTAATCAAAGCATAATAGACAATTAAAGCATACACATAATTAGACACTAGTATTTACATGGGAAAACCCTTACGAGAGAAAAACCCACTACACCAAGTAAAGCCTCTTTGTATTACAGTAAACAAATGACATAGAAAGATACAAACTTCACTTTCAGATGTCAATTTTACAGCAGCAATATTTCCTTGATCAACCTTGTACAAATCAAATCCGGATTACAGTTCTATGACTCACTATTACAATGCTTATATAACATACAACGAAGAACACAAACTTTCAAACCTTCAGCAACCCTTTTTTTGTTAGAGTTCGTTGTAATGTATATACTACAACCATGGACGATTCGATCTCTTTGTACAAATGGTTCAGCTCAGTTTCTTCTATAGAGAAACTGTCGATCTTACCAGTCATGTGGACAGTCACCTCCAAATCAGCAAAGTCCTCCAATTTCCATCAAACAGCTCAGCAGTCAACCAAGTTTGTGCTCATTCAACCACAGTCTACCTTCGAGTCCATCGGCATGACCAACACCATCAGTGACCAACTGAAAAATATCATCAAAGTTCCAAGTCACCCCGATGTCCCAAAAGAACCATCACGACCACACGCATCACCAAGAGTCTCCCTGACGTTAAACAATCAGCCTTATCGACAAGACAACAAGCATCGAAGACAATCTAAAATGTCTCACCAAGGTCCCAAGTCATCCTGATGACCTCAAGTTCAAATGTATTCTACACCAACTCATTGGCAAGAGTCACACCGATGTCCAACTAGAACAAATCCATTGGCAAGATCACAGGCATCGGTCCAACATTCTCAAGTCTAATCAAAGACCAATGTTACCCCAATGCCTCTGATATCGGCAAGAGTCTCCCCGATGAAACTTCTCAACCAGACCCACAACATCATCTTGAATTCAGAAACCCACACCGATAGTTCAAGTCACATCGATGATGAGATCGGTAAGACTCTTCCCGACATAAAATTTTGGTTAGACTCCTAGCATCGATATGAGTTAGAATCCCTGCAACGATAGTTCAAGGTCACACCGACGACTTCCTTCAGCTGTGCTTCGGCAAGAACATGAACTAGTCACACCGATCTGACCACTTCGAGCCTTTAGAGATAAACTGCTTTTCAAAAAGACATCCCAGGTGTCACACCGATTTTTCTCTTTCAGGAGGTTTAGGTCAGAATATTGAGGCACATGTTTCCAACAAACTCCCGCTTGATGAAGATCTTCTGACACCTCCAGAGAATTCAGGAACTATTGAGATTCATGGGCTCCAAGGCTCGTCGAACTAGCACACCACCTATACTTGTCTGTGCTCATTGGTTTCGTGAATGCATCTGCAAAATTTTCCAAAGTATTCACTTTTTTTCTAAATAGACCTTTCCATCCTGCACCATATCTCATACAAAGTGATATTGCACATCAATATGTCTTGTCCTAGCATGGAAAGTTGAATTTTTCACCAAACAAATAGCACTCTGACGGTCACAATAAATTGTAATTTTCCCTGCACTGAACCCAATATCAGAACACAAACATCTAAGTCAAACAACTTCTTTGCAAGCGTGAGTTGTTGCAATGTACTATGCTTTAGTAGTGGATAAAGCGACTACAACCTGCTACTTGCTAATCCAACTAACTACACCACCATTTAACATGAAAATATATCCATTGGTGGACCTTCTGTTGTCAATATCCCCTGCCCAATCATAATCCACATAATCGTGAATGTTGAGTGATTGTTGTGATCCAATCGAGTTACCATGATAGCATAAAGCATACTGTGATGTACCTTTTAAATATATAAAAACTCTTTTCACAGCATCCCAATTGGGTCTTCCTAGATTTTCCATAAACCAGCTAAGTACTCACATTGCCTAAGCAATGTTTGGCCTTGTACAAACCATTGAATACATTAAACTACCAACTACACTTGCATAAGGCTCTCTGGTCATGTCCTCCATCTCAGTAGGAGATTTTGGACAATCTTCAACATACAGTTTTGTTCCCTGCAACACTGGAAAAACTAGTTGCTTGCAATCGTTCATACCAAATCTCTCCAGAATAGTGTTAATATAATTACTTTGGCTTATCCAAAGCTTTCTGCTCTTTTTGTCCCTGGTTATTTCCATCCCTAGAATATACCTTGCTGCACCAAGATCTTTCATTTCAAACTTTGCAGACAATTGAGATTTTAGATCAGAAATCATAAACTTACTATTCCCTATGAACAACATATCATCAACATAAAGGGCAATAATAAGAACACGATCATTTTTCAGTTTTGAAGTACACACAATGATCTGATCTTACAAATCCCAATGACAGAACAAATGTGTCAAATTTCTAGTACCACATTCTAGGCGAATGTTGCAAACCATACATAGATTTATTTAACTTGCAAACCTGATTTTCTTTACCTTCTTCCACAAAATGCTTAGGCTGGGACATATAGATTTCTTCTTCAAGATCACCATGAAGAAATTTTTTCTTCACATCCATCTGTTCAATTTCTAAGTCATACGTTGCTGCAAGTGACAAAAGAAATTTGATAGATGTCAGCTTGGCTATAGGAGAAAATATTTCTCCATAATCAATTCCCTCTACTTGGGAATATCCCTTTGCAACCAACCTCACTTTATATTTTTCAACACTGCCATCTAGACCGATTTTCTTTTTAAATACCCATTTATAGCCAATAGATTTCCTACCTTCAGGCAAGGGCACCAAACTCCAAGTTTCATTCTTCTCCAATGATGCCATTTCTTCCTTCATGGCTTCCAACCAAGAGTTTGCGTCAGGCATTCCAATTGCCTATTTTATAGTCCTAGGCTCATCAGTGCTAGTAATCAAAGCATAAGCACAGTTTGCATCCAACATGGAAAAACCATGCCTTTCAAGTTGTCACTTCTCACTTGTAGACCTCCTCACAGGTTGAGGTTGAGGTTGTGGTTCTTCTTTAGAACTCTTAGAGCTACTTGAACTCTAAGATTCAAGTACACTGTCTATTTGTTGTTCCTCTTTTTTTCGTGTTAGAGGAATTTCAACAACATCATTTTCCTCCTTGACTTCTCTCATCCCTTACTGTAGATCCACTGAAGAAGGTTTCAGCTCATGAAAAATAACACTTTTGTTGTACACAACTTTTTCAGTCACAGGATTCTAAATCTTGTATCCTTTCACAACAATGTTGTAGCCAATTAAGATACATTTAACTAATTTGTTCTCCAATTTAGATCTCTTCTCATTCAGAACATAAACATATGCTTTGTAGCCAAAGACACGAACATGTCTCAGAGAGGGCTTCTTACTAGACCAAGCTTCCATAGGCATTTTTTCAACAAGTGTTGAAGAGGGAGATCGATTTACCATGTAACATGTAGCCACAACCTCAGCCTAGAAATTATGCTCTAGAACAGCATTGCTCAACATACTTCTCGCTTTCTCCATCGGCGTCCTGTTCAACCTTTCAACAACTCCATTTTGTTGCGGAGTGTAAGGTGTTGTCTTATGCCTTTTGATACCATGGTCCTTGCAGTACCTTTTGAAATCTGCAAAACAAAACTCACTACCATTGTTTGTCCTCAAGCATTTAATTTTCTTACCAGTCTGATTTTCAACCAAGTTCTTGAACTCTTTAAACCGACTGAACACTTCTGATTTACTTTTTAGAAAATATACAAATGTCCTTCTCGAATAATCATCAATCAAAGAAACATAATATCTTGATTTTGATAAGGAAGGAATATTTACTAGACCAAAAACATCAGAGTGTATATAATCTAGAACACCAGAATATTTGTGAGGACTAGAGTAAAAAGAAACACAATGATGTTTTCCATATATACAATGTCCACAAAATTCAAATTCTAGGTTACAATCATCAAGCCCCTCAACTAGGTTTTTATTTTTCAAGGCTTTTAAACCTTTTTCACCAATGTGACCAAGCCTTTGATGCCAAAGCATAGTCTTCTTTGCAGAAGTTTAATTTCCAAAGAATTTGCACTAATAAGAATATTTTCTTCCTTCTCTTCACAAACAAATTTGTGTGAATTTGCAGAGACACTATTACATTGAACAACAAGTGCGTCCAACTTGTACAGAGTACCAATTCGATCACCTCTATCTAGCACCATCGAGCCTCTAGTCATTTTGCAACCATTGCTTGAGAAAGAGACTTGCACTCCAACATCATTCAACTTGCTTACAAAAAGTAAATTTTGAACCAGACCTGGTATATGCATTACGCCATCAATTCCCTTAATTCTTTCGTCAGGGAATTGAATTTTGACTCTTCCACGACCAACTATTTCTAGAGACGAATCGCTTGCCAAATACACCTTTCCACCATCGTATTTTTCATACTTTGTGAACCAATCTCTATGAGATGTCATGTGTAAAGATGCTCCAGAATCAAGCAGCCAGACATCATCTGATGCCCGAGTTGCCAAGGCTGCAATGAAGGCATCTGCATTGATTTGAGAAGAACCATTGTCTGAAGAGTTGTTGTTCTTTTTCCTTTTCTCCTCTTTACAATCCTTTCGAACATGACCGAGCTGCTCACAATTCCAACATTTCACCTTGGACTTCTTACCAAGAGACTTTGATCTCCCTTCTGATTTTGATTTGGACTTCTTATCCTTCTTCTTGCCTTTTTCTTTTGATCTACCACAAACAACGAGAGCCTCCTTTGCCATCTTAGAAGACTTCCTTCTCATCTCTTCTGATAACAAAGAAGAAACCACATCTTCCATCTTGAAAGTGGTTGTCATACTCCCTATATCCATTACTAAATGATCCCAAGAGTCAGGAAAATAACATAATAGAAGTATACAATGATCTTCATCATCAATTTTCACACTCACAAATGTTAACTAAGCAATCAACATGTTAAATGTATTCTAATGATTAGCCACATAAGCCCCTTCCTCCATTTTCAAAGAGTACAAATTCTTTCTCAAGAATAGATTATTCACCAAGGACTTGCCTTGATAAATGTCTCCCAGTTTCTTCCACAAAGAAGATGCAATCTTCTCTTCATGAACATTCAGGAGAATAGAGTCTATTGCACAGAGTCTTATCAACCCTTTTGTTTTTCTATATACTAGGTCCCATTCTTCTTGCTTCATGCCTGGGGGTTTAGTTCTAGACACAACAACCCAAAGATGACGATCCACTAACAGATCTCCCATTTTAAGTTTCCACAACTCAAAATTGCTGCCATTGAAATTTTCAATTTCTACTCTTCTTGATGTGCTTGCCATCTCAATCGGCAAACAAGATTACTAGATTCCTCTACAAGACTCCGACTTCTGAATTAGCACAAAAAACCAACCCTACCCACAAGGATAACACGACTAGCCAGGCTCTGATACCACTTGTAATGAAATCAAAGGTGCGGAAAACGCCTTCCTAATGCTAATTCTAAGAGGAATAGTGAAGATTACAGGTTCAAATTTAATTACAGCTCATTAAAATTGCACATTACTGGAAACAAAATAGACAATTAAAGCATACACAGAATTGGACACCAGTATTTACGTGGGAAAAACCTTACAGGAGAAAACCCCACCACACCAAGTAAAGCCTCTTTGTATTACAGTACACAAATTACATATAGAGATACAAACTTCACTTTCAGATGTCAATTTTATAGTAGCAAAATTTCCTTGATCAACCTTGTACAAATAAAATCTTGATTATAGTTCTATGACTCATTGTTACAATGCTTATACAACATACAACGAAGAACACAAAATTTCAAACCTTTAGTAACCCTTTTTTTGTTACAGTTCTCTACAATGTATATACTACAACCATGGACAATTCGATCTCTCTGTACAAATGGTTTGATTCAGTTTCTTTTGTAGAGCAATCGTCGATCTTACCAGTCATGTGAATGGTCACCTCCAACTCAACATAGTCCTCCAATGTCCATCGAACAAATCAGCAGTCAACCAAGTCCATGCTCGTTCAACCACAGTCTGCCTCTGAGTCCATTGGCATGACCAACACCATCGATGACCAACTGGAAAATCTCATTGAAGTCCCAAGTCACCCTGACATCCCAAAAGAACCATCACGACCACACACATCGCCAAGAGTCTCCCTAATGTCAAATAATCAACCTTATCGACAGGACAACAAGCATTGAAGACAATCGAAAATGTCACACTGAGGTCACAGTCATCCTGATGACCTCAAGTTCAAATGCATTATGCACCAACTCATCGACAAGAGTCACACTGATGTCCAACTAGAACAAATCCATCTGCAAGATCACAAGCGTTGATCCAACATTCTCAAGTCTAATCAAAGACCGATGTTACCTCGATGCCTCTAAGATCGACAAGCGTCTCCCCGATGAAACTTCTTGGCCAGACCCACAACATCATCCTAAATTCAGAAACCCACACCGACGATGAGATCAGTAAGACTTTTCTCAACAGAACTTTTTGACCAGACTCCTAGCATCGATATGAGTTAGAAAACCCGCACCAATAGTTCAAGGTCACACTGACGACTTCCTTCAGTTGCGCTTTGGAAAGACCAGGCACTAGTCACATCGATCTAACCAATTTGAGCCTTTAGAGATAAATTGCTTGTCGGAAAGACATCCCAGGTGTCTCACCAATTTTTCTCTTTCAGGAGGTTCACGTCAAAATATTGAGGCACATGTTTCCAACATGTTACATTTAGGCTTTCTTTTAATCCATCAGCAAGCAGTTGCTTTGTATATCAAGTGGAAAATTAGAGCCTTATAAGGAAATGAATCCTAGAAAATCCTCATTGAGAATTGTATTAGATCTAGTGTGCCTTCTAGTAGACTAGCCTAGAAAGGGATCAACTTTAGCACTTTTCTCCCCATGAGATAACCTGCTCAAATTCAAGACACTTTTGTTATTAAAATCATTTGGAAAGCATGGAAGGATATTAATCTTTGGATTTTATGGGTAGGAAATGAATTTTGCATTGGCTAAGCTCTATTAACCAACAATTTATGTGGTGATCTCTGGTTCTTTTGTGTCAATATTAGCCTTTGACTAAGGTGCCATGAATTTACCTTGATTTTTTTTAAATATCATTCATCAAGCTACCAGGAATTATCTCTCTTGGTTAGAGTTCAAAATAAAATTTAGGCTTGCTAATGAAGATAAGAAGACTTTTCAAGTTGTTGTCAATGTTATCCCTCCCCAAATGATTCATAAAATTTGGGTAAGATCTTTTAAGCCATGGTTAAAGGATTGGAAATGGCATCAAACACACCCTTTAGTAACTACAAGCCTCATAAAGGTTGTATGTGGCTTTCACTCCATCTTCATATGGTTAATCGATTGAACCAATAGAGGAAGTTGAACCATCATTGGTAGCTTCAATCCTCTACTTATTCATGGTATCATCATTTCTAGTGTGTCTAGTTGGCTATTCTTGAACCTAATATGACACACTTTTCTCGGTGTATTCTTTGTCAAGGTCTTCTCTTGATGGCTCCTTTTAAGGTTCTCAATCCTTGTTGTCCATTTTATAGAAAATTTGAGAATCTCAAACGCCTTTTCTAGTTTTTTATTCTATAGCTTAGGATCTTGGCTTTGCATCCATATTTTTTAAGGTTTTTTTGGCCTACTCTATTTTCTTGGCATATGGTTTTGTTGGGAGATTGTCCTTGTCTCCTTTTAGAATATATCTAGGTCTCATATTCATATAGGGTGGAAATTCTCTTCAACATTTCGAAAGATGGAAATTAAGCTCTTTTTTCTAGTTGTACAGATAAGCATTTTTCTATGTATACTAAACCTATGATATATGCTAGTGTTCTTATGTAGATTCAGGTGCAAGCAATAAAGTTGTACTTGAAGTTACTCATTTTTAAGAGATTTTGGACCACTAATGGAATGCTTTGTACACTATTGTTAGAGTTTCTCTTGCCCCTCTTCTCCTCAAGGGCGTAAGCATGGTCACATCTAGTCTTCCAAACATGATAAAGGCTCTCGTTCCCATGGTTCCCAACCTCTAGGTACTAAAGATAATGCTACCTACAAAGGCTTTTTGTCTTCTTGGCCACCATCTACTTCCTCTCATGGGCATGGTGATGTTGGATGCATGATTTAGGAAAGGTTCCATGTCTAGATTTGGTCATCTCCTTGGTCCATGCTCAACCTAGCTCAAAAGGCACTCTTGAAGAGGAGGGAGCTCTCACTTGTTGGGAGCCTATTGATGACTCTACCGTCAGAGATGTATGCGGAAAGCTTGATGATAAAAATCCTCCCTTTGGTGGGATTGCTTTAGGTACTTAGTGTTATTTGGTTTCTTTTCTTTGTTTCAAACTCCTCAATTAGACTTTGAGGGCATGCCTTTATAATATCCATATTTATTTTTGTGAATTATCTACTATTATCTTTTTATTTTAATAAAAAATTAGCAAATACTTATTCATAAAAAATAAAAAGTTTAATTAGTTATTATTGTCAAGTAAATATTTATCTTTTGCAAAGTTTATCATGAAAATTTATTCAAAAAATGAAATTGAAAATTTCATTGGTTAAATAATTTCGCTTCTTATTGTTCAAGAAAACTAATAATGAAGTTTGTACAATTTTGGCCTATTAGTGTACTGAAATTTGGATTCCAAATATGACAATTAATAATCACTAGCAAATTGAACCCACTACACATGCTGCATTTTTTCTTTCTTTTCAATTCTTCATAATTCAAACATAAATATATATGAATCCTAATAATTACCAAAATATTACCATTCCCTCTATGCAATGAGTTAAAATTTCCATCAATAATGATATTGAATGCTAGAAATTCCTTGCAATCTAATGTCAAACCACTAAACTATATATGATTCATGAGTATGTATGAAAAACACACATTATAAGATTCCTATGTACCCTACACCCTCTATGTGAGTTGTTTTCCACCTTTCACATTTGAAGCAAATGTGGTTGGCAAGTGTAAAGCCAAGGCAAGGCTGCTAGGAAAGGTTGCAAAGATGTGTGCTAATGTGATCGTCAAAATTCTTGAATATGATATTGATATCAAACCTACCAAGCTAATTAAAGGTTGAGTTTTGTGTCAATATTTGGCTATTTAGATCTCACCATTCTAACTACACAATAGTAGCAAAAGATTGAAATTGGCTCGACAAATGAAAAAGAATCAATCCCAATTGGATGGATTGGTGCAAGAATTAGGTACATGGATACACAATTACAATAATGATGATCTACTACTTCTTTGTGACTTCAATATTGATGAATGACTACAATATAAATTTAAACATATTAGAAGCACTCTTCAATAACAACAATTCTTACTCAACATGAATAACCCCTTACTAGGATCACTTATTGATCATGCCTACTCAAACATCAACAAAAACAAATATCAAATTTTCATGTATCAAATATATACTTAAGAAGCATGTACACCATTGTATGAAAAAAACAAAAACACTTTTTAAAAAGCACGTACAAACAATCTACTACATGATACTTTTGGCTCTAGGAAAATTCACCGCCAACAATTCATCGTGGGAAAATTCACTCCCATGACAGATTCACCTCAAGGAATAATTTGATTTATGATTATAAAAATGCATGAAAATTATTCTTTTGCAAAAAACTTTTTAAAGTTTTGGAAATATATATTAAAAAATGTTAATGCTATTAATTTTCCGTGGCGGTGAATTGCTAGTGGTGAATTTTCCTTGAGGTGAATTTTTCATGGTAGTGAATTTTCCCACAGTGAATTGTTGGCGGTGAATTTTTGTTTCTTTTAAACTGACTTAACTTTGTCAACTCAATATGAAAAGATCAAGTTTTCTTATGATAAATACATATATACTCCAAATTGTTCAATGTACTATTTGAAAATAAAAAATATATAATACAGTTAATTTAACCTTGGAAAAGGGCCCAAAATCAAAATGTACCATTGTTGACGGAATATGCTTTATAATAAAACAACCCACATTTATTTGGCCCTTCCACCACAATATAGAGTTACAACGGGCACAGGCAACGATTAACACAACCCTCACTAATTCGAAATATAGTACTCATCAGGGATCATAATTCTGCACAAAAGATAACTCTCCAGGGTCACATCTCTACATGAGGTTGGAGAAATAGACACATTGATTTGTTGTAGGATTGTATGGCCTAAGTAAAAAACAATTAATAAAACACAAATTAGAACTATCAAATTTCCCCATCGACCTCGTGAATGATTTAGAGGAAAATTCATATCATCTGCCGACATGAAGCAGGCTGCTACTATAATCGGCTACACTCTGTTCCTCAGAGGACAAGGCATCCACGGATTTTCCTGCACTTATGTCTTTAGGCTCGATATAAAGCATAGCCTCTTTTATCCCTGCTACAATCTCATTCATGGGGGGTCTCTTGTATCCTTCTCTCTCCACACATTTAAGTGCCAGATCAACAACATAATTGAAACATTCCATCTCATTTTCACCCAAAGACAACCTCTTATCTATGATGTCTATCAAGCGACGAGGAGAGTCTTGGTCTGCCTCTCTATGGAGAATTACCTATCATGAACAGATTGTTTGTCAGTCTTTCTAAATATAAAATGCTAAATATTTAAAGATAGTGGTCAAAATTAAATCTTACCCATCTCACAAGGTTCACTTCTTCCTCACAATCTGCATCTTCGATTGGTTTTCTTCCGCACATCATCTCTAACAAGACCACTCCAAAGCTATACACATCACTTCTCTCTGTCAACTTGTTGGTACTAAAATACCTTCAATCAATCAACAAAAGTTACAATAATATGTAAGTAAACAGCCCTTCTATCAATTCAAAGTTTCAAACTGCTGGGTTAATTTGCATCGCAACCCAAAGAGAAAATAAATTTTGAGGGCATAAAAATCTCTACTCTGGATCCATGTATCCCATTGTTCCTTTAATTGTGGTAGTCACATGAGATTTTGCATCATCTCGAAGAATTCTTGAAAGCCCAAAATCTGCAACTTTTGCCCTCATATTCAAGTCCAGGAGGATGTTTGAACTCTTCACATCTCTGTGAATGATTTTTGGTGTGGCCCTCCAATGCAGGTATTCCAGTCCTTGAAATATAACACATTCAGATGAGGTGATTTTAAAGTATATTCGAGGCTTATAAAAGAAGAAAACGTTATAAATCCTCTACAAATTCTGCTAAACACTAAACAGAGTAGAAATGAAGTACCTTCTGCTGCATCTAGGGCTACTCGAATCCTAGCTTTCCAATCTAGGGCAGATGGATTCGCCAAAGAACCTGCCAAAAAATTAATTTGAGATCCACATGAGCTATCTTGTGTCCCTTCCATATGTTAAACACTTTATCCCGAATGTTAACCCACCATAAAGGTGATCCCTGAGCGATCTTCCACCCATGTACTCGTAAACAAGCATAAGCTCTTTGGAGGAGTCGCAGTAGCCAAGCAAACATACCAAGTTCTTGTGATTCACTCTCGATAGAAGATCAATCTGCTTGGTGAAAAGATAGCATAATATTTAAGCATTACATATATACACTTGATTTTAATCAGAAAACAGAACCGAGGCAGACATATGTAGTACCTCATTTAGGAACTCATCCACTCCTTGCTTCGATGAAGAGGACAGTACTTTTACAGCGATTTCATTTCCATCCGCTAACTTGCCATAGAAGACAGTTCCAAAACCCCCTTGTCCGAGCTCTTGGCTGAAATCCTGAGTCGCTGTCCTCAGCTCTGCTACGCTAAATGAGCGAGACCATACAGGGTTTGGTACCTTGACTGATGTATCTGCATTTGCATTTGGTTTCCAAGTTCCAATCAGAAAAACCCAGAGCAAAAAATAAAATTAGAGGCATCTGTGAGCAACATTTATTTTCAATTGAACATTCAGATTTATGGAGGATCAACGTGAAATCGATCACCTCACCTGGTTTTCCAGAGTATCTTCGACGAAAGACAAGTATCAATATCAAGCCTAATAGAACAGCAAGGATGCCGCCAATGATTGATCCAATCATCGCCCCTTTGTTTTTACCTTTGGGCAGGACAAGATATTGATTCCCAGAGTACCTGCAAATTATTATAAATTCCTTTTACTTTTGAAATGTTTCATAGTTACAACCTAATTGAATTGATGTTTAGTCACAACCTGAATAAGGGCGGGTCTCATGAAAGGGGCTATGCAATCTAAATGATTTCAAAAAACCAAAAGTTGGAGCCTTCCCGCAAATGCCTAGCAGGCTGGTATTTGGAAAGCCAGTTTCTAGCTGTCCCTGAAGAAGGGGGCAGAATTTATTGTAGATCGGGATAGGTTTAAAATTAAAATTTCCATCCAAAATGTTTAGTGCTGAGTTTTGGAGAAGGTTATAAAAATCTTAAAATTTTCATGCATCTTCGCGTACAGGCAGGTCAAAACTGTTAGGGAACAGCATTTCCCTGTTAGAATTTATTAATTTCACTTTGTGTTTGTTTCTTAAAATAAACCTCTGATTGAAAAGAACAGAAGAGTCGAGGACAATAATGTTAGGGCTGAGGCCAACTCCCGTGTAATACCCTGTAGTTTCCCATTTTGTTAAGTGTTAGTGTTAGGCTAAAAAGTCTAAAGATTTTATGTTTATAATCCATGATTATCACTTCAAGGAATTTTGACCACCAGGATAATATGGTTTATATTGATCATGTTCTGATTTAAGAAGAGGAATGACAGTGGACTTGATTACATTATGTCTCTTGAAATATTTATTCAGATTAATGTTTAATCAAACTAATATTTATTCAAATTGTTGATTTTTTGGATTATTTTGTGAAGCTCGATGTTTTGATGAATTGGTATGGGTGTGCAGGGAAATCGCTAATGAGGAAAAGGCCAAAAAATTTAGGAGGGTATTTTGTTCATGGGGAATTTCATTGATATCCAATGATGGTGCAAGTGTGGTCTGACAACAAAGGGTGCCAAGAGATTGTATCAAATCGTTGGGACAATGGGAGCTACTGGATTACCCAATATAATCAGCACGGGCAAATATTAAGCATGATAAGACCGAAGTTAATAAACCAGGATTGTCAAGAAATTCTGTTAGAAATAGAGGTGCTCGGGCAGATTCTCGTAAGTAGCATGAAATAAATAGGTGAATTGCAGATTAAAGGGCAAGCAGAAATGGCAAATGGTGAAACATCAAGGAAGAGGTAGAAATGATATGTCAAGCATGCTATAAGAAAGATCAACTAGAAGATTGCCAAATTTCTAAGTGATTTAGAAGGTCCCAAGTTGCATGACAAAAGAAAATCCTACACAAAGGATGATGGTGTTTTAGCTCTGTTAGGGTTTTTTTTTTTTTTGTCCTTGTCAATGTTATATGACTTAGAGGTAGGAGTTTTGTGTTTTTACTTGCATTTATCGTAGCATCTTTTTTGTGGCTAAGTTTGTGTGTATTTTTTGCTCACTTCAAATGGTCTCAACCTTTCATTCTTCCATAGTTGTTGCTAGAGTTAAAAGTTTAATCACAAGCAATGGCACCTCGCCCAAACATCCCCAAAAATTTGTACCCAAGGTGTTTTAGGAAGATTTCTTCCAAGACACCACTGGATATTGTTCTTCCAATTCCAAAATTTGATAATGTATGTCATTGGCTAGAAATCTTTACTTTGATTGGATATTTTGTGGGTAGGGTCCCCTCGAAAGTATTCTCAAGGATTAGGTCGGCAAGACTTGGACCCCCCATGAAATTCACCTTGTTGTCATGCAAAACCTTACCATAGGTTTTTTCTTTTTCACTTCGCTAAAGCAAATCATTCTAAAATGATGCTTAGTCATGGCCCTTGGCTTGACTATTCCTCATTGATTGTCTTCAAACCTTGGATGTGAGACTTTGTCATCTCTAATGACAAATATTTTAAGATCCCTTTTTAGGTTGAGTTTCGTAGCATACACCTCCCATGCTGGAACTTTTTGAGCTAGATAGCCTCTTCTCTAGGCTCAATTATGTGCATTGAACTAGAATGGTTCTATTCAACTCATCCTCAACAACAAATTTATGTTGAGGTAGACCTATTCAAGGACCTCAAAGACTCTGTCGATATCCAAGTTGGCCAAACTAAATACATCCAACCTTACCTTTATATCAACCTCTTGAACATCTATTGTCAATGTCAATCCTTAGAACATAGGATACAAGATTGCTCTTTGGTTCCCTACAACTAATGGTTGTTGCACTACCCTCTTTTAGGTCAACACCTTCAACAAATGAAGAAGAAGGTTGGTCAAGACTCAACTATAGTTAGCCACAAATCCAAAAACTCTGGTGACAGGCCTTCCCCCACGCCTTCTAACTCTAGAAACCAGGTTGTTGGAAATGTTTCAAAACCTTCAAAATCAGATAAAGATTCACCCTCCTCCCTTGGCTCTAGACTTTTGGTGAGGTGAAAATAGTTTGCAATCTTTGTGGCATCAACTTTGTCTTGGTCAACTACCGTCAATGCTTGACTTGCTTCCCCTCCCACTGTTAGGCAAAGGAGGCCTCATAGTCCACCTAGGTGACTAGAGGAAGGATAATTTGTGCCAACCAAATGTCAACAGTTACCTCTCCACTTCTAGATGGAAAGTTTTGAATCCCATGAAGCCAGTTTATAGAATAGTTATTCCACTTTGGACAGATTGAATAACAAGGAGATGTCTCTTGACACTCACTTATGAATTATATTTCCTAGAATGTCCAAGGCTTGAAAGACCTCCCACAAAAATAGTTTGTTCATGATGTTAGTCTACAATTCCCATGTCTAAAAATTCTCCATTTACAAGAGGTTAAAGTTATTGGCTTTTATCTTTTGTTGCTTGTAGTGTGGTTTGATCTTCCAACCATTTTTAGTGTAGTGATCACGAAGTAGGTTAGGGTGGAGTTATCACATTTATGTCTCCTACATGGAATCAACATTTAGTTGACTAGGGATATGACCCCACTAATTGAGCATAATGGGCTCTTTCCAACATTAAAAATCATTTTTTAGTACTATTAATGTTTATGCTTTGAATGATGCTATTGAGAGATCTTTCCTGTGGAGGTAGACTACTAATTCAATTTCAACCACTACTTGGATTTTGTGGAAATATTTTAACATGATTGACAAGTCTTATGACAAATGTGGGGTCTTGTCTATGCGTTGAATAGCTAGCGAAAGAGAGACCTAGTTCTTCATACATAATAAATTGAGACAATTTTATCCCAATATTGGTTGCCAATAAGATCATATGACATGGCACACTAAAATAATTTGAGTTAGGCCTGACAATGGGCCTAACAGAGAATTGAAGAGGCTAGATTGTGCTATTATGTCAATTCAATCTTTTTTGTCTTTAGCCAATGGAGCCCTTGTCAAATGTTTTCCTTTCAAACCACTTACTAAAATGGTTTTATATTGAATGGCAACTTGCTAAGCCCAAGGCCATGAAGACGCAATTTTTCCTTAACATGTCAATGCTTAATCACAAGTCCACATCAAGTCACACTCATGTGTGAAATATAGAACATTGCCCCATGCATGGGACTAGTTTGATATCTTCATGGAATGATTCCATAACCCATACTGCATATGTTCTTTGCATTCATGGGCACCAATTATCCTACTTCCATTGCCACTCATACGAGACCACCATCTTGGACCTCCACCATGTCACCATGACTTTGGAAGCACAATTGTTCAATTTTGTCACTTAGATTCATGTGACTCAAGTCTTCCACTAGAAGCAAGTTGCAAAAACTCATAAAACACAAGTAGCTCAAATCAAGGCTAGGCTTCATTGACTCAAGATTGGTGACAAATTTTTGAAAGAAAATTTTCAAGCATTGCATGCCCGCCTTTCTTCTTAAGTTCATACCTTTGTCCAACACTATGACCAAGTTTTTTTTGTTATACTTTGAATGAATCAATTGGTTGGGTTACACCAATGCCTCAATGTGGTCCCTTGCTAGGTTTCTAATTTCCATTGTATTCTTTGTGACCATCTTCTTACCAAAGAAAACTTGAATAAAGTTCTCTTTATAATGGCTAATGACAAGGCTCCTAGCCCTTATGAATTTTATAAATCCTTTTGGGATACTGTGGGAGACAACCTTAATAAGATCTATATTGAAGCCTTTCATTCCAAATCTTTGGGAAAGTTATTTAACAAAGGGAATGTTAAAGTTCATACCTAAAATTGGCGATCATGAATTTTTTTAAACTAAAAACCAATCACTATGTTGAATATTTCCTACAAAGAATTTCCAAATCTTTGGCCCTCAATCTCTATCCTATACTCCCTCAACTTGTTCATTCTAAGAAAATAGGCTTCATTAAACCTAGATTTATTCTTGATAATATTATTGCTATCTATGAAAGAATAGAATAGGCTCACCACTCCTAGAAAGCCACTATTTTTATTAAGATCAACTTTGTCAAAGCTTATGACCACATTGAATGGTTGTTTATTCTCACCATGCTACAAGCACTTTGTTTTGGGCCTCATTTGTTTCAAACTATGGAGATGTTGTTTGTGGATGCTTTAGCTTGCATCATGATTCCTAGTGAGCAATCAATGCATTTTGGGCTTCATAGGTCCATCCACCAAGGCTATCATCTTGCCCTAACATTTTATGTTCTTGTTGGTGAAGGATTTGGGTACCTCCTAACTCATGTAGTCTCTCAATCCCTTGTCAAGGAGATAACTCTTCCCAACAACTAGTTAATGCTCATTTTTCCAACAAATCTTTTCTTACTCTTATTGAGGAAGAAAATAATGTCACTCGACCCCTTCAATTCATGGATATCTTCTATCAGGCTTTTGAATTGAGTATTCAATGGAAAACGACTTAATGTTATGAGCAATCCTTTCTTCCCAAATTGAATTGGCTTGATCATTTTGACTAGAAATGGATGATAATGGGGAAGCTTTTTTGTTTTTTGGCATTCCCTTTGCATCTTAAGCTTCACCCTCCATACTTTGGCTAGCAATAATTCATGGAATTGAAAAAGCTCAATTATTGGATTACCAAGCCTCTTTCTCTAGCAGGTAAATTCCAAATATGTTCAATTTTTTGCATCCATGCATGTGTATTACTCTTCTTGTTGGGTTCCTTTTAAGGCTTCATACTTGTGAATTAAAAAAATCCTCAAATATTTTCTTTGGGCTACCAATGAAGGATATCATGGTTTCCATCATGTCAATGTGTCCTGAGATTTCTGCTACCTACCTTATGATTATTGAGGGCTTAGTTTTCTCTCCATCCAAAGATAAGGCATTACTCTATGTGCTAAATGGGTTATTAGAGTGTTAATGGGCAATGAAGCCTAGAAATTTTTGGCCATGCATTGTACTATTTTTAGAGTACCTTCAAGTCATTCAACTTGCAAGGGCCTACACTTTTGTACTCTTCTCACTAGTCAAAAAACTGTCAAAATTCAAGGCACTTTGTCATCAAAAGTATATGGGATGCTTGGGAAAATATCAAGCCTTGGCTTCATTGGGTAGGAAATGACTTCCACAATGGTCTTTATATCAACAAGAAATCTATTTTATGGTCTCTAGTTCTCTCTTGTCAAGACCACCCTCTAGCCAAAGTTCCATGGATCCATGCCTTGAATTTTTTTGAGTGACGCGTTTGTGTGTTGCCAAATTTTTATCAAGATAGCCACCAAGAATTTTCCCTCTTTTCATGAACTCAAATTGAAATTAAAGCTTGCTAATATAGACCAAGAGACATTTTAGGTTGTGATTGATGCTATACCTCCTCAAATGCTTCACAACATTGGGGTTAGGTCTCTTAAACCTTGGTAGGAGGATTGAAAATAGTTACTAGATACACCCTTGTGAAATTATAAGCCTCACAAAGGCTATTTGTGGTTGTCCCTCCATCTTTCTATGGTGGATCAGCTAAATCTTCAGTGACCATATGTAACTCTAGTCCTCTATTGGAACATGGCATTCTTAGTTCCAATACATTTGGTTGGTGATTTTGGAGCCTAAATTAGCTCACTTTGCATGGTACATTCTTTATCAAGGCCTTCATATGGGTGGTTGTTTAGCTCATATAGGCATTCCCAAGCCTTTTTTTCCATTTTGTGGATAGATGGAATCCTTCAAGCACCTCTTCTAGTTTTGTCCTAAAGCTAAGGGGGCTTGGATTTGGATTCATGATTTCTTAAGGCCTTTTGACCAGCTCTTTTTTATTGGCATATTATTTTACTTGGGGATTGGCCTTATAGATCCCACACAAGTATATCCAAATTTGGCACTTTCAAGGTGGAAATTCTCTTCAATACTGGAAAGATAAATGCAATTCTCTTCTTTTTTATTGTTTTGTTTATGATCACTTTTATTTGTATACTAAAGCCATGGTTTGTTATAATGTGTTTACATAGATTGATGTGAAAACTAGTAAAGTTGCACTTGAAGTTTCTCATCTTCACAAGCTACTAGACCACTAGGGGATTGCCCTTTATACTGTTGCCAATGTATTATTGGATCCCTCCTTTCCTCCTTGAGGGCATCAGTGTGGGCACAACTAACCTACCAAACATGATAGCAAATCTTGCTCCTAAGGTCCTAATGGATCTCAATCTTTGAAATCTAGAGGCAATGCTATGTATGAGGGATGGTCCCAACCTTTTATGTCACCTTTTGCCTCTTCTCATGGGTGTGGTGGTGATCCTAGCTGGCCTAACTCAAGTAGGTTTCCTTTCTTGGAGTTGGATGTTTTCTAGTACATGCTCAAAAACCCTTGGATAACCCTCCTAAAGAAGAAGGTGATCTCACTTGATGGGAGTTGATTGATTATTCAATCCCTAGAGAAGTTTGGGATAATCTTGATGACAAGGACCCTCCTCTTTCTAGCTTTGCTTTAGTTGCTTAGACTTTGTGGGCTTGGACCTACTTATGTTTAATTTGGTCTCACTAGACCTTATGGGTGTGTTTCTCTACCACCCTCCTTTGTTTGTGAATATTGTACTATTATCCTCTTTCAAATAAAATTAAATAGGAAGTATTCAACAAAAAAAATCCTAGAAAATATTCTTAGAGTTAGTATACCCCTCAAATTAGCCAATGAAATCCCAAATGGGAGAGAAAAAAACTAGTCTAATTATCAAATGAAATAACCAAATGAAGGTTGTTGAAATTGTGAACAAAAAAGTGTGGAAGTTGTGGTTGATAAGCAATGAAAGCGTATAATAAAAAAATAGGAGCATATAAAAGTTTTGTTAAGGTATCATATCTATGTTGACACATGATGTCGATTCTTTGAAGAGTCTTTGTATGTGTCGAAAACTTCTTTTATGTTAATGTATCTAGAAGTTAGTGGCATGGACACTCTATTGATTAAGTACCTTGTAGTCATAGATAGCAAAGGGGGAAATAAAATCCTTTGTGGGTCTAGTCATTGTTGCCACTCGCTGAGTAGTTTTAGTTGTCACAATTATATACGAAATTATGGAGTTCCAATGCTTTGGTTGTCGTTAGGAAGATTAATATGGCTTCGATAGGATGGGCTATAGCTAACACCAAGTGAGATAGGTTGTAGCCACCATTGATTGGAGAGAAAAGCTCCATGTTGGATTGTAGCTTAAGTGATCATCTTGCTTGTATATCGATGATGGTCATCTTGGTTATAGGTCCAAATTATGCTCATGTCTTGATTGTAGTTCAATGATGGCACCTTTGTTGTAGTGGGGTGGAATAGATTGTAGCCAAATCTCCTTAATCACTTGTGCTTAATCCCAATGGAGTGGTTGTAACCCTTTCAATTTTTGTATGTGAGTCTAAATTTTAGTTTCAATGCTGAGTCCTATGTGTATAGTGTGTGTGTCAATAAGTGTTAAAGTATTGGAATGACCAACAAGTGGATGACATAAAATTATTAGAAACAACTAGGAACTTGCATAGTCTAATCTAGTTGTGAAACTCAAATAATAGTTATGTGCCTCACTAATACCCCCTTTGAAACTAGATACTTCTTGTGGGGGTGGCCAGGTGGAAAAATGGGTTTGATGCTTTAGATTGGCCTTCAAACAAGTTATTGGTATTTGAGATTACCATGAATTAGAAGTATCACGTATGGTACCTAAACTTGTGTGTCACGAATTAGAAGTAGTTATGGTTGTAGAAATGATCATTGAATGCCATCTTAAGTTTATGCTTTTGAATGTGAATGTGTATGATTGTTTAAATGAGCTTTGAATTCTATATTGTCCTAGAATGTCTATAAATAAAAAGGATAGAAATTGCATAGGCTCCATTAGCATCTAAAGGGTTGTGCAACAAAAGGCAACAAGACTAATAGGTCAATGAAGGATGATCTTTAGATTTTTGTTGAGAAAGGAAAGGCAAACATAGGAAGCACCTAGAAAGTTTAGCCAATGGACACTTTACGAAAGTTGAACTTAATTTGTGTACTTCTAAGAATATCTTGATGTAACGAGGTGAATGAATAATTTATTTGAAAATTAATACTAGTACAATTGAATAATGTATTCTTTTCATTGATTATTTTTGTATTTTAATCAACGTGGACAAATGATCTCACAATGCCTCTAGTAATTATAGTCATTTTAACTAATGTCTAAGTCATTGATGAGAAAATGGAGTATTGAATAACATCTATAATCTAGAATGTGTGAATTAGAATAGTTAGTGTCAAAGATGAACTCTTCTAAGGATACAGTCTAGTAACTCTATAATCTTGTACAACCATTCATTAAATAAATCTATAGAGCACCACCACACCCATTAGAAGAAACATAAGGCAACTTGATAGTAGATCTCACTCATGTGGTCCTTATGGCTCTTAGCATCTAATTTCTAGAGACAAGACTACTTGTGGGTATGGTCCTAGCCTTTCAAGTCGTCTTCTGCCTATTTTCATGGGCACGGTGGTTCTCCTAGCTAGCCTAAATATAAGGTTATTTAGTGCTCCATTTTATCCACTAGCTTTCCACCATTTATTTACTTAATACAACTAATGCTATATATCCATAGGGTCCTCTCAAACATTATGATCACTTTGATATAAATAAATCCAAAATGAATTCAAATAGATTTCCAAAAAAATCAAAGCGAGCAAGGGCCAAAAGAGAAAAGTGTCACAAATAAATCTAAACTGATTTATTTTTGTGGTTTGGGGTGGGTGCTTGGTGAACCTCCTCCCATAGCTCTATCGCATCAAGATATTTCTTTCAAGTTGCAAGGACATATTTCTTCCAAGTTGCAAGGACATAATTGAACTCTCCCTCTTTTAAGAAGCCCTACCTCCATAGCCAAAGGAATTATGGTAGGGCGGTAAGATACCACCTTTAACTCCCTAGACCTACCCTTCCCCTTCCCCTTCCCCTTCCCCTTCCCCTTCCTAAGCCAATCCAAAGACTGGTTAAAAAGCACAAGCTACTACTGCCCTATAAATGAGAATCTCTAGATCTCTTGCAACCAATTTCTTTTAGTCTTCTTATAGTTTATCATATAAAAATCTACACCAAGTTTTGGAATAGGTATTGAACCAGAGTATCACAAAGCTTGCCACATGTCATTGCAAATTACTACAAAACTATGACACCTAGTTGATGCGTGTTGTGCCTAAGTCTAGTTAGAGAGCTTGTCAAGAAGTCAAGTATAGGCTGCAAAATGTTTGTAGAGATTTATCCCTTGGATTTGAATTCTGCTTGATTCGAAAGGAAGGAGTTTCACACCCAAAAACTCCTTTTAAGGCATAAACAATCCCCAAAGCTTGTCAAGAGTAGTGCTGAAATCCTATAGGATTGAAATAAGCCTTAACCTAGTTAATAAACATTTTGGATCCAGAACCCTTGACATAAAGCCAAGGAAAATTACAATAAATAAGGGTACAAGATTTTTGGTTGGATTAATCAAGATGGTGCCACGTGTCATGTGGGCTTGGATAATCCTTGTATAAACCAAAAAGGTGTCTATATCAGAGTTTTGCTACTCAAATAGCAAAAGGGCTTAGGGTTAAACTGGTAGACTTAATCGTAAATTAACCATCATAATAATAAAAAAAAAAAATTATGGAGGTCATCCACAAATTATTTGTAGCTACCCGATACGGGAGCACAAGCCTTCTTGGGTTGAACCTCTTCGGCTAAAAGCCAAGGACTGAGGGGTATCCTTTCCACCAAATTCACCCAGGGCACAATCCCAACCTCATTCCTTTTTAGGTGTCGGAGCCTTTGCACTCAGCGAGACTTGATCCTTGGTGGGCTCATTTAGAACCTTTCAACTTCACCAGTAAACCAAGGTCCCATTGACCATAATAATATTTTGGCTTTACAATCCCAGCCTCATCCCTTTTTAGGTGTCAGATCCTTTGCACTCAACAAGACTTGATCCCTAGTGGACTTATTTAGAACCTTTCAACTTCACCATAAACCAAGGACCCATTGACCATAATAATATTTTAGCTTCTGATAATCAAGTAAAAAAATGTTTTAGCCTACATTTTGATAGATAGAATTGAAAGTGTGCTGCAATGAAAGAAACAAAACAACAATGACTAAGAACATTTTGTCAAATATTCTATAGAATAATGCTGCACTGACAATGTACTCACCATTCCCCTTTTCCTATTAATTCTATATATTGTCATGGGCAAGAAACCATGAATAAAACCAATGTTTAGGTTAAATGCCAGAGTACCCCCTCTTTTGTTTTAGCAAGTTCTGTTTTGAGGGTGACAGAATGTTTGGATTGAACATTTTCTGAGAAATTTTGTCCCGATTGATTTGGATGCAGGCTATAGCCAAAAAGAAACATCTTGCATGGGCACATTGTGAAATATTTCCAGCAGCAACAAATTTGATGGACAGTCAATACTCACTCTGGTTTACTGTTAATCAAAATACATTCCTAAAACTTTTGCAATAGAAAATTCAGACTAATAGAATAGACCATAGTTACCTAAAAACCAAATTACGATTCAAAAGTCCGGCAGGAACTTCTCCACTAAAATTATTGCTCCGTATGTCCCTGTCAGAAATAGTAAAAAAACGGATGCTTCAATATAAAATTACTTTCAATATCCTACCCACTCATAGGCAAATTCTTTTCATGTCAAGAACATATAGTAAGAGATTAACTTACAGGTCCTTTAAGTTACTGAAATTGGAGAGACAAGGTGGTATGTAGCCACTCAACCTGTTGTTTTGGAGATCTCTGCGAAACAAATAATAAAACATTGTTATTTGGTAGCAAATACAAAACACTAGTAAACAGGGGGAAATAGTTTAGATAACAACAGTTATGTGTTTAGAATGATCTTACAGCTTCTCCAGTCTGGTTAAATTGCACACGTTATTTAAAGACCCTGGTAGATTCCTTCCAGACAAATCGCTAGAGTAGACAAGAGCAAATGACAGTCAGTTCTTTGTATAACTCCTCAATATGTAAAACTGCGATACAGCTTAATCTTGAGAGGCATTGAAATTACATTTCCAAGATTCGAACTGGATCGCCTTTGTCACATTTGATTCCATTCCACTCAATACTAAAGCAAGGATCAGATATCCAGTCATTGATACCAAATTCCTTATTCATTCTCAGAAGTGCACTGACTGTACTTAACAACATAAGGTAATTAGAGATTTCAAGGTTCCACAGTCCATAATTATTAAAAACAAAAAAAATCGCTACAAGCAACTTGAGAGCACTAGCCATTTGGGATTACACTTTGTGGTCTATCAATAGAATGTGAGAGATTCATGCTGAAGTATCAAAGAGTTCAAATATGCAAGATGGAGATATTATTGCCCTACCGTCCTCTGCAGAAGTTTCAGGTTCTGTATCGATAATGTTATATTGCTCCAGAGCATTTATAAGAGGCCCGCGGCTGGAATTCCCCTGCCCTTCTATTGAATCAAGAGATATTACTAGTTCTCTTGCCTGTGTTCTTGGCAACTTAATCTTTTTCTCAATGACGTAACTATCCATAGAGAAATTTACAGTGCCATGTGCTTGTCCATTTATCGTAACATTAAAAATCCTTGATTGAGAGGTGTTCACTGCCTCAATCTCTCCAAAATACAGGGCAACTAATGCTTTTTTCTTTACTTCTGTCAGATTTAGAAACAAATGGCTGACATTTGCTTTTGCAACTATTGCCGTTTGCATTACCTTACTAGGAGGGTAGTTGCTGCTACTATTGTCACTAGAAATCACTGCTTCAGTGCTGCTATTTACAACAAGACTGCTGTTATATACATCCCCTGTGCTGTCGACTTGCCAGAAGCGATCGTACTCATCACCAGAGTACCTGATTATATATTTTAATCAAACGAAGTAATTTCTCAAGAGAAATAATACAGACTAATTGTACAAATGCTGAGTGTTAAAATCAGGTTAAATGCCAAAACCAATTCTAGCTATGGAATACCTACCAATGAACTCAAATGCAAACCTTGAGTAAATTTGATAAAAGAGACACCCCTCAGTCATGCCAAAGGAATTTGAAGTAAATTAACAAATATTTAAGGCTTTCATTTTGTGTTATGCTATTTTGGGATTGCTTGGTGAGAGATTATTACTCAAAACATTTTGTGTTATTTTTCTTCCCCCATCTTCAGGGCTGATATTGCTTCTAATGAAGTTCTTCCTTTCAAAGATAAAACCCATCTTCCTGAAGATGGAGTCTTAAAGAGGAATCCAAATGTTGGGTAATATATGAAGTCTTTTGTTGATCTTGAAAGCACTACAATACAAAAGTAAATTAATGCCCACGCATACACAAAATGTATCAGGGAAACTTTTAACCCTACATCTACCTTAAAATAGTCAACAGAAGCCCTCGGTATGGTTTCACTAGATTATACTTCAAAATCCAGAAAATTCTATTACCACCACCACGATGTCAATCACAATAGCTAGTTAAATGGGTGAACTACTGGGAGGATATGAAGAAAATTCTGTAAAGAAAATATACCTGATGAAGGATTCCCCGCCCAAATCGTACCTAGATATGGAATTCAGCATCAATCCCTTATCCTGCAGTGCATACATGCCACGAGCAAGTTTCTCTAGCTGAATTGCAGATACAAAAGGATCACTATCATCCACTGTACGAATGAAACAAACGTATAGTTTGTCAGTGGAACTAGTAGTCAAAATCTTTTCAGTATCCCAATTTCGGGTTCCTGCAACTGCGCAGGACTGTGTCTGCCTATAAAGCATACCCTGCGTCTCCACAGAGACATTGAAGCTCGGAGGATTTGTTTCTTTATTGTAATTACCAAAATGAAACCACAGTCTTAACAAATAGGGCGTGTTGGGAACCACAGATAAGCTATAGCAGGATTTGTTAAGAGGCTTTGGAAAGAAACGAAGAGACTGCAAGTAAATGTCTACACTTAAGTTGCTAACATTTGCCTGTTCACCAATACTTATGTATTCCTCGGAGTCAATAGTCCAAGTCAGGTTTGTCTTAGGATCTGTGCGATTTACCGTGGCGCCACAATCGAGATTCAAGAAGCCTGTCAGCATAAAAAAGAAACAGGTTTCATTTTTACTTACCACGCCGTACAATTTTAAATCTAATAATCTACTTCATTAAGTCTCAAATTAAGGCAATCAAAGCGGTTACTTATTTTTTTTTAAGATCAGACAGCAATAAGAACAGTCTCATATACAAAGTGAATATATATTACTGCTGAGAGTTTCTGGTTTAGATTGTGTTGTATTTTTTGCGGCTTTAGGAAAATTCATCGTCAGCAATTCACAAAGGAAAATTCACCGTCAACAATATTAACAATATTAATGCGGTTAATTTTCCGCCGCTGTGAATTTTACTTGGCGGTGAATTTTCCATAGTGGTGAATTGTCCTTCGGTGAATTGCTGACGATGAATTTGCTGGATGTCATTTTTTGCATCACATTTCGGATCACATTCCATGATCCATCATCAGGATGTAAGAGAGCATAAGGAGTGACTCTTACATCCCGATGATGGATCATCACAGCTCTCTTACATCTCGATGATCCATTATCGGGATGTAAGAGTCACTCCTTATGCTCTCTTACATCTTGATGATCCATCATCAATCCTGATCACGGAGTCACTCCTTATGCTCCCTTACATTGTGACGATGGATCACGCAGTGTGATCCGAAACGTGATGCAAAAAATACAATACAATCTAAGTCAGAAACTCTCAGCAATAATTTACATGGATTGTGGAAATCTGTTATCACTAATTGAATATATACTGTAAGGAAGGATGATATTAAAGAACTAGTTCGCATACTCATGTAATTGTATACACATAAATCAATGAAAAAGATTAAAAAATCTGAAGTACATGCACTTCAATTGTTCTTCCAAGAGTTTTTGGCCTAAAACCTGTTTATCTGTATTCATCTCATACCAGATTCTTTGGATCATGTAATATAATCAGAAAAGTCTATTTTATTAATAACAGAACACAGTTTAATCCATGAAAATTATTCAAAATTATTGTGAATTGTGAAAACATCATATTTCTCATAAAAAGAAATTAAAAATAATTGTTCAAAAAGATTTTATTTAAATCAAACCCTAGAATCTCACCAATAATCTATCATCAGAATAGAACAACAATGATCTTTCATGTTCTGATCTTTAATGTTCTGATGATGGAAACTAATCTGAAAACCAGAATCGTTACACATCTTATTTCCAAGACATCTATACGTTAATTTAGATCATTTTCTTCCTAGTTTCAAATTTCAGTTATTTTGTTTGGGACCATTTATGTTCTGTTGCTCTTTTCAACCAAATAACTACATACCTGTCTGACTCTGGGCTGCAGCAGAATAAAAGAACACCGCAAGCATTATCCACCTAGATTTCTCCATCTGCTCTCACACAGAACTCTGACAAACATCTGTATTTTCAAATAAGCACAATTGAATGCAATATTGAGGGTAATGGTTCTTATCAATTGAATCTTGTCATTTTGAAAGAGTGGAATTAAAATGGAATTTCACATCGGTTTGAATGTTTCATACACTGTTATAAGATCCATTTCAATTGTAGGGGAGACCCACCTATCAAGAGAAAAAAATGTTTTCAGTGGCTTTGGGTACTGTCTGAATTTTCCTCCACCTGTGCTAAGTCACGAGAATTCCTAAGAGTAAACAATTGAAGTCATAGCAAGTCAAGACGTACTTAAATTGTGTGGTTTGAATGATGTCTGAATTTTCTTCCCTGTGCTAAGTCATCGCAAGTCAAGACGCAACGTTTCAGAGCTCCGAGTCCATGTCCGCCGTCCCCTATACTCCTCAACTTTTGTTTTTAATATACCTAGTCAAGCACGTGAGGATTCGGATGGTATTTGTCATTCTAAGATTAAATAATTCAAATTCTAGATATAAGTATTTAAATTTTCAATTAATTAATTAATATTGTTAAATGTTAATTTAGAATTTCAATTAATTAATAAGTAAGGTGAAATTTATATCTAGAATTTCAATGAATTAATCAACACTTTTAAATGTGCTTTGAGAATGTTGAATTGATATTACCTTAAAGTCGTTATACCATCCTAATCTTCAATAAATTAATAAGTACAACCAAATGTATATCTAGAATGTTGGATAGATAATATATGATTTGAGAGGTAAAAGATCAAAACTTCATTACTTATTATTCAATGTAAAGTAGGGTATTGTCACATCCCACACTTTTAGCTCTTTCCATGGTGGTTAACTGTGGGATCAATAAATTAAAATGGACTTTTGAAAGGTGAAAAGAGAGTGTCGGTGGGCATGTCAATTCACAATCACATTTAAGAAGGGATGGTGCCAATATGGGCACCCATCATCCCTTAAATGACTTTGAAAATTTCAAACAAACTCAGCTAGCTAGCAAATAAACAAATAAAGACTACAAGCAAGAGATATCCACAGTTATGAGGAGAGGGTGCAGGAAGAAAATGGGGGCCTACCATTAATGCAAGTATGGTATTCCATTCTTCAGGCCACCAAAAATTTATAGGTGTGTGTAAACAAGAGGGTAGCAAACATTAAAAACTCCCACAACTCCCTTACCTCCTCATTCAAGTTTGACTTATAGAGATAGAGGTGAGAGCCTTGGGAGATAGCACACAAAGGGGAGAAAAAGACAAAAATGTTGATAAATGGCGTGAAAAGAGAGAGAATGCAAGGGATAAAGGGGATTGAGCAAATCTGACAAGGAGCGTGGGAGAAGAATGCAAAGAATAGAGTGAGTGAGAGAAGGGAAGGGAAAGGTTGCAAAATTTGAATAAAATAGATTCGTAAAAGGCCCTAAAATCATTGGAGCCAATGCAACTATGAAGTGTAAAGCCAAATTACACACATTGACAGTATCCTCCCTACCTGCGATGAAAGAGAATAAGAGGGCATTTGAGAATTGGGCAAGATGGATTGGAGGTCTAGTGCATGAAAAGGAGGGAGAAGACTAGTCTAAAGGGCAGAGAGAAAAGAAAGTGCAAAGTTGTCCATGTTGTGTTATATAAAGGTGGTTCTCTTTCTCATTTCCAACAGGTTCTGTGAGTTTCCAAGTAATATGTACATCAATAAATTTTATTATGCTTTTATATATATAATAAATCTTATTCATTATTCTTCATCATCACTATGGTAATGTTTAGTCTCACTTTTAATATTTAGTCATTAGTAAAGCAATATATTTTGGTGAATATCAAGCACTAAATATAGATACATAAGATTAAACAATTACAATTATTTTATAATTGTATATGGTGTAGCAGTTGGATTCATAATTAAATATGGCAATGGACTAATGGGTTTGACTTAATAATATGTTGCTAACTTCTCAACAACCATGACACCCTAAAGATGGCCATGTTCATATTTATAGATTTTATTAGTTTTGGTTAACCATTTGATGGATACGACTAAGCCCGAGATAGAATACTCAGTTGGAATAAGTGAGATATCAACTTAGAGGGTTTTCCTTGGTGTGTATGTAATGATACTAGAAACAATTTATAGTGTAATGATTGTTAATGGGAGTGTGCTCATATATGCTTCTTAGAATGTTATGTTCTTCTAACATCGTATTAACATCATCTTGTTCAATATTCAATAAATACGAGATTAGGCTTATGATAGCTTAACAATATAAGTGATAATGACTTCATTATTGGAACTAGAACTATATTGTATTCATATTTTAATGTTGCAAGTCAGATACTCTTAGTAATCCACTTTGACTTATGGGTAAAGGCTTAATATGACTACATGAATTCTATTAACGTCCTAACTACAAGAACCTTGATATTGACATTATTATTTGAAATATAGAAAAATGTAAGTATGTGGATGTGAGGGTTTAAACACACTTACACCTTCTCTATTTTCATTAGAAAAAGAGATCTCTCAAGGATATGATTGAATTTCAACCTTGAGGTGAGTCAACCCTATTAGGAGGATTTGTTGTTTTCTTATAACTTAAATGATAAAAATGACTGATTGGCTATTTTGGGAGATGCAAATAAAATGCTTAATGAAAAGAATTATGTGAAGTAAAACTTGAAATACATATTTAAAGGATAGCACAGATAGAAACACCAATTTGCAGGCAGATTTGGGAAGTGCACAACGTGAAAAACTTACCTAGAAAAGTGGTTTCTGAGTGTCCTACAAGGACTCATTCACCCAAGGGCGAATGGGTCTTTGTACAAGGTTTTTCCTTAGCTTTGGGGGTCCTCTGGAGATGGATCTAAGATGTTGTTTGCCCCAAGTTTCACTACTAGAAAGTCAAAAATGAATTTAGGATCTAAGTTTTTGTGTCTTGACAAATTTGATGACAACTTTGATAACTGTAAAATTGCACTTTTGATCCAATTTCAATCCTTCTTCACATGCAAATCTGCACATACACAAAGAGAGGGAAAAATGTTTATTTTTGGGTGAATAGGGGTTTGCCTTGGTCAAACCTTGGTTTGGTAATTAAACCTTGATAATAATATAATGACAAATGAAAGGAATTTGATGAATGAACAAAGGTTATGTCACAAGTCACCAAACCCTTCATGGTTGCCCTTAGAGGTCTAAAGTCTAACACATCACTCTAAGGCTTGGATCTTGCATGAAATGGCTTGATTGGATGCTTGATTTGATGCTTGAATGCTTGAAATCTATATCACAATGTTAGCTTCAAAGACATGCACGAATGCAAATAACTTTGACATGATGATATGATCTTGATTGTTGTTGTAGATTGTTAAATCTGCCCTCCAATGCCCTTGACAATAATATTTTCTCTTGTGAAAGTTTCCTTAATGCTAGATGTTCCGAATTGATAAAATAACTAGGTATTTCCTTAATTACCTAACAATTAAACACCACAAGTTGACCTTTGCAATTAAAATCTAGATCATTAAAATGTCACCAAAAAAATATTAAAAATTGGGTCCTGAGACTTAAGGGGGACCCATTCACCCTTGGGCGAATGGGTCTTAGGCTCTAAACCTAGGACACAATCTCCAAAATGTTAAGTTCAATGTAGGAATTAATTAAATGTGGTTTCCCTTTTGGAAAATGAAATTAATTAGGCTTGTGAATGTATAATTGGGCCAATTAAAAGCTTAATTAACTCCAATCAATTAAGGGGATGCAAACATAGTATGTAAAGGTAAAGATGTACATTTTTCAACACTATATTTAGCCCCCACTTTAATGAGAGTATGAACTTGCGCTTAGACTCACACTAAAGTAGACAAATATATGTCAAGAGGCGTCCAAGTGCACAAATGTTAGAAAGATAGGATGACAAAGATCAAAGAGGTGGCCAAGCCCCTAGGATCAAGATTCCATAACAAACCAACATAAGCACAAAGGGACACACATGTATGCATGATATGAAGTAGCAAGATAAGATACACAAACATACTTGACGTCAAAATTGAATGCAAAAGATATGAACTAGAAAGAAGTATTATGCTACGCCCATCAAATACACTCATAAGGATGTAAGATCACTTATGAAACACATGGCTCCACAGGAGCAAGTTGTGTAATGTTTAGTGGCCATGAAAAATACACTCACAAGGGCTAGTGCAGTTTGATGTACACTAGGTCTACAAGTTGTGATCCCACAAAACAAGTGGTGTTGGGCAAGTCATGTTAGGTCTATAGGCTCCCATACACCAACCATACCAAAATTTATACTCCATGATAACTTTGATAAGGAACCACAACATGATCAATATGCTATGCTAATGCTACACTAAATTTGACCTATGTGAACAAAGTGAATCAATAAATATCAAACAAAACTCCCCTCAAGGGGTGCAAATAAATAATGCCAATGTAATGATCAAACTTCCTAGGAGATGTATGCTATTATAACTAAGAAGGTAACATGCAAACAATGATTGGGGGATAATATGCGCCCCACTTAAAATGTCAATATACTTGTTATGTTGGTATTTTAAGTAGAAAGAGAGGAATGAGGATCCTTGAAAAGAATGCACGCCTCCCAAAAAATAATTGTCCTTCCCCCTCAACCATAGAGACAAAGACAACCACCAATGACTATCATGTTGCTTGCAAGATAAATATGTTTGCACCTAATATTGTACCACCATTAATGGCAATGAGCAAGACACATAAATCTACCAATGCCACATAGCGATGAGCAACATGATAGGATGAAAATAATTATCAATTAGAGGAAATAGGTGCATCAGCACAAGGAAGAGAACCACAATTCTTAAGATATTGAGTTTATTACTCAAATCCTTGCATTCATTAGTTGAATGACCATGCACTCGATGCTATGCACAAAATAAACTTATGTTGTAAAATTTATTTCATGTTCTTGGAGGGAGAGACATAAAGTGGTCTTGGAGAAGCCTCAAAAAGTTACCCTCTTGATCAATGGTAGAAGACGCGTCTTTCTTTTGTGACAAAGATATTTATTTCTTAGTACAAGGTGTCATACATACACACTTGAATCTTTAGATTGTGAGATGTTATACTCTCCTTTAAAGGAATCTAGAATGCACCCCAATCATCACTAAGAAATGTGTTTGGAGATGAAGAAATATTTTTCCTAAGAGTGTTTTGTGTGATGAAATTGATATTAATTGAAGGTTTCTTTGATTCTTTCGTTTCTTTCGAAAGACAATAACCAAGACCTCTTTTTGTTCTCACGGGGTAGGCTCTATAGGGACACAAATGCCTTTTTTTTTAACACCACATCCTTTTCCATTATAACCAAGTTGTTTCAAAATCTCATAACCTCTTCTATAAAGTTTTTTCATTTCTTTTAGATTTGGTGGTTTCTCATGGTCACACTCATCATATGTGGATGTATAGTTTGTGTTTTCCTCTTCTTTGCTAAAAATTGTGGACTCGTGTGGTTTTGATGACTCATATTGTGTGGATATTATGTCATCTTCTTTCTCTTTTCCCAATTTGTGTGTAATCTTGTATTCTCCCATGAATGTAGGTGTAAAATACAAGAAACCCCACTCATCATCCAATAGTTTTGTGATTGATTTCTCTTTTTCTTCTTCTTGCACAGGTTCAACTTTTGTAGTTGGTGTTAATGTTGTAAGAGGATTTTTCATTCCTTTTTCAATTTTTAGACAATTATCAGGCTTAGGATCAACTTTTATCATTTAAACCTTGTTGTTATAAGTGTACTTCACTAGATGATGTAACATTGAAGGCATTGTATTCATTGCATGAATCCATGGTCTACCTAAGAGAATATTATATGAAAGATCATCAGGCATGACATGGATAGGAGTTTGAAATGTAACCCTACCAACTTTAATAGGTAATGTTATCACACCAAGAGGTTGTTTTCCTACATTGTCAAATCCATGAATAGATAAAGAATTAGGCTGAATTTGACTCTTGTCTACTCCAATATTGTCTAAAAGGCTTACACTACAAATATTGAGGTCCAAACCATTTCCAATGAGAGTTCTTTTTATTCCACATCTATTAATGATAACCACTATCATCAAGGCCTCATTTTTTGTATGTATCTCCAATGGAGGTAACTCATCTTGATGAAAGATAATATCAATGTTAACTAAATTCATACCTTGAATTAGGCCTGCTACATAATCTAGTTGTGCACTAGGAGGGATAACAACTTGTTGTAAAGAATTTTGGAGCATGCCAAGGTAAAGAGGGGATGCTTGAATCAAAGTCCCACAAAGATATCTTAGCAAGAGTGTTGCGGGAAATTTTGACAATGTCATATTCTTTACCACTACACTGTGAGATATTAGGTGTGGGTGGGAGATATGGTTGAGGTGATGGAATGGATGTTGGAGTTTATCTTGGGTGATGATTATTTTAAGTGTTATATGTCAGAGCAATGGTATTATAACTCGGTTGCTGTGAAACATTGTTACTATAATTCAAGATAGTCCCTAGAGGTAATGGTTTGTGTTGAGGTGGTCTTATGATAAGAAGTGGCTCAAAAGATGACTTGGGAGGTCCAATAATTAAAGGACTTATAGGAGTCAAATAATCAAGGGAGATCTAATGGTCAATTGTGCATTCATAACCTCAATGGATAGGACTTCATGTTGAGGTTATTCTAATGAGGGGGAATCTAATGTCACATTATCATCTTCATCTAAGGAAGCCACATTACTATTGTTTGAAAGATATGTATCAATGTTATCATCCTCTTGTACCATGATATCCTCCCTAGTAGGAGAATTTTTAGGAGAGGAGCAAACAAGATTTTCATGACATTCAATGGTGGGGTCTTCTAAGATATCTTCATCACAAGCAGGGGAGGTATCTAGAGAATAACTATGCTTTTCTTGCTTATCAATGATGAAATCCTCTTATTCAACAATATATTTCCAAGTGGGAGAAGCATTGGGAGAGGGAGAAACAATATTTTCATTATTCTCAATGAGTGTATCTTCTAACACCAAAATATCTTCTTTACAAATAGGAGAGATATTGAGAGGACAACTATGATTTTCATGATTATCTATGATTATATCTTCTTGTCCAATAATGTATTCCCAATTAGGATCTAGGTAGGGGAAGAGAAACAAATAGGATTCTCATGGCTCTTAATTATGGGTTCCTCTAACACCAAAATATCTTCTTCACATATAGGAGAGATATTGGGAGAAGAGCAAACTTGATTGTCATGATTGTCCAAGACTGTATTCTCTTTCACTAAGTTAGTTTCACACATAGGAGATGGATCAATGAAAAACAAGAAAAAAGGGGAAATGACTTCATATTCATATACTTGTAACAATATTTTTTTAGAGTATTCAACAAAATCTAAAAATAAAAGATATAGTATGATAACAAGAGATTTTTGCAATGAGAACACGATGTAATAATTGTTCTATGGATTTGAAATTACCCACAACTAAAATATGCAAAAAAAATCTAATTTGTTTCAAGATTTAAGAATAAATACAACTACCTTTAGTGTGCAAAACAAACTATTTCAGAAATGCAATTCTCATATTTGACAACAGAAATAGAAAGAAAATATAGAGGCAAGGCGGCTCCCAAAAGTTTGGTAGGACACTTGTACAAGGACAAGTTCCCCCAAGGGTGAATGGGCCCTTGTGCAGGGTTATAAAAAATGAAAGATGCTAAATTTGAGTTATTGTTGGTGTTTTCTATTTCAAATTGTAGAATATGATTTTTGTGATAGAATTTTCCAGTTTTAGGTGTCTTAATGCAAGTTTGACTAGTGACAAATAGTGAACAAAATGAAAAATTTGTTAATGCAATTTCAAACTAAAATTTGAATGTAAATGATTGAAAGACAATCTTGATGTAACTACAATGCAAGATCTATGCAATATTTTGAATTTTTGTGAATTTAAATTATGCAAAATGCATTTTTAAACGATGCAAGATGCAATTTTAAATGATGAAAAATGCAATTTTGAAACCCTAAATGAGATTCAAAACAAACTAATGCAATGCCAAATCTAGATCTAGGGTTTGTAGGACTATCAATTTCAAAAAAATTATAGTGTAAGAATGTCAAGTTCACCAAAATGAAATATAGAAAAAGGTAGGTGGAGTCTGTGTGAGGGTTCAAATACACTTACACCTTCTCTATTTTCATTAGAAAAATAGATCTCCCAAGGATAGGATCAACTTTCAACCTTGAGGTGAGTCAACCCTAATAGGAGGATCTGATGTTTTCTTATAACTGAAATGATAAAAATGACTAATTGGCTGTTTTGGGAGATGAAAATAAAATGCACAATGAACTCAATTATGTGAAGTAAAAATTAAAATACATATTTAAAGGATAGCATAAACAAAAACACCAATTTGCAGGCAGATCTAGGAAGTGTAGAACATGACAAACTTACCCAGAAAAGTGGGTTCTAAGTGTCCTACAAGGACTCATTCGTACAGGGTTTTTCCTCAGCTTTAGGGGTCCTCTAGAGATGGATCTAAGATGTTGTTTACCCTAGGTTTCACTTTCAAAAAGTCAAACATAAATTCGGGATTTGAGTTTTTGTGTCTTAATGCTAGATGTTTTGAATTGATAAAATAACTATGTATTTATAGGTATTTCTTCAAATACCTGGCAATTACTTGACAATTAAACACACAATCTCCAAGATGTTAAGTTCAATGTAGGCATTAATTAAATGTGGGTTTCCCTTTCGGAAAACAAAATTAATTAGGCTTGTGAATGCATGATTGGGAAAATTAAAGGTTTAATTAAGTTCAATTAATTAAGGGGATGCAAACATTGTGTGAAAATGTAAAGATGCATATTTTTCAACACTACATTATTATACCTATAACGAATTACAATATAAAATACCAAATAAAAGGTAACTATTGTTAGTTTGACAATGTGGTTGAGATCAAGTTATGAGATAAATCCTACATAGCATCTCTTGATTCCTTACCGATGACCATTAAGGTCAAGTTTAGTTTAAAGGGAAAGTATAAATAAACTATCTAGTCTATGAACTAAACTCTTATATGGGTATGGGTACTCACATTTCTATGGAAAATTAATAGAAATTTATTTCTACTTGGAGGGTTTATAGATAGATGTCTCCTATGTAAGAAGTGTATTTTCAAGTTTAACTTATGATATTAATATTTGTTTCTTTCAACTATCCATGATAAGTTAGGTATCCTAGAGGGGTATAATTCATTAATATGAGTATTAGGATGGCATTGAAGGGAAATAAAATTAAAGAGTTAAAAAAAGACATTATTAATATGATTGGGTGTATATATTAATATGATGATCTTAAGGATATGGTATTGCCCATTTGTCTTGAGTGCGACTCAAATATTGATTATGTTTAGAGAAGGTTTGTAATTATTGCCAATAAAGTGATAATCATAATCATAATGGTTCATTTTGAATAATTTTAGTAATATCTTGTTAATCTATAAGAGTGAAACAAATTACTAAAGTTTGAATATTATGTTGAAAACAAATATAGAATTGCTAAGTAATTAAATTAGTCTAAGAGGTGTCAATTTATTTATTTTATAATCGACACTCCAATAGAATGGAATACTCCTAGGTTTCATCCCCAACCTTTAAGATTAACAAGGAAGAATCCTAACAAAAATATATAATCAATGGTAAAGTAACTTAACACTAATTTCCTTGTGGGTGGCAATTTCATATCTAAGTGAATGGGCTAGTGAACCCTAACTACTAAGGTTTTTGTAAAGGTAATTCACCATTCAAGATCATCGTAGCTGTTAACCCAATTAGAATTTTGGGGGCTTGCATAGTGTTATATTATGAATAATAACAGTGGTGAGATTCAATCTCAACACACTTACATATGGAAGTATCGTGGTATAGATTCACTAAATTGGAAATCGGTGTGTAGGTATCCTTGAGAGACCATATAAGGAGAACTACGCATGACTTTGATCTGTTTGGAAGTGAGTACATAGGCAATCCTTGGGCAAAGGATTCCTCTATGACCTCAAGTCTATAGGGGGAGGTTTTAGGGGGATAATCCAAAGGGTTGGGGTTGTTTCCAACTTGTTTGACCTTCTCACTTTAGTAGGCTTTAGTTTGAGGCTAAAATGGGTATTGGATGGTTATGTATGAGCTAAGGAAACCAAATAACATGTATATAATATATTGTATGATTTTATATAGTAAGTGGAGATTAACTACTTTATAGTTGATATTGATTATATGTACATGGTGGGTAAAGGCCATCTCATGTTGGTTTTGTATAACTCTTATGTGTTTGTGATGTTCAACTCCATACCTAGAGGTCTCTAGATATAGGCTCTTAGATTTATTGATTAAGAATTACTTGACCAATATTGCACGATTCATGTTATGCATGATCCACCCAAGTGTGAACCTCCAAGGTCATGATACAATAAAATTTATCAATTTATCATTGGTTTGTGCTAATTTTGGGTGCCTAGAGATACTGTTGTATCTTTTGGATCAATCAACATTCATCGGGTTCATGAAGGTAGATTGCTAGGGGCTACCTAGGATTTGATACGGTAACGATTGTGATGGGCCTAGGAAATGACTAGTTTTATTTATTTTAGTTTATGTATTTTTAACATTTCAACTTGTTTATCTCACAAACAATCATGAACCTCATATCTCTTTTATGTCCTTTATGCATCTTGAACCAAACTTCACCATATGGAAATATAATTATGATATGATGATGTTTGCATCGATAAATGTGTGAATGTTTATGAAATTTAATATGAAACTGTGTTAATTCATGGTTGATTAATGATGTGTATTCTTTATATGAAACTAACTTCTTGTATCCAAAAGAATTGCAACCCACAACAACTGAATTGACCATCCCACAACCAAATAATTTCAGGAAGATTGTGAGAAAGAGTCCAAAACACTAAGGATGTGATAGTTACAGGAAATAATGAAAGAGATCATTGAAGTAGTCAATCATGAGTCACCATATAATCCAATAAGATGGCGGGAATAAGAATAAATCTGCATTGGGGTAAGTGCAAGAAGTTGGGTCCACGAAGAGGGGAAGTTTCGGCCCAAAAAATTAATCTCGCACAAAACGCGTACGCGTTTTAAAAAAATGCATATGCGTTATGGATTAGGTACCCGAGCCTAAATCCATAATGTGCACACATTACGATTCAGGTATGCGAACCTAAAACGTGTACGCATTTCAAAGAACTATTTTTTTTTAATCAACGACTGTGAAAATCATTTTCACTGTCAATTCTAGCAAGCCAGAAGGAGATGCAGATCACGTACACATTTCAAAGGGCAAGATTCTTTCAAATTTTCACTGCCACCTCCTCCCGTCAATGCAACTGACCTCAGCGACCTCCAAGTTGGTTGAATTCTGCCATATTTTTGCATTATATCTTGCATTTTTGTTTTATAATTGCTATTTAGATTTTTTGTTTAGTTTGTTTTAATTTAATATTTTATAGTTTTTAAACTGCATTTAATTAATCGAAAAACATCAACGAAACAAACAACATAAAATTCTAAATCGAAAACCAAAAAAAATAAACCTAAATTTGACACATTTAATTTAGAAATTTCAAAACCCTAAACCCTAGGTTCTAAAAAACATTGGTCCTTAAAAACTAATTTACCCAGACCATTAATCCTTGGACCTAAACCCTAAAACGTAAACTAAAACCCTATTTGTAGGTTAAAGTTAGGTTAAAGCTAGGGTACAATTAGGGTTTGGGTTAAACTTTAATATATATTATAGTTAGATTTCAAATTTACAATTAGGGTTATGATTAGGCTTACTTGTTTAATATTAGAATTCAATTACTTGGTTAGGGTTCAATTAAAGTTGGAGTTCAATTAGGGTTAAAATTCATTAGGGTTAGGGTACTAAGATAAATATTCAGGTAAGGGTTGAGGTTAGGGTTTGTATTCAACTAGGTTTAGAGTTAGGGTTATATTTCTATTAGGGTTAGGGTTAGGGTTACGATTATGAATTAAAATTTAAGATCAAGGTTAGGGTTGGAGTTAGAATAAGGATTCAATTGGTGTAGGGGTAGGGTTGGGGTCAAAATTAAATTAGGATTAGGGTTATGGTTGTAATTTTGGTGAGAGTTAAACATTCAATCAATATTTAATTAGAGTTATGATTAAGGTTTATATGCATTTAGGGTTAGTGTTCAACTAAGGTTATGATAGGATTTAACTACAATTAGGGTTTAGGGTTAGAGTTCAAGTTACAATAAATTAGGGTTCAGGTTATAATTAGGGTCTATGGTTCAAGTTAGAATTAGTGCGAGTGTTAGGGTAACATTTAGAGTTAGAAATCAAGGGTTACAATTAGAAATTGTGCTATTTATTTTAATAATCAAGTCAAGGGTTTATGTATATTGTTTAAAATTTATATGAACTATATTTGATCTCATGGACTGAAGTTTTTTGGATCTATTAATTACAAAAATATTTAAAAAATTCTAATATAAGAACATATCCCTAGATGAAATCATATTTAAAAAAAATTCTTCATCTATATCCATTAAATTTGTGATCTTAAACTTGAAAAATAAATCTATTAGCAATGTCTTCTCGAACTGAATTCTCCAATTTTGCATCTCTAACAATTGTTTTTCTAATCTATTATTCAACATGTTCTTGTTCAACTTGTTCTTCTATGTGTTCTTGAATTTTTTCTTAAACATATTCAAGTTGTTTCTCAACATATTCAATATGTTCAACTTGTTCTTACTAGAACACAACTTAAGAGGATGCAACCAATTCATTTACAAATACATATGCACATGCATACAATTTAAATCAATATATATTAAAAAATCCTTGAAAATAATATATCATGCATACATATTGCCCATTACACCCTAAATCATAGAGAATTTCCCTCTTTACCTAAGTATTAGATACCTAGAACCAAAAGTATAGGTTCTATTGAAACCTAAATTCCAAATCATAAGTTACCATGTATCCTCTTTGATAAAATTTTAACCTTAAATAAATCTTCTTAACTCTTTATATAATTAGGCAAATGATAAAACCCCACTATATGCCTTCCCTATTATGTCATGATTTAGTAGTTTGGCTTCCTTATTTCTTGAATTTATTACTTTTAATCACTATTTTAATTTATTTGCATCCTTTAGTTTCATACTATACTATTGTTTAATAATTTTATTTTTAAAATAATATAATTCTCATACCTTTTATGTCTCTCATATGAAAAATATTTTGTGTTCTAGATGCTAACTACTATTATCATTTCCCCTTTTCAAATACCATGATTCTTATGTTTCTATTATTATATGTTTAAACATCCTTATATTTAATATGCTTGTCTATCAATAATTACTATTATATAATACTACTTTTCTAATTATCTCTATAGTTTAACTTCTCACACATTCCCATGCATGCTATGTTCTTACCCTTAATTCTCCTATAACCTAGCATTTCCATTCTCTATTGCACTTCTATTTCTAAGGGAATCACCCTAGACCATGATTTTATTCTTGCACCAATTTTTTAAATTTCTATCTTAATGGTTATTGTTATTCTAATATACATATATAGTTCAAAATCCCCAAACCTTGAAATAGACGTCTACATCCTTTTCCAAGTTACAACATTATATGTATACATCATAAGCCATATAATCCTATATATCAACCCTAAACCATAAAACCTATATCTTGACTATATGTAAACTCCAAACCATACATAATCAAATATCATTAATCAAGAAAACCCTAGACACTAAACCCTACATTCTAAAATATGAACACAAACCCATTACCCAAAACTCAAATTGTAAACCACTAACTTGAAATTTTCAAAACTTACAAACTTAAATTATAAAATTAATGTGTACATGCTATGGATTTTTTAATGTTATAAATCGAATGGTCTTCAAATGAATTGTATTTTGAATTTGTGCACGTTCAATGTGATTTTTTAATAACTTTCAAATTGTGTGAACCCTAAACCCTTAAAATACATATAGATTTGTTATTCTAAGCATCTCATGAACCCTAGAAACCCTAAACCCTAAACCATGTGACCTAAATCATAGGAGATCAACCCTAAACCCTTAAAACCCATATAGATTTGTTATTCTAAGCATCTCATGAACCCTAGAAACCCTAAACCCTAAACCATGTGACCTACATCCTAGGAGATCAACCCTAAACCCTTAAAACCTATATATATTAAGGGGATTCAAGAGATTAACCTAAATCTCAGGTGTGTGATCATAAGAGGATGGCTTAAGGGGATTCAAGAGGGTGCATTAAGGGGAGTTGATAAACTGAATTCAAGGGATGCAAGAGGTGGATTAAGGGGATTTGATAGGATGACTTGAAGGGATGTAAGAGGATGGAACCCTAGAAACCATAAAACCCTAGAAACCCTAGAAACCCTAAACCCTAAGGGTCATAGAATGATTTGACATAAGTGGAGTTGATAGAATGAACCCTAGAAACCCTAGAAACCCTAGAACCCTAAACCTTAAACCATATGACCTAAAGACTAGGAGATGAACCCTAAACCCTTTAAACCCATATAGATTAGTTATTCTAAGCATCTCATGAACCCTAGAAACCTTAAACCCTAAACTTAAGGGGATGCAAGAGGATGAATTAATGGTACATAGGGGGATGGCTTAAGGGGTGTTGAGAGAGTGACTTAAGGGGAAATATACGAGGATATGGATTAAGGGGCTCTAATAGAATGTCTTAAGGGGAATTAATAAAGAGACTTAAGGGGATGCAAGAGGATGGATTAATGGTACATAAGGGGATGGCTTAAGGGGTTTTGAGAGAGTGATTGAAGGGGATGCAAGAGGATGGATTAAGGGGTCCTAATAGAATGACTTAAGGGGAATTAATAGAGAGACTTAAAGGGGATACAAGAGGATGGATTAATGGTACATAAGAGGATGGCTTAAGGGGTTTTAAGAGAATGGCTTAAGGGGATATGGAATCAATTATAAAAAATTTATAAAATGACAATGAATTAAATTTAGTTTTATATAAATATACTCTCAACTAAATGTATCTACAAATATATATAGTTAACTGTCTCTAGATTCGAATTCCATTGTAATAAGAGTACATCTCCTCTCTTTTTTTTAAAGCATCTAGTTTCAAGGGAGACCTGAAACAAAAAATGATATAAAACTTTAATTAGGAAATTAATTTAAAGACAAATATATATATCAATTAAATGTATACGTACAACTAGATATACTTACCAATATTTATTTACTTTGTTGCACCATCTGCATCCTCTCTTTTTTTGTAATGCATCTATGATTGTCTCATGATCATCCATTGAAAGTGTCTAGAAAACTCTATTAGCAGGCCTCCCTTGATATTTAACTAGTTTTATATTGGTTGCCAAAATCAAATGTGAATAATGTATAATCTTCTTGTGTCTTTCATAGTCTTCAAATGCGGGCAAGCCATTCTTTCTTATCAAATATTTTTGAAGCCAGGTGCCAACAACAATGACTGAACTAGTTGGATACTCAAAGTTATCATCATACACTCTGGGATGTACCAACTTATGTTTTCTCTCAACACATCTAGCCAACCAGTAATCTGTCTCCTCTTCATTCCCCTCAGGTGCAACAACAACATACACATGTCCTACAAAAATAGATAAAAAATTCAATAAAGAGTGACTTATATTTAATTCACATATAAACATGTATACATGTATAAAATTGAACTCAATAAATATTGTACCTTCTTGTACAAGATCAGAAACACGATCATAATCATCTGATGCAAACACTTGATTATCTTCAATTATTGTTCCATGTTGAACATGTGTCGATGTAGGTGTTAAGGCTCTTTGTTGCCATTGTTCAACCCATTCCATATTTTCACAAACCTCCCAATCACCCACAATACAAAATTGACAAAAGCATGCCAACTCCCTTGTCCATATTATCCATGTGTTTGCATTCAAACTCTTAAATGAATTCCATTTTGCAGATCCATTAATTGTTTCAAAATCTTGTCGAGAACAAATATCATTTTCTTCAACTAACCGAAAGAAGTGGTGAATTATTGAGCCCTCACTTATTCTTGTAGATAATTTGGTATTGCACCAATCTACAATTGCACATGCATCTCTAAATTTTGTAGTATCCTCAAATTTTAGTTTCTTTCTAGCAAGAGCTCTTTTCACACATGCACTTGCTCCATCGTGTTCTCCCTTACCATGACCGACTTAAAAAAAACTCCATATGTGTTGGATATTATTTTCCTTATGATCTCTACATAACCAATAAAACATCCTAGCATTTTTGAATTGACTCGTGCAATTATCTGACCATACGAGATGTTCTAGTAGTTGAATTCCTCTTTCTTTTAATTTTTTGTAAAATATATCAAAACAATATTGAACAAACTCAGATGAATGTAATCGATTATCACTTACATAAAAATGGTACTCTCTCAAAAAAATTATATTATCTTCTCTACTATCATCTGCATGTCTATAAACAATATGAACAAAAATAGCTACTTGCATTGAGTTATAATACTGTGATTGAATTTCTTCTTGTGGAGCAAGAGTATAATTTTCAGCAAAATCAACAACTGACAATATAGTTCCAATTGGGAATGTGTTTTTACATAAACAAAATTGATTATCAAGCCAATGAGCATACCGAGAGTGTTGAACATATTTAGGTACAATATTATATTTGAATTCTTTAATAAATGCATGCACACCCATAATTAGCTCACAATGTTTTCCAGTTTTTCCATATTTTAAAGAATACTCACATTTTTAATTTTTTTTACATCTACTAATTGTTGTCCAAATTCATTTAAACTACTTTCATGCATACATTCTCCTAATAATGAAAAGTTAGCACATCTATCATATTCTCCAGAAATACATGATTTTAAATCAAATAATTTTCCGTTAGAGGGTTCACAAACAAACTTGCTATAAAATCGTTGATTCTTTCAGGTGGCATATTAATACCACAAATGTCCTGCATAATTTGGTTAACATGAAAAGTGCATCGTATATATAAAAAACTATCATAATAATAACAAAATTGTACATGAGTCTTACAACAACAAGATATTTGTTGCTTATTAATTCTAACATACCAATGTTTACACTTTTTGAATGATCTTTGACTTATTTTAATATTCAATGGTAAGATTGAAGCATCTAATTTTTTTTTATATAATTCACTTTTAGTCATATCTAAGAGATGCTTGGATGAGGTACACGAATTTTGGAACCCACCCTTAATTTTAAGACATCTCTAATGTTAGGTGATACTCTTGTATTATCATGCCAAAATTTATCGATTAGTTAATTTCATGTATGATCTTGGGAGTCTACCACTAAAACTCCAACATTGATTAATTGGATCCTTTTCAATATTTTCTCTTCTTTTAACAACTCTTATCAAATTTTTAGGATTTACTTTTATATATTTACTAATCTTACTTAACATTCTTTTATTTGAAGTTGCTTTATCAACTAAAGCAGTTGTTATTGCACGACGAGCCACATTTTTATCTTTAGATCGACTTTTCTTACCTATAAAATCAATAGCATTAGCAACACTAGATATGACTTGTTCTACTGAATCATCTTTCTTTTTTGGTTTTACAAAAATACCTAATTTTTTCATCACTTTTTCTCATTTTCCACATTCTCATCAATTGCACCATGAGTTGACATTGGAATCCTAATTTCTTTCTATAATTTTTATTTTTTTATATATTTTATTTCCATAAGTTCTAATTTGTCTCCAAGAAACTTTACCACAAAGTTTATCTAGCACATCTTTTTCAATTGTAAAAAAAACATTTTCACCTTCATCCATACAAGGGGTTTCATTTTCATTCACACAAGGGGTTCCATTTTCATTTTCAAATGTAAAAAGGATTTCATTCTCATTTTCATCAATATGAGGGATTTGATTATCATTTGAATTCTCATAAGATATATTTTCATCATTTTTTTGTTTTTGCATTCTTTCAACCCTAGAATTATTGATATCATAAATGGTGTTTCCAGCTTCATCTGAACAAGCAAAATCAATATTATCAAGACTTGGGTTTGAAAAAATACTTGGAGAGATTGTTTGAATAGGTGCATTTTCCATATCATTGGGAGGTGAATTTGAAGACATACCCGAAGTTGTTTGCATAGGTACTATTTCCATATCATTCAAAGTTGAAGTTGAAGGCATGGTTGAGTTTCTCTCCATAATTGCATTTTCTTTTATATTCACCATCTCCACATTTGCATCATCTACATTTATTTCATCATTCATGGCTTCCTCTTCAACATTCATGGAACTAGATGCTTCCAAATTTTTTATTTGACAAATTCTTTCTCTTCTATCCCTTTGTCTCTTTGCCTCCATATCTTTATTTTCTTGAGTTTCTTCGGGTGTCATTGACTTTCTACACTTTTTTCTTTGTCTTTGTTTTGATCCCATTGTTACCAAACCCTCTTTGATGAAAAGACAAATGATTTACTTGTAACCAATTTTCAAATTTTGATCTCCTTCAAATATTCAAATAAAACTATGTACTATGAAAATCCTTTCTTCTATAAAATTTGAAGTACAAAAAAATAATGAATACATCCAAAAACTCTTTTTTTTGAATCTTCTTGTAAACTATTCTTGTACTTGATTCCACTTCAGAAAATTCAACCTGCACTTGTCTTTTCAACCAATTTGCAATAGAATATGCCCTGCACAAGACAAATTTGCAATAAAAAATGTAGAAAATGGCGCTTTCGAACCATATTGCAGAAAAAGAATGTTGCAGGAAAAACGTGTTGTATCAAAAAATTTCAAATAAGGGAAAAATGGTTATATTAGAAATGCATACGCATTACCTTTACCCAACGGGTAAAAACATAACGCGTACGCGTTACGAAACGTGTACACGTTATTTAAAATTTGGTTTCCCAACCCACCTGCAGCCTTAGTTTTAGGCTCGGGAAAGGTTTGGCAATCCAAGCCTTAGCCTTTGGCCTGCAACTAAAAAACTAAGGCAGATTGAAGAAGAATGTCCAACTTTGACAATATGGTTGATGGACTTTTTTTTCTGAATCAATCTATAAAATTAAAACCCATTACAGAACACGATGTCTAGTTTACAAATATATAATTTTTATTAAGATTGGATTATATTGCTATTTTTTAATTAATTTCAAAGCAAACCAGTCCTTAAACTTAAAATATCAGACTTTTTTTGTTTTTTAATAACTTTTTTTTGGTGAAGTTTCTTGTAAAAAAATTTATATGACATCAATCTTTAGACAATTCTCTACACAATGAAAAAAAAAGTTTCAATTTTTTTTTAGTTTAGGTCAAATTATGTTGTCTGTACACATTGACTTTTAAAAACAACAATTAAGGCCAATAGAAACTTAGTAAAAAAAAAATTCAACAAAAAATTACAAAAAAAAATTATCATCAATATTCATGTTGTTAGCTCTCTTTCTCCAAAAGGAATTATCAAAATACTTTTATTTGGGTCAAAAAGTGGTGTCCGTACACGTGCATGGTATGGTAAAAAAAATAGGCTTTTAAAAAGTGGTTTTTATAGATCCCTATCAAAATTTAATTTCTACAATATGGCTATTTGAATAATTTACATATTTAGAAACTAGATTCAAAATGCTAAATTTCATATTATTGACTTTTTTAAAATTCATTGTGTAAGTGCCTCAAATTTTCATTCCAAGTGTGAAAAATTCTGAAAAACAGCAAAAACACTTCCACTTTTTGAGCTTTTTGTGGACCCAACTTCTTGCATCAGCCCATTGATAAGGAAGCCAACATGACTGTTCTCACAAAGCACGTCTCTATCAAACCATTATGAGGGTAGAGTGTCAATCTTATTTTTCTTCTTCTATATTTTTCATTTATAGTTTCAGTTGCAAAGAATTTGTCTCTCTGTTTTGAAGGAGAGTGGACATTTGCATTTATTTTTTTATTTTTAGTCCTAATGCAAATAAAAATCCTCCTGAGCCTATATAGTTGGGTCATTGGTTGAGGAGCAGATCTAGTTGGAGATATATGTTTTGATAGTTATAGTTTTGTTTCACAAAAATATTTCATTATTATTTTTATGTTATGCACTCATGAATAATACATTTGTGAAGATTCTTGTTAGATTATAGAGTTCAGTTATAGGCAATAAAGATGTTCTAGATTACTATTATGATTTGTTGATTCAAGTAGCACATATTTGGTTTCTCTTGTGGGTACAACAACTTGAGCAAGGGCTACTTGAGGTACTGTTCACCCACCTTAATTTCTTATTTTAATGTAGATGTTTACATTATTCCATTCATTTCAAATAGAATTACATGCACATGAATGATATCTTGCATCATGAATTATGATTTGTTATATATCTTTGAGTCATTCTTCGAAGAGGTCATGTAGTTAGGAGAAAGATTCAATATTGTTAGTGAATTATAGAGTTTAGGTTTAGTGGTTAACAACTACAGTGTAAAGCTAAAGGTACATGTAACATCAATAGTAGATTAAGTTATTTCCTCTATTTTGCAAGTTAACGCTTTATTTACTTTTTCAAAATTTATTGTTTTCCTATACATGTGCAAACCACCTATACTCACTGATATAGGCCATTAGAGTTCAAGAATGCACATACAATACTAGCATCATCAAAAGCTTACAAAATCCTGGTTGATAATTAAATGAAGTCTTTACAAGGGTTTAGTGAACTGTTTAGCTAGGAGCTTATCCTCTTAATTGTGTGTCTAGCACTGATTTGATTGAGCATTAGTAGAGGCCTTACATATTTGGTGTCGTTATCAGGGATGGTGCTACATTCAGGGTTCTCTTGTGTAATTTTAGGCTTTCATATTGTAGTGTCGAAAAATGTACTCTACATTTTCACATTATGTTTGGGTCACTTAATAAATTGGACTTATTTAAGCCTCTAATTGGCCCCATTATACATCTACAAGCCTAATTAATTGTAATTTTCAAAAGGGGAATCAGTATGTAATTAATGCAATTATCATTTTTAAAACCCTAAAATGAATAGTTCCTGGCAATTTAGGTTAGGACCCATTCGCCCTTGGGAAATGGGTCCTCTTTAGTTGCTAAACTCAAATTTTTAATATGTTTTTGGCAACCTATTTATGATCCAAATTCAAATTTAAAATGTTGGCTTGTAATGTTTAATTTTTCAGAAATTAGAAAATTACCTACAAATACAAGGTATTTTTATCAATTCAAATCTTAGAAGCAAGCTAGAAATTTTTGAGACTTCACAAGAGCTAATATTATTGTCAAAGGTGTTCAAGGGAATATTTATCATTCATTTGTTGCAGCATTCAAGATCTCACTTGCATCATGTGAAAGTTAACTTCATTCATGCATGTTTTTTGAGCTAACATTGTGATGTAGGTTTCAAGCATTCAAGTCAAATTTCAAGCATCAAGAGCAACATCCAATCAAGTTATTTCATGCAAGATCAAGAGTTTGGAGAGATTTATTAAATTTCAATCCTCTAAGGATCTCAATTCAAGGGTTTGGTGAGTTGTAACATAGCAAGTGTTCATTCATTATTCCTTTCATGTTTCATTTCATTTCAAGATTTAATTACCAAAATTAGGTTTGACCAAGGCAAACCCCCATTCACCAAAAATAAATAATTTTTTCCTCTTGTGTTTTTTGTAGATCTTAGGTTGAAGAAGGATTGAAGATTCATCAAAAGTGTAAAATTACAAAAGTTGTCAAGGTTGCAAAGTTGTCAACATTGTCGTCAAGCCATGAAAACTCACTTTCAAAATTTATTTTCAAATTTTCGATTGTGAAACCTAGAGGAATCAAGAGTGCATACCTAAGAGTAGAGGACTATGAAAGAAAATTTTGAACCCCTGAAGCAAGACCCATTCACCCTAGGGAAAATCTGTCCTAGAAGGACACTCAGCACAGGATTTTGGCGATAGGTGCATAAATTCATAACCTTCTCAAATTTATTTGAACTTTCTGGATTTTGTCAAATTAAGGTTTTAAATTGATGATTCATGTGTTACATTGCATAATTTAGTTCATTTGGTATTTTTTATTCATCTCCCAAAAGTGCATTTTAGGTTGATTTACCCCATCCTGTCATAAGGAAAGTAGCAAGATCTCCATCAAGGTTGACTCACCTAAGGTTTGAAAGTCAATATTTCCCTACAATATCTCTTTTTTCCTAAAGAAATAAGGAAGGAAAGTGTAGGTACATACCCCCCATTCAAAACCATAATCAACCACATTTTCCCTCATTTCATTTTGGTGAGCCTGACATTGTACACCAATTTTTTTAAAAATTGGAATCCATTCAAACCCTACACCTAGGATTTGCATTAGTTTGCGTTGAATTGTATTAGTTTGCATGTAATTCAGGGTTTTTAACATTGCATTAGTTTGCATCTCATTTAGGGTTTTAGGTTTGCATTTTACATCCTTTAAAATTTGAAAATTTTGAAAAATTGCATGCATATTACATTGATTTTGCATAGTACTTGCATATTAGTGTACATTTCATCATTCACATTCACAAACTGAGTCAAAATTTCATTTCAAAAAGTTTCATATTGTTCATCATTTTTCATTCATTGCACTTGCATTTAGACATCAAAATCTGGAAAAATCAGTCATTGAAATCATAGTTTGTAATCTGAAACAAGAAACCCTAGCATTGAATCTTAGACTTGGATTTAAATTTTTGTAAACCCTATGCTAAGACCCATTCATCCTAGGGAAAATAAGTTCCTATGCACGTGCTTTTTCAAAATTTTGGGTAGTGATTTATCTTTGTTTCCTTCATTCTGATCTACTGTTAAATATAGGTTTTAGTTTCATAAATCAAAAAATCTATCATTATTTGCATTAAGTTCAATTGGTCAAGTTGAGTGCATTTTTTGAAAATAAAAATCAGCATTAAAATACATCATTTTCAAGTTTTTGCATAGAATAATCAGCAAATTATCTTGTTTAAAATCTAAAAATTGCTCTATTTTTACATACTTGCATTGCACTTCATATTCTAGGGTGTTTGATTACATTTATCTAGTGCTTATTCTCCATTTTTGGTGCACTTAGGTTTGGTGAAACTTGTATGAGCTTCACAACTTGGTGTCCTATTACCAATATTGTAGTGAGACATAATTCGAGACTCATGTCATCCCGCACTACTCACATTCACCATGGATCTTGAGTTTTCCAACTCTTTCACTCAGAGTGTTGATACTATTCAACCCACTATGGACCATAGCTTTGACACCTCATTTACCATGACCACCCTACCCACAACAAATGTGACTAATGTTGACACAATGGTTGCTAATGTCCCTCAAGAAGAACTAAAAAATTTGATGAAGATTTAGAGAAATTGCAAAACTTTGTGAGTTTTGAATATAGTTTTGAAAGTTTTGAATACATTTTTGGTACTACAATTCCTATCATAGATAACATGAGGAAAATGCTTGATAATGAAAAAGGAATAGAGATTGTGCATATCATAGCTCATATTATTGATAAACATGTTCCTACAACAACTAGTTATGCTGAAAATTTGGGGTACGCTCAAAGTCAAGATGGAAATCCAACTCCTTCTTCCACAAATCTGACCTTTATTCCTACATACACTAATCCAACTATTATAACAACAAAAAAACCCACTAGCAACGCCAACACCACCTTAGGTATTTCAACTAGGAATCCCTTTAACTTTGTGCATTCAAATCTTATATCTCCTAATCTATCTCCCCTCACAAACTTACAATTCACTTGTCCTCTGAATACATATACACCTCCACCTTATTCACCTCCATCTCACAAAACAACCAATAATTCTATCCTTAACCAACTCTTTCAAAATGTCTCATCCCTCCAACAACAAATTACCACATTGAACCAAAGTCAAAATAGCCAACCTTCACAATATGTCAAAAATAACCCTTTATCCTTGGAGATATTGAGAGCAAAAATGCCACAAGGCATAGAGATTCCTAGATTTGAGAAATACAATGGAAATTGAGACCCTAGTAACCATGTCTCAACATACACAACCTTATGTACTGACTTCATTTTTTAGGACAAGCTCTTGGCTAAACTTTTCCCTAGATCCATGAAAGACATTGCCTTGGAGTGGTTTTGTTATTTAATGAATAACTCAATTTGTTGATTCAATGAGATTTTTTATTCCTTTCTTAACCATTTACAAGTGCACATGGGTCCCAAGATGACCTTAGATGATTTAATGCAATGTAATTAAAAAAAAGATGAAAAGGTCATTGATTTCATCACACGATACCAATTTCTTTACTTACAAATCAACATTAGAATTCTGATGTTGACCTTCAAATAATGTTCATTGCAAATTTGCATACCAATATTCAAGCTAAACTTGAGATGTTGAAATTTCCCTCCTTTGCAAACTTGTGCATGACCCTTCGCGATTGTCAGAATTTAGTTAGTCATCGTGAAGGAAAAACTCTTCCTAACCATCTTGAGAAATTTGAAGTTGTGCCCCATAACAATTTCCAACCTTTTAAGAAACAAAATAAGGGATGTTTACAAATAAATACACCTCAAACAAGTCAACATGTTAACTCCCAAGTGGCATCTATAAAAATGACAAATCCATATTCATTTAGGGAGAGGAGTAGACAATTTACCCCTTTTCTCGATACCCTTCACTCCATAATGTTGCAACTTATAAGTAAGAACTTAGTTACCTTACCTCTCATTAGATCCATTGATACCACTAAGCCCTTACCTGCAAACGTTAACTCCAATGCCTTTTTTCATTATCACCGACAAAATAGACATGATACAAAATAATGTAAGCATATTAAACATATTATGCAAGACCTCATTGATTCTAATCACATCTAGATTGGAAGTGTTAATGATCAAGGAAATAAGTCTGTTGCCCCACCCAACCAAAATTTGCAAATTTTTACCAACCCCATGCCAAATCATAATATCTCTTTTGTGAAAGCTAATGATGCCAAGAATATTGTGATGAATGTTGACAAACTTGAAGATACAAATAATGACAATATAAGTGAAAATGAAGGAGACTTAGAATGTGTGGTCAGATTCATTGATGTTCAACCTTGTAAGGGCCAAACCAAAATTCCCCTTTGACATTGCTTTCTCACAAAATGACATAATTCGACATGCACCTGATGGTCCTCTTTACATCACCGAAAGAATCAATGACAACCCTACCAATGGGATATTGGTCGATCCCGTGTGTGTAGAGAATGTGAACACCAAGAAATTCTTGTTTGTGCATGAACTTTATCAAGATTCTTATGAAGAACCGAAAGAATGGATCAAAACACACAATGGTTTTGCTTTCCCTACAATAGGTTTGATCACTCTTCCTTTAAAAGTTGGACCAAAGCAATTGAATGTCTCATTCTCTATTATCCGGTCATCGAACTAATTCCATGTGTAGCTTGGTTACCCATGGCTACACTCCATAGATTTCGTCCCATGGGTGGTACATAAATGCTTAAAGTTTCCATTTGGCAATGAGATCTTTACTGTACATCATAGTGGCTTTAATATTGTGTCTTCCTGTGGGAATTTCTCATTGGATTTATTTTGGCACAAACCTATGAACCTATTAAGCCTCATGAGGGCTTCTTTTTCAAATCTTATCAAAATTTTAAAGTAAAGTGCATAGCAAAATATCCCTTAGTAACATGCCTCAACCCATGATTGAGCCTCGTATCATTAATGAAATCATGATTGAACCCAAATCCCTTCCAAGTAAACAAGACCAACCCATGACAAATCCTTTGCCTATTTCCTATAAAAGACCAAGAGATAACCAAATAAGTCATGTTGTGCCTCCTAAGATCAAATAAGTTTACAGAGTTAAAGATCTTAGAAGTGGTTGAACAACCTCCCATGGTTCCTTCCATTGCTCCCACGCGGGAATAAAAAAACCTATGGTTGATAAATCCACTCCTACACAATCACAACTCAAAAATCTTACAAAGAGAAATAGAAATGCTAAAGAGTGTAGGCATAGATGTCATGTTATTTCTTGTAGATTAAAAAAAGAGAATAAAATAGAAAATTAAGATCAAACACCAATTGAAACAAAGAATAATGATTCTCCACCTTCACCACAACAAAAATAATAAGAAAATTCTATGGAAATTGTCATTAGGCCTCCAGTTGTGATAAATTTGGATGATGATTATGATATTTCTAAAATTGATGAGGAAGTGCATAATGAGCTAAATTTACTATTTTCGTCTTCCATGAGCTTAGATGATAACAACTGTGATGATCCTCCTAACAAGAGTGACTCACCGCTTGTTGAACATGGTGATGCTCCCAGTACAACACTTATTGTTGTCCCTTTAGCTAGTTATCTGCCTTCTGCATATGATGAACAATATTGGGATGTGGATGACCTGTTATAGGATGACTCGCATGTGCCATACTAGTATTCTCTTTGTGTTTTTTGTGATTGCATGTGTGTAATGTGATCCTGTGTATAGTGTTGCTTGGTGTGTATTTATATGTTTGTGAGCCTACATTTGATGACCCTTGTCACTTCATTGGCACAAGTATACAAAGGAAGCGAATCTATCGTGACATTCTTCTATTTGAATCTACATTATTCTATCTGTCGTGAACCTTTATCTTTTCTCGTGTCTTGTGTTTTCCTTTAGGGGATGATGCAAGGTGTCGAGACATTCAAGTCTCTTCCATGTTGACCCAAAAAATTCTCCTTTTTATTCTCTCTCTATGTGTCATTCTTCCTTTGTGCTCATTGTTCCATGAGTTATTTGGGGAATTATGATGGTTTTGAGCTTGATTATATCATTGTAGCAATGATAAAACGTTGACCCCAGATCCATGGATCCCTTATGTGTTATCTTAGAATTGTATATGGGGGGAGACCTTCCTTTTCATGATGTAGCTCTATTTTGGAAACATATGTTTTACATAGGGATTTTCAAATAAATCTCTCCTATATTGGCATTTATCATATTCTACTTTAAAGTAATTGCTCACATCATGGTGTTTAGCAATTTCTTTGAAGTGGGGGCATATGTGTCCCTGCTCATTATTTGATTCAAAGTGTGATCTTCTTACTTTGCATGATGTGTATTCTTGGTGGTATCATTGGGTTTGATGCCCTTAAAGATTGTGACCATTCTTGGCATATGGAATTCCTCTTAGTGGTAATGCTATAGATTGCATTCCCTAAGTTACAATTTTTTTATCCCTAACTAGTTCTCTCTTGGAAAAATTAGGCATGATGTTTCCTAAGGTGAGACCTTTCATGAACTAAGAAAAACCCCTTTGAATATCCTATTGCATGTATCATGTCCACCAATCATAACACAACTTTCTTACTAGTGGAGCCTTTATGTTTTTCATGGCCACCAAGCATAACACAACTTGCTTTCCAGTGAAGCCTTTTTCACGAGTGCCTAGCATAACAAAGCTTGCTATCCTTGTGACCATCTTTGTGTCACACCTTCTCAAAGTTATCAGGAGGCATAAATTTGGTATGGTTAGTATAATGGGATCCTATAGACCTGGCATGACCTTCCGATTAGCCACTTTTTGGGGCTCACCTAATGGACAACGAAATTCACTAGCCCGTGTGAGTATATTTTGTTTGCATAGTGGAATATAGGTTTCCACTTTCAAACACATTTTGGACAAATAGCTAAGGCTTGATCCATATTGATTGGAAAAACAGTCGAGGATTGATCCACCCCTCTTTCCCTTCTCTAATTTTAACATTGTATGATTGTGTATCTTGTCTTGTTGTTGCATATATAACATATGCATGTGTCTCTTTGTGTCTTTATTGGTTTTCCATGAGATCTTATATCTTTGGGGCTTGATCATCCTCCTTTACCTTTGTTGTCTTATTTTTCCAATAGTTGTACAATTGGACCTATCTTGACACTTATTTGACTACTTTAGTGTGAGTTTGAGTGTATGGCTCATCCTCTCACTAAAGTGGGGGCTAAATGTAGTTTAGGAAAATGTACTCCTTTACATTTTCACACTATGTTTGGGTACCTTAATAAATTGGACTTAATTAAGCCTCTATTGGACCAATTATGCATCTAAAAGCCTAATTAATTTCAATTTCTGAAAGGGGAATCGATATTTAATTAATGCAATTATCATTTTTAACACCCTGAAATGAATAGGTCCTGGAAATTTAGGTCATGGCCCATTCTCTCTTAGGTGAATGGGTCCCCTTTAGTTTCTCAATTCAAAATTTTAATATGTTTTTGGTGAGCTATTTATGATCCAAATTCAAATTTCAAATGTCAGCTTATAATGTTTAATTTTTCATAAATTAGAAAACCTATAAATACGTCTTTTTATAAATTCAAATCCTAGAAGCAAGCTCAAATTTTTTGAAAGACTTCACAAGAGATAAGATTATTGTCAAAGGTGTTCAAGGGAAGATTTCTCAATTATTTTTTGTAGCATTCAAAATCTCAAGCATTATGTCAAAGTTATCTTCATTCATGCATGTTTTTGGAGCTAACATTGTGATGTAGGTTTCAAGCATTCAAGTCAAATTTCAAGGATCAAGATCAACATCCAATCAAGCCATTTCATGCAAGATCAAGAACTTGGAGATATGTATTAAATTTTAGTCCTCTAAGGATCTCAATTCAAGGGTTTGGTGAGTTGCAACATAGCAATTGTTCATTCATAATTCCTTTCATGTTTCATTCCATTTCAAGGTTTAATTACCAAAATGGGGTTTGACCAAGGCAAACTCCCATTCACCAAAAACAAAAAAATCCCTCTTATGTGTTTTGCAGATCTTAGGTGGAAGAAGGATATAAGATTCATCAAAAGTGCAAAATTGCAAAAGTTGTCAACATTGTCATCACTTTCAAAATTCATTTTTGAGTTTCTGATTGCAAAACCTGGAGGAATCGGGAGTGAAAACCTAGGAGCAAAGGACTATGAAAGTATATTTTGAACCCCTAAAGCAAGACATGTTCACCCTAGGGTGAATCTATCCCAGGAGGACACTCTACACAAGCTTTTGGTGACATGTGCATAAATTCGTAACCTTCTCAGATCTGCTGGAATTTTTTGGATTTTGTTAGATTAAGGTTTTAAATTGATGATTCATGTGTTACATTTCATAATTGAATTCATTTGGTATTTTTCATTAATCTCCCATAAGTGAATTTTAGGTTGATTTACCCCATCCTAAGTCAAGGAAAAAACCAAGATCTCCATCAAGGTTGACTCACTTAAGGGTTGGAAGTCAATACTTCCCTAGGGGATCTCTTTTTCATAATAAAATAAGGAAGGAAAGTGTAGGTGCATACCCCCCCATTCAAAACCATAATCACCCACATTTTCCCCCATTTCACATATTTTAAATGTTTTGATTTCAGCATTAGGATAATTAGGTTTTAATCAATCAACACAAAAATGTTTTACTAACACTATGCAGGAGCATATGATCCAAAGTGTTACAAATATTGTATGTGGATGCGTCAAGATGCTCTAGGAATATTTCTCCCCTCAACACACAAAGCTTTAGAGGATACTGGTGATTAAAGTGAATAGAGAAAGGTTATTACTGAAGAATAATTGTCCCTGACACTAATATACACATTAGACACATTGGATACTTCCCATACAAAAATCATCACCATGGGTGATGTTGAAGTGGAAGACCTACTAGAGCATATGACTTTTGAGTTCCATATTGCCAACTAGGAGAGATAAACTTCCCTAAAGAATATATTTCCTTCAACAATACATGTCTTCTATGGGTTGTTCATGGAGGATCTAGATACCTTCCTTTTTGAGTTTGATGTGCTTTGTAGAAGTTATGATTATACTAAAAATACACATAGGCTCAAACTGTTCCTAACAACATTAAAGGATGTTGCTCTGAGATGATTTATGGGTTTGGGAATAGATGCTATTCCAAATTGGAATACCATGATGACCAAGTTCCTAGAGAAGTAATAGGACTACTGTAGAGGAATAGATAGGAGGGATGACATTTTCAAGATGTCACAAAAGGAGGATGAATCCATGGAAGACTACATGAAAAGATTTCAGTTTTACCTTAAGAAATTCTACCAAAACAAACTCTCTGATGAGTCTTTAAAGCTGATATTCTTAAGGGGGATTAATGAGGATTGCATGGACGCACTTAACCTCATTGGGGTAGGAGATATATCTCAAGAACCATTTGAGGAGATCTTTAAGGCATGCAAGAACTATTCAACATCTTTCACAAAGAAGGTTAGATGAGACAATACATCTTTCATTAACAAACCATCCAATAGAGTCTAAAGAGTTGAATTGAGTAATCTTCTATCAAATATGAAGGAGGATATCATCAACCATCTTGGTACATAGTTAGACACCCTCCATATAAAAAAGAAGCATGAATAGGTAGAAGAAACTCTTACAAAATAATACCCACATTGTAGACAGAGAACGAATAATTGCAAGTGTAAGGAGCTGGCTACTATATTTGAAGACAAGCAAGGGACATCAAACTTTATTGCATTGGAAGGTAAAGATGGAAAATTATTCTACATGGCTCAAAGGAAACCATGGCAGCTAAGACAAGGTATGCCTCAAGATGCTTTGAATTACAACATGTCATTTCCTAGTAACAATTCAAATATTCCTAATTGGAATCCTCAATCTTGGGCCAATATGCAAAACCAACAATGGAAAATTCCTCAAACCAATTGGAATCAATAACAAAAAAACATGTGGCCATCACAAAATTATCAAGGATATAGTTCTCAATATCCACTCCAACAAAACCAATGGCAGCATCAGTGGTAAAGAGGTCAACAATTACAAAATCAAAACATGAATTATCAGCCACAACAACCCTTGCAATCACAATAGTATGCCATTATTCCAATCCCAATAAATCTAGCACCATAGCTACCTAGAGCACCTCAGCTACCAGCCCAACCTACACATAACCCTAATAAAAATCTCATTCAACAGGATTGTGCTAATGAATTTGTTCAATACCCTACTTATGGGGTAGAGGTGAATGATGTCCACCTCATATTAGAGAAAATTTTGGTTGGGCCTTCATACCCTCAAACCACTAAATTAGTTGATGAGGAACCCCCAACAGAGACCTTGGACAATCAACCTAAGGAGCTTGAGTTAAATCAAGTTACCCAAACCAATCAAAGTCTAAAGCCTCCATTCCATGAAAGATTAGCAGTTCAAAAGCATCAAACATAAGTTGAAGCTGACTTGTTGGGACTACTTAAGGATGTGTGCATCAAAATACCCCTTATCCAAGCCATTAAGGAGGTTCCTATCTATACTAGAATAGTGAGATACTTATGCCTTAAAAATCCAAGTAGGAAGATAAAAGATCCCCAGAATGTGCATGTCCTAGGACAACTTGCAAACATTATATTGGAAAACATAATTGTCCCCAAGTATGTAGAACCTAGGAGTCTTGTAGTGGATGTAAAGATAAATGGTACTCTTATTAAGAACACCCTAATTGACTTGGGAGAAATTATTTATGTAATAACTAAAGATACAATGAAGTTGTTATAGTTGATAGAACTCAAACCTACACCTACTGTTCTACAGCTGGAAGATAGGTCCACAGTTAAACCTAAGGGTATAATTGAAGACTTGGTAATAACACTAGATTCATGGGAATAACCTACAGATTTCATGGTATTTCAGTCAAAATCTAATCTTGTAGGCTATCCCCTCATTCTAGAAAAACCTTGGTTGACAACAAAAAATGCCTTTATAGGTTGTAGGTCTAGGAGTATGATTATCTCTAATGGAAATGTGACTAAGAAATTAGTCCTTTATCCACCAGCCCAACCACATGCAGACCTAGAACAAACCTTTTGGTCTACTCTAGATGAGAAGGATCAATATTCATTGTAAACCTTGATGAATATTGAATACAATCATTTGTTAGAAAATCAAGATGAAGGTGACTTGATAGAAAACATCATGCAAAATAACTATGGTAGGGACCCACAACATCAATACTATCTAACATGTTTGCAGGATCCTCTGCAAAATTTTATTCCTGACAACTCATCTGAGTCAATTTACCAAATATTCCACACATTGTGTCCTAAACATAATAGCACTTGACATCTCATGAATTCAAACATCATCCAAGACTTTAGAGATAATGCCAAGTAAATCATTGAATGTTAACAGTCAATTGATTGATATACAATAGACCTCACTGATAAATGTGTTGCAAGCACACTCAATAGCCTTTACATAAGATTTCCATGACATGAAGGGGATAGACCTTGACTTGTGCATGCATGGGATTTATATCAATAATGGCTTTAAACCCATAAGGTAACCATAAAGGAGAATGTACCCTACAGTTAGAGACATAGTTAAATTAGAATTATAAAAATTGCTTGATGCAAGCTTTATCTATCCCATCTCTGATAGTCAATGGGTGTCACCTCTATTAATTTTCCCAAAGAAAGAAGGAATGTGTAAAGTGCATGTAGAATACAAAGAATTGAATGTTGCAACTAGGAAATACCACTTTCCACTTCCCTTTATTGACCAAGCACTTGATTCATCGACAGGAAAGAAGTAATTTTCCTTTCTAAATGGATTTAGTGGCTGCAACCAAATAAATATTGCCCTAGAAAATCAGGACAAGACAACTTTCACATGCCCTTGGGGCACATATGCTTATTATGTCCTACCATTTGGTTATCTAATGCACCAACCACCTTCCAAAGGGCAGTATTGAGTATATTCTCAGACTTTGTACATGATTCCATGGAGGTTTACATGGATGATTTCACAACTTATGAGAATAGATATGATAAGAACTTGGTAATCTAGAGAAGGTGCTAAAAGGTGTCAAGAACATAACTTATCCTTGAGTCATGAAAAATATTTCATGATGATGACAAAAGTGATTGTATTAGGGATTTTTGTGTCAAATGAAGGAATAATAGTGGACCCCAACAAAATTGAAGTAATCTGAACACTCCATGTGCCTCAAAGACAAAAATATGTTAGAAGTTTCCAAGGGCATGCTAGATATTACATAAAATTTATTCTAGACTTTAACAGACTTGTGTCTCTAGACTATTTGTTTTAATGTCCAAAGATATAGAATTTGAGTGGACAACTACTTGTCAACACTCTTTTGAAGCACTCAAGGCAGATTTTACCAAAACCCATATCTTGAGAGGATCAAATTGGACCTTACCTTTCCATATCCATACAAATGCTTTTTATTTTGCTATAGGATATTTACTTGGACAAAATGAAGGAAACAAAGAGTATGCCATATATTACATCATCAAAAATCTACAAGGGGTAGAATTCGATTATACAGTGACAAAGAAAGAGATGTTGGTAGTAGTATATGCAATAAACAAATTCAAGCATTATATTATAGGATATCCATTATTCATACATACTGACCATACAACCATAAGCTATCTAATGAAAAAACTAGTGGTTGGTGACAGGCTTGTCAGGTGGTTATTGTTGCTTCAAGAATTTGACATTACCATTATGGATAAGCCAGGGAAAGAAAATGTAGTGGTAGATTTTATGTCCAGACTACCAACCAAATGAGAAGAAGATGTTGTTGATGATTCATTGCCAAATGAGAATTTATTTTCTCTATCTCTACATACACCTTGGTCTGCAAATATTTCCAACTATCTTGTAGCAAGATAGACACCACCCCATTTCTCACCCAGAGAAAAGAGGCAATTGGTTCATAAGATTTTCCCTACTCCTAGATAGTTGGATACTTATTCTACATAGGCCTAGAGAACATAATGAGGAGATGCATAAGATAAGATGAGGTATATGATATCCTAAGATCATGTCATGATGAACCTTGTGGGGGACACTTTGTAGGAAAGAGGACAACTCTTAAGATTCTCAACATTGGCTACTATTGGCCAACCCTTCATAAAGATGCAATGAAGTATACTAGGGGTTGTGATATGTTTCAAAGAATGGGAAGGCCAACAAAATTAGATGAAATTCCATTGCATCCATAATTAGAAATAGCGCCATTTGAAAAATGGGGATTAGACTTCATTGGCCCCATATCACCAACATCAAACAACAAAGAGTACACTCTAGTATGCATAGATTACCTTAAAAGTGGGTGGAGGTTAAGGCTTTACAATTTGCAAGAGATGGTAATGTGGAAAAATTTCTCTATGAGGACATTTTCACAAGATATGGAGTTCCAAGAAAGATTGTCATAGACCAAGGACCCCAGTTTAAATCAAATTTGATCACAAAATTGGTTCAAGAGTAAGGTCAGACATAGGAATTCAATACCTTACCACCCTCAAGCTAATGTGAAGGTTGAAGTCACAAACATGGAGATTGAAAAATTCTCACAAAGATAGTGCAAATTCCTAGGAAGGATTGGGCAACCAAGTTACTTGAGGAAATTTGGGCCTATAGGACAACTTGGAAGACTACAATTGGATTTATACCGTATAAATTAGTGTTTGGGAAGAAAGTAGTACTTCCTATTGGATTTAAATACAAAGCATTGAGGACAATAGTTACATTGGGCATTGACTTGTCCACATCTTAGTAGGAGAGATTCCACAACCTAAATGCACTTGATGAAATTAGAATGAAGCTATACACCACATTGAAGTTGTCCAAAATCAAAGAATCGGATGGAATGATCAGTTCATAAAGATAAAGGAATTCAGTGCAGGTGATTGGGCTCTCCTTTATGACTCAAGATACAAAGACTATAAGGGGAAATTATAAACTAGATGGTTGGGTCCATATGAGATAAAACAAGTGTTTCCAAATGGAGCAGTAAAACTACATACAATTTATGATATTAGGTTCTCATTACTAGTTAATGGACACAAATTAAAGCTTTTCAAAAAGAAATTACAAAAGGATGACTTCCTTCTTTCATTAATTTAGAAGTTTGAACCTACCATGAATAGTGCAACAACAGAGACTACGAGTTCTACAAATGAATCAGTGGATGAGCTACACAACTCACCAACTGATGTTTCACAAGTATAATTCCACAATCTCTTTCAAATGCACACACTGCACATATGATGAACAACACCATTTATTCTTTGGAACAGTCAAAGAAGTAGCAGAGACATGTAGAAAATTGCTTGAAGGAAACAAACTTTCAGAAGGGACTTGTTACTACAAGCATCCATAACACTTGTCAAAAATTCATTTTATATTACCACCACATCCATCACCTATCTATTATTTATGTATGCACATAAAAATAGTTTGTAGCAAAATTAATTAAATACTTGTTATTTAATTAATAAATCCTAATTCTTCTACTAATATAAATAAATTGATAAATTTATTTATATGGTTCATAACCTTAATTCCTGTTTTTCAAAAATCACTTTCCTCTTAAATTAATTGAATGCACAAATTTAAATAATTTGTTATTTAATTAATTTCCCTCTTCCATTTAAATTTTAAATTTTAATTCAAATTGGCACATGTCTCCATATTTCTTCTAACCACCTCCAACTCATCCTCCACCTCATCGTATGCCACACATTTTCATTTATTTCTAATTTTTAATTAGGAATATTCTCTCTAACCTCTCAACCTCCTAACTTCCTAGGGGACACATGGCTCCTCCTGTTAAATGATTCTCTTGGACACTTGGAATACTGGCTCTTCCAAATGGAGTAGCCTCCATGATTCTCTCCAACCTCTTTGTGCTCAATCATCGATGTCTCAGGATCACGATCTCAACCGTTCGTCTTTGCCACCTTAGCTCAAGCTTGAAAAAATCTATAAATAGAGAGCATTTCTACAACTTTTCAGAAGGAGATTTTACAAACTTATGCTACAAAAATAATAAGAGAAAATTGATTGCCTTGTAGTGAGAATTTAGTATTTTAGTTCATTAAGCATTATCATAACAATTTTGTTTTAGCATTTTAGTTTATTGCATCTTTTATACAACATTATCATTAGATTTGCATTATGATTTGTAGCATCATTTCAATTATAGCAATATCTCAGCATAGGATCATTCAACATCTAAACATCAAAAATCCAAAAATATAGTGATGTAGGCATGTAGTTTACATTGCACAATATATTCTCATTTATTAGGTTGTCATCTTTGTAGATTCATGTGCAACACTTTATTAGATCTGAGAGCATGAATTTTGAAGGTCCTTAAGACTAGAGAACCATGGAATGATTTGAAAGGTTAACAGTAGCAATTTAATTCTGTTATTTCTATTTTTTTTATGTAATACATTGCATGGATTTGTGTGTTTAGTTTTATTAACTAATTAATCTCATTGGAACATTTTAAAACCACACACAATTTCAAATTGCATCCATTCATCCATTCAACCATATCATTTCCAACACCTTTCTCGATTACCACATACAATGCATTCATTTCACCTCACCTATTCTATATACTCCACAACCTTTTCATTCCATCATTCACCACTTGTCAGTCATATGATGTCATTCATTTTAAATTGTCTCTGCATGATTTTCATTATAATTATGGAAATTAATTTCACATTCAACTACAGGTTATCAACGATCACTTTACACGAGTTCAATTTCATTCCAAAAAATTTCCACAAGTATGAACATTAAATTCTCATAATTAACATATTGATTATCGATTTTCATAATCTTTATACATTATTTCGTGCATGCTTCATATCTGAATTTATTTCCCACTACATTTCATTTAACTCTCACAAAATTGTACCACTAAGTGAGGACACTTAGTATCTTTAGTTGGGGGGTAGTTTTCCTTATTTTCTTGATCTTCAAAAACCTTTGCAAGCTTTATGGTTGTTTTATTTTTCTTCTATTTTTCAAACAATACAAGCTTAGAGGACAAAAAGAGGGTTGAAGACAACTGAATTGAGAGGATTTTAACATACAAATATTGTGAAGGTGGTACAATTGGAGTGACAAAAAAAAAATTAAGGGATTATAGAATAACAAAAATACTATGGGAGGTGACTTTATTCATAGGGAACCAACAAAACACACCCATCTATTAGAAGACAAGCTGTTATTACCTATTTTTCAACATGTTGGTTGAATGGAGTATTTCTTGAAGCTTACAAAGTATAACAAGGTCTTGACACAAAAAAATTCTACCACACTAAAAAATGGTGAAGTACTAGTGAGAGGCTTAAGAATATATGCCTCAGAAGCCGCGCCATTGCTGAAGTATCTAGTTTTCCACGAGAAGGAGAAGGATTTCCGACTAGGGTAGATGCTATTGCTGCCATAGATGAGTTCGAGTAGCCAAGAGAGAACCTAGATTCATATTCTCAAGGTACTAAAACATTATCCTTACCCTAGGCCTAGGTTTCGATTGCTTCCTACATAATAAAGTATTTAACCTATGATGGTAGGAAATCCTTGTTGTATACAGTCCATTCTAAGTTATTAAGTCATCTTTGCCATGATAGGCATGTGAATGTTCCAAATTTTTTGTATTATTTTTTTAAAAGAATGAGTTCTAAGTATAAAAATAAAAGGAATAACAAAACATTATCACATTTATGTTTAAACACAATGTTGATAAAAAGGAGTTTGAGAAATCAATTTCCACATGTTTCGTGGGAAAGTTTCCTGAATTGCAACCATATCAATAGTATCCTTGAAGAACCTATTGTCCCGAAGAGGGTAGAGGAACTTGTTGTTTCAGAGAGGGAAATTCCTGTTGTCTCCCTTACTGCATCACCAACCCAAAGCATATGAGAGCCAGTGGAGTAGGGTTTGTAGGGTACTCAACTTGCAACCATTACAAAGCAACCTATAGCAGAGGACAAAAAAAAGAACCCTATTTTTAGAAAAACACAAAGGGCCAAGAAAAGGAAAGGTGAATCTTCTTTTGCACCTTTGATAGTGTAGAAAAGACCCACAAGGCGGTCACATCGCCTTAGAGTAAAAAGGCCAATTAGGGGCACAGGAAGGAGGTAGAAAGAAGATGTAGTTACAATTGAAACAGATTTAGATTCAGAGGGGAATTCCCCTTGTACTATAAGTTCACCTATTGTACAATCATGGTACTATACAAGAACCTTTGAATCCAATTCAAAGGATATTTTTGTTGCAAGGAAAATGAGAAAAAGAACCCCAAAGAGCCCTGATTCAGAGGGTAATGATTATACAAGTGAGAGGGATGACTAGTTTTTGGAAAGAGATGAAATATTTTTTTGAGCAAAAGGATATTGACAAATAATTACAGGAGGCTATGGAAATGAGAAAGAAATTATAAGATTTGTTGAAAACACACTAGAAAAAAGATACTGAAAGGGACAAAATAATTAAAGAGTTGGAGGAAAAGCTTTGTAAATTTGAGCATGGGTCTAAATTGGATGAATTGGCACAACTTGCTATCATAGAAGTAGAAAACAAGTAACTAGTACCGCAGGGCCCAATTCCCCCACTCATAGTTCCCTTTGTGCCAACTGTGGTGTCCCTAGGTGTGGAATTGTGGAAAAGAACCCAAGAGTTCTTTGAGAAGAAGAAGGAATGGGAAAAAGAAAAATTTGAATTGATATAAAAAAACACTAGGACACTTGAACAGAAAGATGCAGAAATAAAAAGGTTGAAAGTGAAGAATGAAGTAGTAGTAGAAAAGACTACAAAAATTCTAAAGTGTAAACCTCTTGCAAGATTTTATGCACTATTTCTATAGGAAAAATATTTATGTTTTTATTTTAGCCAAGTGATTAGTGATCTACCAATGTCAATGAATATTTTTTTGTTTTTAGATACTTTCTCTTACTGCACCCGAGATATGTAAGACCAATTATGTGAGTTCTACTTGCATAATTTTGTTCTCTCAGATCAAACATAATGGAATCCTATAATGTTTGTGGGGGACTTACAAATAAGAGCATTAGCCTCTTATATCAGGAATGGACATCATAGAGGTGAAATATTATAAGAATACAATGAGAGGGAGAAATCTATTGCTCTACAACTGAGGAAAGAATCACAAGACCCCAAAATAGTCATTGATCAGTGGTTAAAGCTCTTGTATTACTAAGGTTTGGGGAGAAAAATAATAATTATCAAGGAAAAGGACTACACAAGGATGAAAAAACTAGCTACAAGATCCAGTAATCAAACCTTTCAGTTTGTGAAGAAGAGATGGGAAGAAATAACCCCTGAATTAAAGAAAAAGGAACCACACTCCCTATATAATTTCATAGCCATTATTAGAAGATCTTAGAAATATATAGACATTTCTAGGGATGATGGACTTAAATGGTTTCCACTCACCTTTCATCCACCTCTTCTCCTCTATCTAGTGCCACATTGGACAGGGAAGAACCGTGATGAAATTGAAGCAACAAAGAATACAAGGTTGGCAAGGATTTCATGTCAAAAGGGATACTATCCGAGATAGGAAAAGGGAGTTGATGTGGTGAAAAATTTCAAGGAAATGACTCTTTCATACAACCTTTGGTCTTAAACATTACTTGAGGACGAGCAAATACTCTAGTTGGGGGGAAATGACGGGTCTATGAAATGGCTAGTTTTCTTTCTTTTAGTTTATGTCTTTTTTAACATTTCAAGCTATTTATCTCACAAGAAATCACGAACCTTACATCTCTTTTATGTCTTTTATGCATCCTGAACTAGACTTTACCATATGAAAATATAATTATGATATGATGATGTTTGCATGGATAAATGTTTGAATGTTTACGGAATTTAATATGACTCTGTGTTAATTCATGGTTGATTAATGATGTGTATACTTTAGATGAAGATAAATTCTTGCACCCAAAAGAATTACAACTTGTAACAGCTGGATTGACCAACCCATGGCCAAAGGATTTCAGGCAGATTAGAGGAAAGACTCCAGAACACTAAGGAAATGATTGTTATAGGAAATAATGAAGGTGATCATTGAATTAGTCAATCGTGGGTCAGCAGATCATCCAATAAGACACTAGGAAGAAGAATATGTATACATTGATAAAGAAGCCAACATGATTGTTTTCATAGAGCACATCTTTGTCAAACCGTTAGGGCGAAGTGTCAATCCTATTTGTCTTCTATCTTTTTTAGTTATAGTTTCAGTTGCAAAGACTTTGTATCTCTCTATTTTGAAGGAGAGTGGACATCTACATTTAATTTCTATTGTTAGTCCTTATGCAAATAAAAATCCTCCCAAGCCTATATAGCTGGATCGGTGGTTGAGGAGCAGATCTAGTTGGAGGTATATTTTTTGATAGTTATAGTTTTGTTTCATAGATAATGTTTTATTATTAGTTTTCTATTATGCACTCAATAATAAGAAATCTATGAAGATTCTTGTTAGATTATAGAGTTCAATTATATGCAATAAAGATGTTCCAAATTACTACTATGATTAGTTGATTCAAGTAGCACATATTTGGTTTCTCGTGTGGGTACAACTCAAGCAAAGGCCAATGAAGGTATTGTTCACCCACCTTAATTTCTATTGTTAATTTAGATGTTTACATTATTGCATTCATTTCAAATCAAGGATAACTTTAAGAAACCCCCTCTCAATGAAGGTGTAAAATCCTGGCGAATCTTTCCTTTTATTTGAAAAAATTATTAATTTTCTTGGCAAATTCTATGCACATTATTAAAAAAATTGTAAAATAATGGAAAATATTAATGAATAATTGGTGAAAATAATAATCGCAATGGCGAATCCTAGTGAATAGTCACTAAAATGATTAATTACAATGGTAAATTTCTCATTTAAAAATTTGCATAATTGGTCAGTGCAGTTCCCGCATATTTTTTTAATTTTTTGTAATATTGAAGTAGGGTCATGGGAGCGGCAACCACCGGTGGGGTCAAGGGGTAGTGCCCCTTGTGGGGGTCAAGGGGATAGATCCCCCTTGTGGGGGTTGAGGGGGCAATGCATTAAATTCACTATTGAAAATGCATTGGAGCACACATGGATTAACTATTTTTTTTAAAATCTCACTTTAAAAAAAAAGACTAAATGAAAAGTGAAATTGTTGCCATTGATTAGCTTTTTAATCAGATGGTTGCAAGTTGATTTCATGACCTATATGCATGTGACTTTTAAAAGGCTTGTTGAGGCCCAAAATTTTTTTTGGGCCACAAGATTAGATTTAATCGTGTGACCCAAAACAAATTCTAGGCCTCAACAAGACTTTTAAAAGGTACATGCATATAGGTCATGGAATCAACTTGCAGCCATCCAATTAAAAATATAATCGATGGCAATAAATAAAAGCCATATTCAAGGCTGAAATATCCCTAAAATTAAATGGTAATTTATTATTAGTGGTGATATTGCCCCAAAATTAATGGTAGGAGTATAATATTACTAGCGAACATAATTAATATTTGTAATATTTGTAATTATAGTATAATGGAGTTGCAGAAAGAATGAACGAGACAATGATGGAGAAGGATAGAAATATGTTGAGTGGTGTTGGTCTAGAACAAAGGTTTTGGATTGAAGCTTTTTCCACTACTTGTTACCTAATTAACAGGTCTCCTACATCAACTCTTATTGATAAGACACCTATAGAGGCATGGTCGAACCACAAGCCTTCATTAATACATCTTAAAGAATTTGGTTGTGACGAATATGCACATGTGCCAAAGGAGAAGCAAATAAAGTTGGAGAAAAAGGCTATGAAATTTATTTTCATCAGATACAGTTATGGTGTGAAAGGATACAAGGTTTATAATCTTGTTGCAAAAAAGGTAATATATATTAGAAGTGCTATTTTTAGAGAAACTAAGCCTTCTTCTATTACATTGTAACTAGAACAAAGTAAACAAGGTGTGATTCAACTTCCTTTTACATATAAGAAATTTGAATTGAGGCCCACAGATAGACAAGAAGTTGAGGAGATCTCATCTAGCTCTAAATCTTTAGAAGAGGAGGAAGAACCTCCAACTCAGCTTGTTCATAGGTCTACAAGGCATAGACAACCAACTGAAAGGTATTCACTTGATGATTGGAGATGTATTTTTTCTTTGAATACTAACATGGATGAACCCTAATTAGCAGAAGAGACATTAGGTATGAATGATGCAAAATCCTAGAAGATTGTTATGGATGAAGAAATGGTGGATTGAAAAAAGAATGATACATGGGATCTTGTATCATTTCGTGAAGGATAAAAACTTGTTGGTTGCAAATGGGTGTTCAAGAAAAATATTGGTTTAGATGGAGGTATTGAGAAGTACAAAGCAAGGTTGGTTGCAAAAGGTTACTCTCAAGTTGAGGGTGTTGATTATAGTGAGATATTTTCTCCTATTGCAAAAATGAAACCCATTAGATTTTTGCTTTCTATTACTGCTACTTATGATTTAGAGGTTGAGAAAATGGATGTGAAAACTACTTTCCTTCATGGTGACTTGGAGGAGGACATTTCTATGACATAACCAGAGCACTATGTGATGAAAGGTAAAAGTAAATTGGTTTGCAAATTGAAGAAATATTTGTACAACCTAAAATAGAGTCCTAGGATGTACCAAAAATTTGATACATACATGTTGAGTTTGGGATTTGAGTGTTCTAAATCAGATCATTATGTTTATTATAAAATTGACGGTGATCATTTCATGTTTATTGTATTATATGTTGATATGTTATTTATTGGTAAAGGGAAAGGTATGATTCAAAACCAAAATATCAACTTGCTGCTAAATTTGAAATGAAAGACCTTGGTGTATCTAGACACACTCTTGGGATGGAAATTAAAAGAGATAGAGTGAATAGAAATCTACGGCTTGGCCAAAGTAAATATGTCAATTCAATTTTACAAAGATTTGATATGTAGGATTGTAGACCGTTGTGTGTTTCTTTTTTAGCTGGAACAAAGTTATCAATTCCAGATTGTCTAACATCCTCATTAGAGATGGAAGACATGAGCAGAGTGCCTTACTAGAGTGCAGTTGGAAGTTTGATGTATGTTATGGTTTGTACAAGACTAGACATTGTGCAAGTATTGGGAATTCTTTCCAAATATATGTCTAATCTTGGTAGAGTTCATTAGGATACAATTAAAAGGGTCTTTAGATATTTGTGTGGTACCTCAAAGTATTCCTTATGTTATCATAGTAACTTTACTAAAGATGATATTTCCCTTGATATTCATGGTTGTGTGGATTCAGATTGGGTAGATGATATTGATAGAAGACAATCTACCAATGCTTATGTGTTTACTTTATTCAGTGGTGCAATTAGTTGGATGAGTAAGAGAAAATTTGTGGTTGATTTGTCTACTATTGAAGTTGAGTATATAGCAACTACTCATGCTTGTAAAAAAATTATTTGGATGAAGATACTGTGTTCAAATATTGGAATAAAACAAGGTGTAGTGACAATTTTTTGTGACAGTCAAATTGTGATATGTCTAGATAAGAACCTAAGATTTCATGCCAGGACCAAGCACATTGATTTAAAATATAATTTTGTTAGAGATATGGTCAAAGATGGAAGGGTGAGGCTAGTTAAGGTAGAGACTTTGATAAATTTTGTTGATTCTTTAACTAAGCCTATGAGCATAAAGAAGTTCAAATGGTGTTCAAATATTATGGGCATTTTAGCTCCTAGAAATTAAGAAATGATGTTTGTACACCCTCCTGTTGCTCTTGCAAGGTGTTTGAAAAGTGGGAGATTTATTGGGAAAATGTGTCCCAACCTTGCAATTACATAAGGTATTGTTGATATGTCAGCGACCAAGGGGTGTGGGGGGTTCCCCCCTTCCCTCCTCGAGGGGTCTGAGAGAATCATCCCCCGACAAGGGGGTCTAGGGGCCATGTTCCCTGGTGAGGGCTTTGGGGCAGTGCCCCTGAAAGCTAAATTTTATTAATATTTAATTGTTGTAAATTTGGATTGTTCATCATTATGTCTGTGATCTGATGATCGATATTTCATTAGCTTGAATTTCCCTAGAAGGCAACCCTATTTTATGAGGGCATTGTATTACAGTTGTGTAGTGTGATGTATTCTGAGAGTCTGATAGTGGTCATGTTACCTTTGGATCGCTAGTTGGTGATACTCTATGGAAATATTGATTTGCAAGTATATTGTAATCTTTGTGATTTTTGAATAATATATCGGGTGACTTTTGGAGTGTGGGGTTTTTCTCCCAAAAGGGTTTTCTCCACGTAAATCACTATGTTGTGGTATGCATTATATTTATGTTTATTGATATTTAAGTTTTTGTAATTGTTGAAAAGATTTCTAATGTTTTGTATTATCCTCCTCTCAAGATTAGTGTAGGAAGTTATTCTACTACCTTAGCTTCCTTACATTCAGGGATAACTTTAAGAAACCCCCCCCCCTCGGCGCAGGTGTAAAATCCTGGCGAATCCGGTATACTTCCCGATGAAAAATATTATTTCTATTGGTGATTTTTTTCATTTTACAGGAAAAAAAATCCCAATTGGCGAATCTTTTGTAATCCCTGGAAGTTCATGGAAAATCTTGGCGAATTGCAAATTTTTTTTAATAGAATAAAATATTTTTCATTGAAGAATAAAATCGTTTTTCAAACCAGAATTGTTTTTCCATTGGCGATTAAAACCTTTTTTCAAAGAAAAAAAAATATTTTCATTGGCGAATTAAAACGAATCTCAAAATAGTAAAAAAATCTATTGGAAAAATAAACAGATATGCCAACGAAAAATCATAGGGGCCGTTCATTGAATGTTCGATGGACGACTGTAGTTGCATTCCAGAAGTAAATCTCTGAAGCACTAGACTTGCGATTTGAAACCTCCGGAATAACACTATAACCATTAGATGCAGACATGTGGTGAGATCAAGGCTCATCGCTCATCACTCATTCTCATTCTTTTTGAAAAAAGTGTGGTTGTCGTACTGCCAGTGCAGGCAGTGGCGGCGATTAATGCCATATGTGATATGAACATCCGAAGCAATTTCTTAGACAACTTATAGCTTTAATGAAACAATATTTGTAATGATTTCATATCGTTTGAACTTTGAGTGATTTTTGACAGCTTGTCAGCTTGAGGTAGAGTTCAAGTTGGCACGTAGCAAGACATCAATCAAATTAGAAATTATAATTATACAGGCTGGTAGCGGCACTGGTGGCCCACAAATAGGGATAGTAATTCAGTGATAGTAGATAGTGCCATAAGGGTTTTTATTTTCTAGGGTTAATAAGGATTCACGAAGAAGATGATGCGGTATTGAGGATACTGTAAATTCTCCTACCTACAATTATGTAGTTATAGAGTAATCAGTAAAAGATGAATTTCCTTCAAGTTTAGAATGGGTGGAATTGGAAAGAAGTTGATTTGATTCACCTGAATTTTCAGACAGGTTTTGAACCAGAATGAGGAGCTCTGATGGATATAAGTGTTATCCCAATGCATAGAGGCTGCAGGTAAAAGATGGGAGTAGATTTTCTTCTCCTCCTGTATTCTAACAGCTCTCATTTCCCCAGCACGGTTGGCCAGGCAAGCCCCATGCATTTATTTTCAAAGAGACATTTATATTACATCTTCTGTATGACTTTGGTTCTCGAAGGGGATAAGTACATTTTGTATCTTCATGGCTCCCATTTCCCCAGCATGGTTGGCAAATCCACTAGTAGAAGCTTGGAATCATGAATTTATTTTCAGAGCCACATTTATTTTTAGAGAAAGATGTGTAGTAATTTTTCAGTAGCAAAGCTTGGAAATTGGAATCAATTTGTAATCCATTGTAAGTTTGTAACGAGCAACAAATTGGAATAAATTATTAAATTTTTCCTATGTAAAGTACTAAAGTGACACACTGACATATGTTATTTATACAAAATAGGAGCTACAATGCTACTCGTCTGTAAAAAGATATGTAATAATGTGACATTGAAATTTAGTTACAATAAAATAAATGGCTATGTTGTGTTATTCTTGATTCCTTGAGTCTTCGTTATTCATTTACGTTTAAGAGTAAAGAGTTGTTTTCTGAGTTCAGAACTTTAGTGTCTATTAATAATTTAATATATTCAAATAAGTTTTTTTTCTTTTGAGAAATTAAGTAATATACTCTATGCAATATGCACTTGAGAATTCATGGTTACTCAAGTTTCAAGTTCAACTGTTGGATGAACATTTGATGTATGGTTGTAGTTACATTCTGTAATGAAATGAACAGAGCGATGGCCTTCCCAATTTAAACCTCCGGAATTACCCTATAACCGTTAGATTTAGAAAGATCAACGGTTAAGATTATGACAATAGCAAACAATCAATATGAAAATTTTATGACGGTTTGGTCATTTAAATGCCTATCAAAAAAATTGTTTAATTTACGAATTTTTATATAAAATCTTTTATAAATGGAATATCTTGAAAATTTAGAAAACAATGATAATTATTAGTGATAAATATAAAAATCTATTGTTATAATTAACAATTAACAAAAGTTTCTAAAATCATATTAAAAATAAATCTTGTTAAATATATTCTAAAAATTAAAAATAATTATGTTTTATTTTGAAAAGATTCTAAATTAATATATATTTTTATAATAATATTATAAATCACATATATTAATATAAAAAATGATAGCTATTAATATTATAAAAAAGTCAAAAGTTTCTAAATTCATATTCAAAATATTCAAAAAAGTTATATTCTATTTCTTTTTATAATAAAAATTATAAAATGATATATATTATAAATTAAAATACTATATAATATTTTTTTACAGTTTAATAAAAATATAGCAAGTCAAACTATACGGTCTAATAAATTTTATAGCTATAATATACGGTCTAAAATTGAAAAAACGGTCAAATATTTAATAGACCATCAAATTCCAAGTCTCTGTCAACTGTCAAGTGATTAATGTTTATTTTTAAAGTTAATATCATAAATTACTCAAGTTTCAATTGTCAGATGAACATTTGATGTATGGTTGTAGTTGCATTCCATAATGACATGCATAGAGTGATGGGCTTCCCAACTTAAACCTCCAAAATCACCCTATAACCATTAGATTTAGAAAGATCAACGGTGAAGAATTTGCAACTTGTAGACGTAAGACGTGTCATTCACTTTAATGTTCCAATTTCGAGAAACAAAGCATTTAAAGAACTTTGTACTGCTAGGTGTCAACTGCCAAGTGATTAATGTTTATTTTTAAACTTTAAAGTTAATATCATAAATTACTCAAGTTTCAACCGTTGGATGAACATTTGATGTATGGTTGTAGTTGCATTCCGTAATGAAATGCATAGAGTGATGGGCTTCCCAACTTAAACCTCCGGAATCACCCTATAACCGTTAGATTTAGAAAGATCAACGGTTAAGAATTTTCAACTTGTAGTCTTGTAGACCTAACTCCTAAGACGTGTCATTCACTTTAATGTTCCAATTACAAGAAAAAAAGAATTTAAAGCACTTTGCACTTTGAAATTGTACAGTGATTTTTAAAGTCTTCAATCTTTAGATTGCTCATTGGCCATTGCAGTGCAGCACCCTGTTTTGGATTCCACAGTTCCACTTCCAGCAACGCCATTCCAGTTTTCAAGCGTCGGGACTCAAAATCTAGGTAAGTGAAAGAATTCCTCCGGCTACGTTTCATCGTTTGACATTTCTTAAAATCTTATTTTGTCAAAGTTTGAAGTTTGGTTTTAGACTTTAGAGACTCAAGAATTCATTAAAATTAAGGAGGACTAATAGGTATTACTTATTAGGGAATTCAAATTTCACAACTTCACATTTGTACAAGCATGTCTACCACCAGTACCACTAGAGCAATGTCCGATAAAAAAATACATTATGCAGAATTGCTTAAAACCCCAGGTTTCACTGATGGGTACCATGATATTTAGGACCCTAAAATCTATGGTAGGCGTACCTCAGAACTTAGATTTTCATCTTAGAATAAGGCTACAAAGCAAACAAAATTTGATAGTATCAGTGCACCATGGGTAACTGGATTAGGGCGCATGATGTTACATGAATTTTTCCCTTGCCCAGAATTTATCATGGTTTATGCCGAAAATTATGATGATCAGGAAAGAGAATTGTTAATAAAGATAACCAAGAAGAATTGTTATCCATTAATGCAGAAGAACCTGGAAAAGTGTTGGGATTTACAACCGAAGAATTTGGAAACCACCACATTGACCTAGAAAAGCTTGCTAGTGATTATGAAGTAGTGGAAGAAAGGCTGAAAAATGATTTCTTAAATCAAATAGTTAAGGATAGAAACAAATTGAAAGGTGATCATAAGCCTCCTTATAATTTGGATTTTTTTAAACCATGGGTTCAGGATACTATTTCCATGCTAGCATTTTTCCTCAGTCTGGATAGCAATTTTGAAGTGGGTGCAAGCCTCCTTGAAATGGTATATAATATCCATTATGCTGATGAACATGTCAAATATAATTATACTTAGCACATTGTAGAATCCATGCATAAACAATTTTTAATGATTAAAGCAGGTTCCACGAAGACATTTAGTTTCACAACCTACTTGTGCTATCTTTTTCTATTCAAATTTAGAGGAATGTTTTAGACCAACAAGCTTCAGATTTAGCCCTACAGTAATGCAGAGGAAAATAAAATGGCTCTAGTATATGAATGGACCACTGAGATAAGGATGCATGATTCTCGAAGGAACTACAGTCATTTTGTAGACTACTTTTTGGCTTCATTGCCTCAAGTAATTACAAATAATCCAATGCCTAGATTTCCTATGTTATGTAGAAACTACATGCAACTAGGAAAAGAAATACAATTGGTTGATTAGTACTTAATGGAAGAATATACTATGCTAAGATTTTAGGGATTGAGAGTACAACCATACAAACTTCCAATACATGTGACGGAAAGGGTTTTTGCATTGGAATATGTAAGGCAGGTGCAGAGTGCTGATGAACGACACTTTCTCAGTCAACAAAAGAAGACATTATTTCCTTCTTTACCTTTTTCATGTGGAGGGTTCACATTCGAGAGAAAAGCATTTAGTGTAGCATATAATCTTTTGAATTTTTTTGCATTTGATGCTATCTGTCACTGACAGTATGATCCATGTGACATCATTAAATCAATGATTGTGGCCAATAGGAATGTTGCAAATAGAATTCAACATCCAAGTAAACCCTTGCTTGAAAACTTGAGAAACAAGGATTCTTGGGATGAGGTCAAAATAGCAATGGAGAAAAGTGCCGCTGAGAATGGTATTTCTTTTGAACAATTGTTAGCAGAAATTATGGCATTGCACCAAAAGACAATCAGGACATACAAAAAAATTATGAAAAAAGTGATAAACCATTTAGTAGATTAAAAATTCCAGGTTCTCTAGAGAAGGAACTTATAGATAAAAATTGGTCATGATAAAAAATTACTGCCTTTTGGTGTATGAGGAAGGACCTAGGTGATCCAAGAGCTCTTGCAGAGTATGATGCTAATGAAGAAGATGAAGAGTTTAGCAAATTGTGGAATATAGAGCATCCTGATGAACGTGATGAATCTAATGATGATATTGATAGGGAAGAAGAAGAACAAAGCCATGCCAATTACAAACCTATTTTAAGTGAGGCCGCAAAAGAAGAATATGCTTCAACATATACTTTAGGAGCAGCCATAATTGAAAAAATTGGTTATGAAGGTGGTCCTTTGGGGTCCAAAGGACAAGGCCCTTGGACAATACCAAGTGTTGAGCATAGAAAAATAGTTGATAAATCTGGCCTTGGGCTTGGAGGTGAACAAGTAGACCAAGGGGATACAAGACAAACTCAATTTGTTAGAGCTTCTAGTCATCATCCTCATGGTTAGATACAATCACAACTAGGACATGCCCTTGCTGGACAACTTAGTGCAACTAGGAGTTCCATTGGTGGCGATGGTATGGGTAGTAGTACTAGTAGTGGTCAACATGTGCTACAATGACAAATTATACACAATACTAAGAGGAAAACAAAAAAAGATACCATAGAAACACCAGGTGATCAAGGCAATCAAAAGAGACAAATGATTTTGACAGGTCCAAGTCACACTATCAGTGGATCCACCAGTACCACAAAGGAGTTATTTCCAGGCACTCCCCCAATTCCAATTAGTGTGGGTGCGACATCATTAGCAATTGCAAGTACTCCTATTCCTTCGCCATTCAAGCATTCCATTGTTCCTGCCTCCCCAGGTTATGATTTCATTGAAGAGTTTAAAAGGAAATCAGACTTGAATAAAAAAGAAAAGAAGCAACTGATAGAGAGTGCGTCTTCTGTAACTTCAGAGCATGCAACAACCATGGTATTACCCACATTTGACACAAATAAAGAAATCATGGAGTACACAATTGTTGTTCCCATAGTTCAAAACAAACCAACAAATCAGATGGATCGATCTGAATACCAGGTAACCAATTTTCAATTGGAATTTTTCTGGCCTGAGAAATACTGACAAAATTAATGTATCAAAGAAGAACAATGAATTGGTGTACACATCATTGCTAAAGCAAGATAGAGAGAAGAAAAGGTTGAAGACCCAAATAGAAAAGTTACAAGAAGACCTAGCAAGTGAGAAAGCAAAGAGGAAAGCAGTAGACAACAAGAGCAATGAATTAGAAAAAAGAATAATAAAATCTGCCTCTACATCTACAAGCAAAGAGGATAAATCAAATGAGAGAGAAGTGAATGACCTGAAGCGAAGGCTAGATGAGAGCAACAAGAAATATGATGAGGAAAAATCCACTTCAGAAAAATTAAGACTAAACATTGCGAATGGAAATGCACAGTGGGAAAAAAAATTGGATAAATAGAGAAAAACAATTGAAATATTGGAGACAGAGCTGATGGAAGCAAAAGAAGAAATTAAGACTTCTCAAAATAAGCTTTCTGCATTTTGTAGAGATATAGTGAGGCATATGAAACAAAAGATCTGGGATGAAATAATGCAAAGGTTTGATCATTTGTGTGACATGTTTCAATTGATTGATGCTATTAGACAAAATTATAAGAAGCTCAACAAATATTTAGTGGACAACAAAAAGGTGCTTGAATTAGAGAAATCTTCAAATCAAGTTCTACAAATAGTCTACAAAGCCAGTGACAATGATTGGAAATCAAAAGGGATTACTAATCAGATTGAAACCTCAATGAAGTTGTCATCTATCATTGAAAAGTGTTCGAGAATGTGTGGAATAAAGGAATATTTGCATTTGGTTGTAGACAAGATGAAGGTGGTGGATGAAAAGGTATGGAACTTCATAGAGCTTGGTTTTCCAGAGGCTTTTGACACAAATGAGCAATTCATTGGAAAGGATGGTTTCAGAAAGAAGATGGAAGGTGCAAGGAAGATTGATTTGGACCAGTTTCCTCATAACCCAGATGCGAACTATTTGGATTCAATCAGAACACTGATAACCTTGAATGCAAAATTGATTGAAGAATTCAAGATAGGTTCCACTTCTAATTACAATCATGAAATGTTAAAAAAACTTCAAGTCAAACAACATCAGTTAGAACAAATGGCAATTCCACCTCCTGAAGAGTGGAAGTTGCTAGAAAAGGTGATACGGTGACTTGATTTTTTATTTTCAACCTTTGATAATATGAGTTCCCAAGTTCCAACTCAGCTCTGTGCAGACTTGTCTTTGGGCATTGGCAAGATTTTGCATTGCCAATGCCAATATGTACTCCTTCATGTGAAATTCAATTAAAAAGCTCAAATTCAGACTTCAGTAATGTGATGATGTTCAATTATATGTATTATTTATTTTATCATTTGAACTACTGATGAACTTGATGGAACTTCTAATTTTGCTCTTTTAATTCCTCTTTGTCTTGACCTTGTCTCAGTTTGTGAATGTGTCATATTGTTTGGGAAAGAACCTAAGGTTGGGGTTTTTATTTTGGTTTTCATGAAAATCCTAATGTCGTATGTAATACCTTGGGTGAAAATCTATTCGGATGTTTCCTTTTTTAGGTGGGTTTTGTTGGTGTTTTTTAATGTAAACCAAGTTTGTCTCCTAATCTACCTATGGAATTGCCAATTCCAATCAAGGGCAACTCAGAGGACTTGGACCAACTGACGAGGATTTTAACTGTAACCTCCTACACTTCGGGCTCTGGAAAACCCAGGAGGGTGGTCCCCATAATGTGTTTATGATCTCTGCACCGAACTCATAAAAAATTATTAACAATTAACAGATAATCCCATCGAATAGCTCAACATAATAGGATAATACTGAAATGAGTTGGCCTTTCACCAATAATATCAACTACTTGGAGCATGGGATGATTACAACATTATTTCATAACTTATGATAGTCATTTTATTTACAATTTGGCAGCGAGCTCTAAGTAAAGACATACAAACACAGGATTTCACAAACTCGTACAATTTAAACAAGTGCCATATACCATTGGGGAGTCAAATTCACAAACATTTAAAATTTAACAACAGATTCAAATACATAGCATATAAGATTCCTGGCAATATTGCATTACAATAGTGTCAATCCATATCCTAACCCAATACTTCTTACTAAATCCCTTTACAAACATATCCATCCATTATTCCATCCAAGCATTTTAATTAATTCCTTGAATTAAAGCCAAAATGGCAAACATACACACCAGAGCAGTGAGATGAACACCATAATTCTTGATTATACTATTCAAAATTATGATATGTTTATATAAAGGAGAGACATGAGCTCAAAATATAACATCATAACTCAAATGCTAGTACTGTTGTGAAACATCAGATCTTCATAGACCTAAAACCCCATTACCGAATAACCCCAAACCTAAATTGTATTAATATTGAAATAACTAGTTCTTACAATCTATTCTGCAACTATACCTAGACTCGACCTCAAAATCTCTGACTTGCCAACCCCTATTTCTGGCCTTGAAATCCTTCTTATAGAAAATGAAGGAGCAAACAAGTATCAGGCCAGAAATTACACATGTCATTGGTCAATTGGACCGCTATGTGCCAATTCAAAAATATGATTAAAACCACCGAGTCCCAGAGCATCTTTCCATTGATTCCACTCATTACATAATAGCCGTTGCATTAGCTATATCTCAAAATCTGCACCAAAAGTCATCATGGAAGCAAAACCATAATCAGTTATACTATAACCGCTGAGCTGTTAGTTGCCGGTAATAGACATTGTTTTACTCCTCTTTGGTTAAGTACTTGTCCACCCATTTTTGGTATTCCTCATCCGTTGGCCAATTAAAATTCACCACCTTGATCACCTTAGTATCATAAGGTGTGTACTTCACCACAACCTAGTTAGCCTCTCTCTCAAAAAACTCTAAGAATATGTTGGTATTAATTATTTTATCCATACTGCTCACCAGCAAGTCATAGTCCGAGTCATCACAAATCAATTTGATTTTTGCATCAATAAACTCTTCTGCCCTATCTTCCCACTACTGCAATGGCAAGATATTTCCCTGTGCATCTATTATATCTGGCAAAAAAGTATCATTCTAGTCATCAAAACTCTTTACCAGTTCTCTAATTTTTCTACTCAAATCATCAGGTAGGGCTTGGAATCCCTTCAATGATTTCATAAAAATTTGAGTAGGCTTCAATGACTAAGGCTTGTTGTCTGCATCAAACTTGGAAGCCTTAAACATAACATCCAAATCAGTGGCCCGAGGGATCCACTTCTCAACCAAAGGCAAAACTACTTCTCGATCTCTGTTAATGTTTTTAATTCCACCAAAGAACAAAGAATACAAAGAATGTACAGATGATGACCTACAATCAACCTTCTCATTTAGATGCCTCAAAATGGTGTCAACCACCTCATTGTGTTTAGCAATTGCATCATCCTCACTTGCCTTTAGGGCAGCCTGCAATTATGTGATTTTATTCAACATTTGCTTCTTGGTAGGATCCACATAATACTCAACTTCCTCTTCAACTGGCTCTAGTGCAGAGCTAAGAGCAGGTGTTCGAATGGGGGACCCAGGAGTAGAAATGATTGGGATATTAAGGGGAACTGACCCTGAAGTAGTGGGTAGTGCTTTGATACCAGGGGCACTGGAGGATTCTCCTACCTGCTCATATTTCAGTCTATCTACTTCAGACTGCAGCTCAACATTCCTCTATTGTATTCTACTATATTTCCCAATTATTATGTTGTATTTCTCCATCAGACTCTTCTTTTCAGCTTCCTCCCTTTCAACTATCTTTTGGGCCAATTTGGCCACATTCGATGTCAAGCTTGTGGCTTCTGTTGTTGAGGTTTCAGAAGCTCTCTTGATGATGAGCCCTCCCCTTAGACTTGGGCCAATATTAGCCACATTTGGTTTTCTACCCTGGGGTGCCAATGCCCATATGGCCAGAGTTTCATATTCCTCACTAAAAGCAGAGTCTTGCAGAGCTGCCTTAACCTCTTCCTCAGTGTTTTGCACAGGATGCTTGGACTGCAGGATAGCATTGAATTCTACAACATCAGCTATGTCTCATTCAAGCAGAAGTAAGACACCAACTTGAGTCACAAGTCTCCTTCCTTCCTCAGGATTAATTCTCTTGAACTCCTCCATTAGTTCGGCCTTAACTTCATCATCATTCTCCTATTCAGATGTATCAGGTCTTGACTCTCTCCTTCTCTTGCATTTATCCTGATATTCCTCTAATTTCATTCTCCAAATTAACTGCAAGAATACACGAGTCTTCACGAAGGCATCATCATCCAAGAATGTCTTGTAGGCCTCCATCCTAGCATTTTGTACACACTGCCCCTTTATATCCATATCAGTTAACACCAATTGTGTTGATCTAGGAGGAGAAGGGATACCAACTTGCATGTCTTGATCAGTTATAATTATTTCATCCATCAGAGCCTCTTGTGTTTCCTCAACCCTTTGCCTCTTTAGGTTTGGCTTTGATAGTAACTCTACAAGATCATTTCTCGTTGGTGAATCTAGGTCCACAATCCTTATCCCTCCAGGTTTCCTGATCCCTTGACCCGGTTGTGATGATGCTTGCATGATTTGTTTTCCCCTTTTATCTCCTACCTCCTCATCACTACTATCATCTCTCTTCCTCTTGTATAGAGGCCTGTCCTCTGGTGGCTGATAAGTTGGCCTTGTTTCTTCAGGCCTCGCCTCCGGTCTCTGAATTCCCAAGTCCACTTCCAAATTGACTTTCTTGGTTTTCAAGGTGCTCATGATATCTTTGAAGTTATTCATTAAGAAATCTATTCTTTTGTGAAATGAAGTGAACTCCATCAATGGATCATATTTTGGATCCATTTTATGCACCATAGCCAACAGTTTCTCATAGGCAATCCATTTCTCTTTATTCAATTCATGCCTGCTCAAATCAAACTCATTTCTGATTAGATCCTCAAAAAAATTGAAAACATGTGCGAAATTGCCACTTTTAATTCATTGCCTGAATAGGGCAAAGAATCCCTCGGGGTCATACTGCCTCTTAGATCCACTCTTCAAATGATAATCATCAAAAAATCTTCTAAAGTGGACCCATCCTCCCTTGGAAAAGACAAAATCTGAAACAACAGTATAATCAGGGAACAAAGTCCCTTTTCCTTTCCCTATCAAATTATCCTCATGAATGCAACCTAGTTGCCACATGACCTTGGAAAATCCCATCCTTGATGGTACATTATATGGGAGAATGTGAGGAGCTTCCTGGAAACCATAAACCCTTAGGACAGTGCTTACGAGGTATAAGATGATGTCACCCCAATTGTGGCACACCTTCAAATCAGGCTTCCTCACTTTGGGTCGGAGGAAATCATGCAAATCCTTAGGGACCCTTGGCACATTTACCACCAATCTAGCTCTAAGTTTGGAAGCAAAACAGTAATCAAACTGCACAAAGCTAGCACCTCCCTTGTTGCAAGACAAATCTGCACTCCAAACATGTACTGGTAATCTTTCTCCATTCACTTCTTGCCTCAACTCCATTTTCCCTAAGAAGAAGTTGGCATTCTTGTACAGGAACATATGCATTAATAGGGAGTACCAAAAGAAAGGAGTACCAGTGTCCCCCATATGCAACTTCAACAAACCCTCATGTATCTTTTCAGCAAGAAAAGATGCATAGTTATACACTATAGAAAAATTGGGATGTTGAATATGAGCCCCCATAAACATATAAGCAATGGGCATCACGGTATTAGGGCTAAAACCTAAAATCTGGCAAAGTGAATAAAATGTTGCCAAGAAGTGATCAGCAAAACAGCTCAGCCTGAAAGGCTCCTGATCAATTGGGCTGATGTGAATCATTGAACTGCCTGCCTTGGCTAAATGAGGAGGAAGCAATTTTGATCTGAAAAGAGGCTGTGACCTGGCATATTCCTGCTTCATTTCCTCGAAATCTACTTGGACTAAGAATGGGCTATATTCACTCAAATCAAAAACTTTCTGAATCTCATCTGCATTTATATTCAGTAGAACCCCACCATCATTGTCCCTGATAATCCTTGTAACAGGATCATATCATGTTGCCACTACTCTGAGTAGGTCAATATCAGGAAATACATTTGGTACAACTAGTTTCCCCATATCGTACCTCTAGCCATTACAGAAAGGATGAGGCACATTTTGCTGCCCATACCATCTCCTAAACATTTCTAGGCTCGTCATTTGGACCCTAGCATCTGCAATATTATAGGTTTTACACCTTAGTCCCTTGCCTAAGGCTTTCCCATTCATTAAAACCAAACCCCGCTTCTTGTCGTTCGTTGATAGCGGGAATTGATCTAGCAAATCGTCATATAAATTCCTTTGCAAATAATCAAAATGGCCAGAATGCTACTTTGACGGCACCATTTCGAACAACTAGGGCTTTTCCTAAAATCAAATTCTTGAACAAACTAGGGCTACCCAAAACGAAATTACACCAGAACTTTACAATTTCCCACAATTCAAAAGAACCAGTAACCTTACAGTCTTAATCAACAAGAACCTTGACCAACACAATACAACCCTCCACAAAAAACACATTCAAACAAAAACCATGGCATAGAAGGTAACTCATGGGATTTCACACCTTGTAGAAAACCAAACCTCACTGTAATTGCTTGAAAAACTCAATCTTTGGCTTTGGAGTCTTGGACCGCTTCGAAAACATTTGAATGCCTTTGTGGTGAAGATAAAATGGAATTAACTACTTAAAGCTGATGAAAAATGGCCAATAGATGTCTCATCCACCATTAAAGCTCTCTTGCATGCCGCACCAATGGCTTCAATCATATTTGATGCAAATTTAAATCCTCGCCGTCAATCTCTTGTTCCTGTTAGATCATCAATGATCACACGACCATCTTCAAAAGGCTGACAACATCTCCATGTCATTATCGAGGGCCCACCATAATACACAGCGCCAAAGGAATACACATGGCGTCTGCCCGTGATATTGCAATCACTAAACACCCTTCACTTTAGGATCACGCGATGGCGGGCAACTGTTGATTTCCTCCATCGGTGATCATGATCATTCACAACAATGAGCTACACCAAAACCTATCCATCGAGCAACTTTTCATCAAGGTTAAAACATCACCGTTGATCTCGAGCACGTGCATCTCACATCTGGTTTAGTAACCCACTCTATAACGTACTAAAGTCTGATACAAATATTAATCACTTTATTTACTCCTTTTCAGTGTAGGCAACTTGGGACATGTGGTGCTCGCCTGTGATATCGCAATCACCAAACAACCAGCGATGATGTCATCGTGAGATTGCGGGGAACGGTCAAGATACCCCGTAGGGAGATCAACGGTCACTAAAAATAACCCCTGTAAAATAATACAATTACTTAAAATAAAAGAGGGGAAGGGGACACCGCCTAGGACAACGATAATTTATGGCTCAAAGTTGTTCTAAAACATAGGGCAGTGGGGCACGGTCCGACCCAAACTTGAGAAATAAAAGGTCATGCGAAATATTTAGCATTTTTATTAAAAGGGGCCTGGCACCCTCAAAAAGGTAATGTTAGAAAAGACCCAACCCAAAGATATACATTATATGGTAGGTTACTAAAATGGCTACGAGATGCACGTACTCAAAATCAACGGAGGTGTTATAATCTTGATGAAAAAGTTGCTCGACGATTATGTTCAACAATGGTGACTGTTATGAATGAACACGATTGTCGATGACGGAGATCAACGGTTGCCCGCCATCGCGTGATCAGAAGATGTGAGGTGTTTATTGATTGTGATATCACAGGAAAGTGTCACGTGTATTCCTTTGGCGATGCATAGTGTGGTGGGCCCTTCGTGCTGAGATGGAGATTACATCAGCCTTTTTGAAGGCAGTTGTTTGATGCTCTGACGAAAGTGAAGGATCAATGGTTGGGATTTGAATTCGCATCAAATGCGATTAGAAACTTGGAGCCTTTGGTGCAGCATACAAGTGAGCTTTAATGGCGGATGAGACTTTTTTTGGCTCAATTCGATCGACATTAAGTTATTTTCCTTCCTTCTATTTTACCACAAAGTTATAACAGATTTTGGTTGTGTCTTGATGACAGTTTTGGGCCACTTTTGGCGCAAGTTTCTTGAGGTTTGGTGGCTGGCCAGTGCATCAGCCATTTTCTAGCGGATAGGAAAAACAAGAAGATTCTCAAGGGACTCAGTTGTTGTAACAAATTTTTGAAATATCATAGGGGGGTCCAAGTGACCGGTGACATGTGTATTTTTGGCCAATGCTTGTTTGCTCCTTCATTCTCTATAAGAAGGATTTCAAGGCCAGAAATATGGGTTAGCAAGTTGGATAATTTTAGGTCGAGTCTAAGTAAAGTTGGAGAGCGAATTGTAAAGGGCCTGTTGTTTTAGTAAAAATGTTTTTTTAGATTTTGTGTCATCCTATAGTAGGTTTTAAACTCATTAGAGTTTGATGTTTCAGGATAGTACTAGCATCTAAATGGAAATTACTCATTTCGAACTCATGTCTCTCCATTGCATAAACATATCATTATTTTTAATAAAATGATCAAGGGTTATTTTGTTCATTTCTAAGTTATGGATGTTGAACTGTTAGTTTGTTAGCTTCTATTATGTTTTGACTAAAAATCCTGATATGATTCATGAAGTGCAATATAATATAAAATATCATGGAGACTTGGAGTGCAATATAAAATATTAAATAAAATATCCTGAACTTGAAGTGCAATGATTCACAATTTATTTTAATACAATATAAAAAATCATCAATTACAATTTGGAATATGATTCATGTAGTGCTTGAGTGCAATATAAAATAAGATTATAAGATATCATGAACTTGAAGTGCAATGATTCACAATTTTCATTTAATAGAATATAAAATATCATCAAGTACAGTTTGGACTTTGGAACAATGGAAAATGATTCAAGAAGTGCCATAAAAATAACTAAAACCTACTAATTCTCTTCCATTTCCCAAATGAAGTCAGGGTCCTCAAACCGATGCTCATCTTTAGATAAAGTAAAAGAGTCATCTTGATTCAAAGACTGCTCTGCACTTTGTTCGGCCTGTGTCTCAAAATCAACATTCATTGTTTGATTTGTGTCAATTTCAATATCACTATCATCTTGATCTATCCCAGGCCCATTGCCACTGCCACTAGTACCACCACCAGTACCGACGGCTCTTGGAATTGGAGAGCCTATGTTGCACAACCCGGCCCCTCTTCTTTCACATGTGGACCTCCAGATTGCGAGTGCCCTTTCAAAAGGAAATTTTTTGACATTATACGCAGTTCCTTTCATCCTCAAGCAATTTTCCAAATTCTTGTCCAGTTTGTTTCTTAACTTTGATTTCAAAAACCCCAATGTACTGAAAACTCTCTCATCCTCCACTGACCCCAATATCATTTTTTGACATAAATCGGCAAGTTAAAAATATTCTGACATCGAACCACGCAATATTTCACTCTGACCTAAGCTTGTCCAAACCTTTTTTATTGATCCCAGTTCGAAGGCCTTCTCCTTGCCCATGGAATTAGACTGGTCCCTCATAGCTATTGCAAAACTCCGACATTGCTTTCTAAGCTTATTTTCATTTAAAATTCCTTCTATTGCCTGCTCATTGTATGTTACCTTTTTTGAAAACTGTTCGATCACAATTTTTACTTGATCATGAAAATATTTTGGGTTATCTCAGTTTACCCAAAATTGAGGATACACAATACCCATGGCTTCAAGTATTTCATGTCAAGGGAATCTTTCATGAATCTTTGAGGAAAGAGATTTTGCAATTTCCTTCAAATTATCACTAACAGGTTTAACAATGTCGTTAAAATCTTCCTCGTTAACAGGTACTTCTTTTCTAGAGCACTTGGTTGTCTTACAATGGTACATTGGTATCTCATATCCACGTACACAAATACATAAGTGCCCGCTTGCATTAAACTATAAATAATTATCAGGATTATTCAAATCAGTAATTTTTTGACACATCAAATAATTTGCGCCTTCTTGTGTTAGATCTAGATATAGATGATCAAGGGCCAAGCATGTAAGTTTACGTAGATTGGCATATTCATAAATATACATAGTTCTATCTTGGGATTTCTTCACAAGATTGTTCATCTCATCTAGCATGGGGAGAAGACTAGCTAAAGTCAAGAGTGTCTCTATATCGCTTAACCTATGTAAGAGTTCAGAAGCTTTGTCTACTGTGCTGCGATGCTTGTAGATCAACCCAATCAAGGATTGATATTCTGAAAGAACTCATTGCATTGGTCCATGCAGGGAGATCCATTTGGTATTGACATCCTTGAGAAGCTTATTTCCAGGTGTTATTCCCTCAGAAAAATGTTGAAATTCAAGGAAACGTTTGGGACTTCGGCAGAAGTATGTGTGGATCTCGCGAACTAGATTTTTGACTTTTGATACTGTTGGAAACTTGCTTACAATTTTAAATGCTAAATTCATTCTATGGGTCATGCAGTGAATGCCAAGCATGTATGGTGCACAAGTAGTTTGTAACTTTGTGCAAAGACCGTTCCTTTGACCTTGCATCATTGCAGCTCCATCAGCTCCTACACACACCAAATTTTTGGCAATTGTCAACTCATCCAAACCTACAATTTCATTCAAAGATTTCTTGACTAGTTCAAATAGATTTTGCGATGTTGAACTATCCTTCATTTTATGAACACAAAGAATATGAGCTTGGAAAACATGTTGTTCTATAGTATACAAATGCATACAAACCCAACAAGTATTGTCTACCGCAGTAACTTCATCTAAAGATAATGCAATGAAATTTGACTCTTTTAATTTCTCCTTTAAATCTTGCTTTTCCACTGTAGCAAGACAGTTCGCCCATTCCCATCTAGCATTTACCGACCAATGTGAGAAGGGAAAGTGGGGAACACTCAAATAAGATAATAAATCAAAATATTTTGGGTAGTCTATCATAGGATGCCCCCTGGACAAAATATGAAAAACAACACTCATCTGAACAATTTTTGGCAGATTTGTCGCTGCCATGGCTTTTCCAAAATGAGCCTCAAGTGTACCTTCACATTTTTTAATCTTCGACATTCTATGGTTATGCTCTCCATAATCTACGGCATACTTAACATGAAGACATTCTTCCTTTGATTTCCATCATATGACTGATTGTTCATTTCCGTCTATGATTTATTTTTCGTAAAATTTGTCAATATGCTTTTCTATAGTGTCAAGCTTTAGCTACATCATCTTGTCTCTTCCACATTTCCAACTAAAAATCTTACATCTGACCTCTGTTTCCCTTTTGATATCGTTTTCGTTTGATACCCCCACTGGTTCAAGGAATGGGTACTTTGACAACCAACCAATTTGAAAATTCCTTGTTATTTCCCACTCGCACCCCAATTTTGCTTTGCCTTTTCTTTTCTTGCTACCAACATCATCCTCATCCAAGTCGATTATCTCATTCTGGCTATCCAGGGTATCCCTTGGAACATCTTCTGCGGTATTGCCATCCTCATTTGATACATTTTGATTTAACACAATGACAATCTCATGTTGACCTTCCTGTGGTGGAAGAGTTGATGATGTATCTCCATCTTCAATAATATTTGATGGAAGAGTTGATGGTGTAGCTCCACCTTGATCTGGTGGATTAGAAGCTTTTCCAATTCCAAAGTAAGACTATATGGTACCTCCCCATTTTGGGCATTTTGATGGCCTCCCAGTCTCTTCATTACCCACTTGTTCAGGAGTCTTACCCTTTTTGCTCGACATATTGATCTCACTTCGAATAAAAGTTGGAAAAAAATGTCTTCTTGTTTAAGAAGGACAGACTGACAGAGAATATAGATCCCATTCCCTACTTAAAATTATGTTTAAGACTGAAGCAAGAATGGAAAACAGATAAAGAAATCTTATTATTATAACTAATAGTCTAATAACTAATAACAACACATGAAGAAATGATCATTCACCTTTGAGTCTATGTTTTCCGGTTTCGCTGACTTTTGAATCGAGAAGTAGAACCTCAGAACTGAACAAAATGTGTAAAACTGAACAAAATGTGTAAGAACAAATAACAGTTTCAATTGTATTTATATCAATCCATATTTGGCGAATTCCGTGGGATTTTGAAATGGTATGTTAAAAATTTGGCGAATCCCGCGTGCTTATACAATGATACCTTGAAATTTTCAAGGAAAAATAGGTCCTCATAAGCAACTATTTGTAAATTTTAATTGGCGAATGGGTCTTCATAAGCAACTATTTGTAGATTTTAATTGCCGAAATGGGTCCTCATATAATGTTGTCTTAATAGTATTGGTGAATATGTTGGTGTTTTATGACATGCTCCCCGGGATTACAAGCGAAAATATTGATCGGTCCATTGGAAATGCGTAGTCTGTTATGGCGAATTTATTGCCTAAACATGCCTCGTAAAAAAAAACCACTGGTGAATGGGCATGCATTGGACCGATAGTACGTGAAACCCGTGTGATTTGAACACCTTGCTGGATACCTAGAATTCACCAAATTCGATTTGCCCGATTCCTAGAATTCACCAATTGGCGAAGATTCACCACTAAAGTTATCCCTACTGACATTCACTTGATGTAAGTGCCATTTGTTCTAACTGATAGTGTTTGAATTGAAAATCTATTAACAATTCATGATTGAAATTGGAACTTGACTTGAATATTTCAATCAAATTTGTATTCAAGGTTATCAGTGGTTTGATGGAATCCAAATAGTTCACCTGATTAGGTTATGAGGAAATTGGTCTAAATTAATCTTGTATCCTCTATCTTCTTTCTGAAATCATCATATCTAATAAATCACTCGGTTGTGTCAAAAGCATTTGGAAAACCAAGCTTTGTCAAGTTCCTTACCTTTTTATCCAACTTCTTCATATTTTTTGTAGCCCGATCCATAAATTCCTTTGTTTCACGTATCCTCAAATACTTTTGAATAATAGATGACAACTCCACTGAGGCATCAATTCGATCATCAATTCCTTTTTATTTCAATTCATTGTCACTGGCTTTGTAGACTGTTTACAAAATTTAATTTGTGATTTTCTCTATTGAAATCACATTTTTGTTGTCCCCAATGTGTTTCTTGAGCTTCCTATTATGTACTATTAGGTCATCAATCAATTGAAACAATTCACAAAAATGATCAATCCTCTACATTATTTCCTCCTAGATATTTTGTTTCATATGCCTCATTGATTCTCTACAAAATGCAGTTAACTTATTTTTACAAGAATTTATTTCATTTTTTGCTTCCCTCAACTCTATTGCCAATCTTTCATTGTTTTTTCTCTCTTCGTCCAATTTTTTCCCACTATTTTTCTTTTTCCAGGTTTTGTTTTAATTTTTTTGAAGTGGATTTTTCCACATCATATTTATTTTTTCTCTCATATAACCTTCGCTTTATTTGATTCAATTCCACCTTCGTTTGTTTATCCTCTTTACTTTTAGATGTAGAGCCAGATTTTTTAATTATTTTTTCTAATTCATTGCTCTTGTCATTTGCTACTTTCCCCTTTGCTTTCTCATTTTCTAGGTGTAGAGGAGGAGATTTTCTACCCTCGATTCACAAGACAATAAAAATTCTTCAAGGATAAAATGGTCCTCAACTACCTCATTCTACCTAATAAGCTGAAAAGGAATAGAGCTCAAGTGACGAGGTAAAAAGGTGAGAGTTCCAAAATCCAAAAGAGTATATCACGGAGGTTTTTTGGATATACTAACAAGCTCTTGACTAAAGGATGATAGCACGACACATGAACAATAGCACGATGCACTAACGTCCTAAAGGTGCACTGGCATCTTGTATGAATTGAAAACTGAGAATATCACAAAAAAATTAAAGTGTTACTAACAATCTAATTTCTAGGGACTCTTAAGAAGGTAGGAAAATAACAAACTATAACAAAGAGCTAAAATAAAGTAAACTATGTGAAATATAAATGATAAAGCAAGTGAATAAGAGATATAAAATTCTCACAATAGACCAAGCAATGAAGCTTCCAACAAATAAATATCTCCAATACCTGCACACATAAGACCGAGGAAAATTGTTGGGGCTATTTAGGGGCTTGCCTCAATCAAACCCCTATTTCAATGTTCCCACCTCCATGGACAACCAAATAGATATATAGATAGATAGAAAGATAAATAGACAAGACACTGAAATGAATAGAAAAGGGATGTGAGAAATCCCAAGATGCTCAAAGACACACCACAAGTAAGATATCACCTATAAGGCAAGGAAGCTAAAGAGAGAAAGAGTGAAAGAGATATAGTTGTGAGAGACAAGAGAGTAGTAGAGAGCATTGTGATAAATTTAGTATTGTAGCAAGCAAGAGATAAAGAGAGATAGAATTCTAAGAGAGAATCAGAAGGAGAGATTAAGAGGGAAAGTGCTAGAGAGCACAATAGAATGAAAGATATGGTTTTAAAAGAGAGAATAGGAGGGAAAAGAAGGTTCCCAAACCATTACAAGTCATCTCGAGCCATTACCATTGACAAAGGAAAGTGATGAGTGGAAAAAGGCTCAAAAATATTCGTTTGAATGTCAAAATTTCACAAGATTCTAGCGTGGCATGAGGACATACGTAAGGTGCACTAGTGTTCAAAAAAATCATGCTACAAAATAGTGGGAATGAGGAAACACAAGGTTTGATGCAAAGTTGATGCATAAAGGTAGTTGCTAAAAAGGGTTCATGAACATCCTAAGAGGGGAAAAGGATGATATAGGGGATAAAATGAGCCTACACAAGTACGAAGGGAGTGGATACAAAAATGTAGGTGAAATTGCAAGGGGTGCAACTTTACGACATTAGATTTTGCCCCCACATTAGTGGGCATATGAATTTACTGAATATGCATGCTAGAGGAAATCTACTAATCATAAATAACATCATGGTGCCAAAAGGATATTTTAGATGAAGTAGATAGCTCTTCAAACCAAGGAAGCATGCCCCCATGTTGAAGACCTAAAAAGCAAATGCATTAGATAAAAGAGATCAACAATACAATAGGGTTATAACATAAAAGACTATTACATCATTGGGTTAGAACATATGGATACTTAGGAATAAAAACATAGATAATGAAAACACACAAGCACATAAAAAACTAAATGATTTGAGTTATCAAAGTGAAAGAGACCTCAATGTAGAAGGTTGTCTCGGTACTATGCATCATCCCTAAATTAAGAAATAATATATAGAAGAATTATTAAACAAAGAGAAGTTCATAAGGATTGATTGCTTCAAGAGAAGAATGCATCCAAAAGATAGGGAAGTAACTAATGTCTAAGAGAAAAAGAGGGAGAAAGAGTATATACTCAGCATGAAGAAGAAATGGGTCTTCGATATGATATATACAATTGTAAGGCTACACGAGGACACAAAGAGGACATGGGTCTTCTATCCTACGTAGTTGACTGCGAATTCACCACAAACATGTTGGAAAAAAAGTGAAAAATAATAGACATAATTTTATAAGACACTATAAGACACCATAAGACACCATTTGACACAAGCCAACATAATAAGACATAGTCTAATCGGGTAAGATACAATACATGATCTAATAAAAATGATAACCATGTGGCTACTGCAAACTATGTTGTAGGACAGTCACAAAAAAGATAGGTCTAGTTGGGTGCCCCAAAGCTAGATGCCAAGATATAAAACAATTCTAGTAAGGCTACCCCCATGCTAGATGCCAAGATATAAGACATCAGACACTAAGACACAAGATATCAAATATCAAATAGAAGACACAATTTGCAAGACATCAAAGAATTCATTTGAGAGAAAATCTTTCAAAGGGGATTCCTTTGGTAGGGAACACTTCAAGACACCAAGGGCCCATTCAAATGAACACTCCAATTGAAATACACAATATTTTTTGCAAGTGATTATATCATCAAGGAATCCCTTTGAAAGAACTTTCGTCAAGAAATCCTTTTAAAAGAATATTCTTGTTTAAAAGTGAAATTTTCAGTAAGGGATTCTTTCATTGAGGAATATTTTTGAAAGAAATTTCACCAAGGAATCCATTTGAAGGAATAATCCTTATTGAAAATTGAGTAGATATGAGAGCCCCCCATTAGAATGATGTATGCTACATAGAGGAGCACATGTCATTCTAAGGAGAAGAATAAATACAAGAGATGTTGTAGCACGAGATACATGGTGAGATGTATTTGTTGTATGCTATCACACACATGAGGGACAACACATAGAGACCACAACATCACAAAGAAGACAAGAAAAGACAAATAAATCAAGACATAGAGATGAGAGGGGGTCCTCAAGAAGGGCACACACCTCCAAAACAAGTCACTCCAACCACCAACGTATAGGAGAGGATAACCATGCTAGATACAATTTTTCGCTAACACGGAGAAAGTATGGTTGCACACAATAGTGTATGACCATGAATGGTAGTGAGAAGGAAAAGCTACAAATGCCAAATAGTGAGAAACAACACAATGGAAGGGAGGTGTAAGAACCTCATAAGAAGACACTTAGAAAGGATAGGATAGAGGTAGACCATGATATCAATTTCCATGCAAATACAAGATAGGTGAATCAATAAATCGAAGAGTGATGGCATCAGAATCATGAAGTTAGTATATTTTATCCTTCAAGACCTTACATTCACTAGTGGAATGGCCAGACACTTGATGGTATGCACAAAAATAAAAAAAATTATTTCTCATGCTTATGAAACTTCTTATGTGTAGGAGGAGGAAGAGTAATTAAGTGGGATTTGGGAAGCCTCAACAAAATATGCTTTTCCTCAGATAAAGAATGAGGACTAGGAAGCAACCCTTTATCTTGTGAAGAAAAGTTTGACTGCTCACAAGAAGAAGACATGAAGACAACAGATGATGGAGGAGGGGAGGAAGACAAATGAAAAGGCTTGTAACCTAAACCCATTGCAAAAGATGGAGGTGTCAGTTCCAAAGGGACCTTAACTCCTTATTCCATATGCCTTAGACAATTTCATTTGTACCAATGCTTATAAAAATTGTTAAATCTGAATCCATAACGTGATTGCAACTCCTCAAAAGGGGGAGGATCAACATGAAGGACATTACAAATATTATTCACATTGTCCCGCAATATAGAAGAATAATCATTTTTGGTAACATGTGTGAATGATATTTTCAAGATGTCTAAGTGGGTCAAGTTGACTTTATATTCCCCAATGAATGAAGATGTAAAGTCTAGGGAACCTCAATCATCATCGAGACATGCATTTTCTTTAGTAGAAGGAGTAGACTTAGAGATTCCTGCTTCAAGAGGATCTTCTTCAAGGAATTTTGTCTCAAGAGTATCCTTTGCAGTAGATATTGTGGGAGTAGATGTCAACACATTGGAAGATATTGAAGTGATAAGATTCTTAAGAGTAGGTGCAAATGAAGGCTGACCGGTAGCTGCCATCTCATATAAGTGTACATTAGGGTCAGCCTTGATTGTAATCACCTCATTATTAACAACAAATTTTATAGAATAATGTAAAGTAGAGGTAACCACCCCCAAAGCATGAATCCATGGTCTACCAAGAAGAATATTATATGGTAATTTTTGTAACATAAAATATACCAAGGTGGGTACAGTAACGGGTCCCAACCCTAAAGGAAAGATTATCATCAAAGGATCTACTTGATTCTACACTTCTGGGGGTGGGAGTTCTTGTGGATAAAATGTAATATTCAACGAAATTACATGAATATGAGTCATCAACACATTAACATCCGTCGACCTAGTGAAAGAAGGAAAGAGAATATTTTGCAAAACTTCTTGAAGCATGCCTTGGTAAACCAAATTAGTCTAAAGAAAATCCCAAAGTGAGATCTTTGTAGGAGTAACACGAAGTTGCTCGACAAGATCATACTGACTCGGTCGCTTAGCTACAAGTCTAGGTGCTTAGTGAAGGCTTGGTTGATAAGGTGGTAAAGAAGTAGGTTGATAAACATTTAATTTATTCCTTGTAGTATTATAAGTGTGAGCCACTATATTCTAAGAAGAATATTTAAATAGAACACCATGAATAGAACAAATCCTTTTAGCGAAAGGACTAGCTGGAGTCACATAAATGACTAGTCTCTTAGGCCTTTGAGGGCTGGTAGAGACTATGACTAAATTTACATATTCATTACAATCAATTGAGGAATTACTTAAAGAAATATGCTCAACATCTACCCTTGGAGGATCCAATGTGAGAAGAGATTCATTATTCGCTAATACATCATCTCTAGAAGAGAGTGCATTGGAATGAAGAGAAGTAGAGTAACATTTAGAAAAGAGTCAATGATTTCATCTTCTTGCAACAACATATCCTCTAAGACAAGAGGAAATTTAGGAGAAGGATCAAAGACACCTGGTGATAGAGGTAAATCCAAATCACCATCACGTGCTTGGAATGAAACATCATTAACACTTTGAATAAAATTAGAAACTAAACTAATAAAAGAAGATATTAAATGCATTTTGAAAGTAACAAGATAAACATAAGAAATACTGCATAAACAAGCCAATTCAAGGCTAGCACATAATGTCTATTTTGATGGTATAAAATGGGGTTCAGAAAAGCACCCCAAAATTATTTTCTTAGAAGGGAAAATATTTGATTTGACCTTTTTTATGGAAGGGGTGTTCATGTCAAGTTCAACAAAATGTAGAGGAGGATATTTTCTACCATCGAGTCTCAATACAAGCAAGATTCTTCAAGGATCAATTGGTCCTCAACTACCTCAGACTACCTAATAAGCTAAAAAGGAATAGAGCTCAAGTGATGGGGTAAAAAGGTGAGAGTTCTAGAATATGAAAGAGTAGATCACTGAGGTTTTTTGGATAGACTAACGAGCTCTCATCCAAAGGATGAAAGTGCAACACATGGACAATAGTGAAATACGCTAGCATCCCAGAGGTGTGTCGGTGTCTCATACAAACTTAAAACCAAGAATATCACAGAAAAAATAGTGTCTACTAACAATCTGATTGCTAGGGACTCTTAATAATGCAGGAAAATAAGAGACTATAACAAAGAGCTAAAATAAATTAAACTAGGTGATATATAAATGATAAAGGGAGAGAATAAGAGATATAAAATACTCACAATAGACCAATTAATGAAGCCTCTAGAAAATGAATATCTCCAATACCTACACACATAAGACTAAGGAAAATTGTTGGGGATGTTTAGGGGTTTGCCTCAGTCAAACCCCTATTTCGGTGTTCCCACCTCCATAGACAACCAGATAGATAGATGGATAGAAAGATAAATAGACAAGATAATAAAATGCATAGATAATGGACGTGAGGAATCCCAAGATGCTCAAAGATACAACACAAGTAAGATATCACTTGCAATGCTTGAGGAATCCAACAAGAGAAAGAGTGAAAGAGAGTCAGTTGTGAGAGCCAAGAGAGTAGTAGAGAGCATTGTGACAACTTTAGAGTGTTGTAGCAAGCATGGGAGCAAGAGAGAGACTTCCAAAATAAAATCAGAAGGAGAGATCTAGAGAGAAGTACTAGAGAGCACAATAGAATGAAAGAGATGGTTTTAAAAGAGAGAATAAGAGGGAAAAGAAGGTTCTCAAACTGTTATAAGGCATCCCGAGCCATTACCACCAACAAAGGTAGGTGACAAGTGGAAAAAGGCTAAAATTGGTCGTTTGAATGTCAAAATGTCATGAGATGCTAGCACAACATGTGGAAATCCATGCGGTGCACTTATGTCTAGATAAATCATGCTACAAAACAGTGGAAATGAGGAAACATAAGGTTTGAAGTAAAGCTGACGCATGAAGGTAGTTGCTGAAAAGGGGTCTTAAGCATCCTGAGAGGGGAAAAGGCTTATGTAGGGGCTAAAATGAACCTACACAAGTACTAAGGGAGTGGACACTAAAGTGGATACAAAAATGTAGGTGAAATTGCAAGGGGTTCATTATGACATTACAATAGGTTTTCTTGTAACTTTTCTATTTGAATCTGCAAATTTTTTTTTTCTCTCTTTCTTTAGCAATGATGTTTACACCAATTCATTGTTCTTCTTTGATACAGTAATTTTATCAAAAAATTTGTATCCAGAAAAATCCAATTGGAAACTACTGACCTGAGATTTTGAGCAATCCATTTGATTATCTGATTTATTTTGAACTGTGGGAATAACAAACATGTACTCCACAATTTCTTTATTTGGTTCAAATATGGATAATACCCTAGTTGTTACAAGATTTTAAGTTACAATAGACAAACTCTCTATCAATTGCTTCCTTTATTGTTTATATATTTGATTTCCTTTTAAACTCATCACTATAATCAAAACCTAGGGACACAAAAATAATGGAATGCTTGAATGGTGAAGAAGTACTTGCAGTGATGGGAGCATCTCCAATTATCCGATACTGAGACTGACTTTGAGGATTAGCCCTTATGGTTGTAGCCACACTAACTTGAGGAGTTCCTGGAAATAACTCCTTTGGGGTGGAAATTAAGGTAGTGGTACTAGTACTTGTAGTTGGACTTGGACCTATCATAATCCTATGCTTCTTTAGAATTCCTTGATCACTGGGTGTATGTGTAGTATCTTGTATTATTGGCCACTTGTGTGTAATTTGTTGTTGTAGTAGATGTTGACCACTAATATTACTACTATCCATACTATCACCACTAGTGGCAGTTCTAGTTGCACTAGATTCTCCACCATGAACATGTCCTAGTTGTGATTGTATCTAACCATGAGGATTAGGAATTGAACATGAAGTTGTAACAAAAATGAATTATTTCAGCTATCCTTGTATGACCTTGGTCTATTTTTTCAGCTCCAAGGCCTTTCAAATCACTAGGTTTTCTATGGCCTACATCTATTGCATTCCAAATGCCTTGTCCTTTGGACCCCAAACCACCATGTTCACAACCCCATTTTTTCTACTATGGTTGTTCTTGTAGTATATGTTTATTTTACGGTCTCACTTAAACCATATTTTACTTTTCTTGTATATTGTACACTTTGTTCTTCCCTATCATCATCAATTTCTTCACATTCATAAGGATGCTCTTTATTCCACAAATTGCTAAACTCAAAATCTTCTTCGATCTCTTCAAACTTTGCACTAGTTTTTAGTTCACCTAGATCCTTCCTCATAGACCAAAATGTATTTTTTTTATTGTGACCTTTTTTTTTCTAGAAGCCATAATTAGAGATTTTGGTATTTTTACTTTAGTAGATGGTAGATCACTTTTTTCATAAAAATTGTTGTACCTCCTGATTTTCTTCTCTACTTCTCTCTGTTGGTGCAATGCCATAATTTTTTTTGATAATTGTTCAAAGGAAATACCTTTCTCTACAAAAAAATTCTCCATTACTATTTTGGCCTCATACCAAGAATCCTTGTTTCTCAAGTTTTCAAGCAAGGGTTTACTTTGATGTTGAATTCTATTACAACATTCTTATCAAACACAATCCTTGATTTAATGGTGTCACATGGATCATACTGCCAATGAGAGAAAACATCAAATTAAAATAATTTCAAAATATCATGTACAAAACTAAATTATTTTCTCTCAAATGTGAACCCTCCACATAAAAAATGTAAAGGAAATATTCTCTTCTTTTTCTAACTGACAAAGTATAGTTGATTAGTACTCTCCATCTGTTGCACATATTCTAATGCAAAAACCCTTTCTGTCACATGTATTGAAATTTTGTATGGCTCTACTCCTGATCCATAAAATCTTAGCACAATATATTCTTCCATTAAGTACCAATCAGCCAATTGTATTTATTTTCCTAGTTGAATGTAGTTTCTAAAAGACATAGGAAATCTAGGCATTGGAGTATGTGTAATTTCTTGATACAATGGAGCCAAGAATTAGTCTACAAAATGATTGTAGTTCCTTCGAGAATCATGCATCATTATCTTAGTGGTCCAATCCTATACTATAGCCATTTTTTCCTCAGCATTCGTATAGGGCTGAATTTGAAGCTTGTTGGCTAGAAACATTCCACTAAATTTGAATAGAAAAAAATAGAACAAGTAGGTTATGAACCTAAATGTCTTAGTGGAACCTCCTTTAATCATTAAAAATTGTTTATGCATTGATTCTACAATGTGCTCAAGAAATTTAAATTTGACAAGCTTATTACCATAGTGGATATTATATACCATTTCAAGGAGGCTTACACCCACTTCCTGATTGCTATCCACTCCGAGGCAAAATGCTAGCATGGAAATAGTATCTTGAACCCATGGTTTAAAAATTCCCAAATCATAAGGAGGCTTATGATTATTTTTGAAGAAGTTACTATTACTACCCTGAACTATTTTAATTAGAAATTTATTTTTCTCCCCTTCATCGACTGCTTCATAATCAATAGCAAGCTTTTCTAGGTCAATATGGAAATTTCCAAATTCTTCGGTTATAAATTCCAACACATTTCCAAATTCCTTGGTTGTAAATCCCAACACATTTCCAAATTCTTTTGTAGTAATGGATCAAATTTCTTCTTTGCTATCTTTATTAACAATTACTCTTTTTTAATCATCATAATTGTGGGTGTAGACCATGATAAATTATGTGCAAGGGAAAACCTCATGTAACATCATGCACCCTAATCCAATTACCCACAGTGCGGTGACACTATTAATTGGCATTGTTTGACTATTTTAAATTTGCACTCTCTTTGCAACCTTATTCTCACACGGAAATATAAGTTATGAGGTAAGCCTACTATAAATTTTAGGGATCATAAATATCATGGTATTCATTTATGAAACATGGGGTTTTAAGCACTCCAACATAATTTTTTTTTTTACTTTTCCTTTCCCAAAAAATGGTCTATTAGTGGTGGTAGACATTCTTGTACAATGTGAAGTTCCTCTTAAGTCCTTAATTTTTCTTAAGTCTCTCGAGTTCTCAACCCTAAACCTAAAGTTTGAAAAATTAAGAATTTAAGAAATGATGAAATGTAAGGATATTTGTCTTTCACTCACCTAGATTTTTATTCTTGAAAAGATTAATATAGAGACACTGGCATGTGTGGACTAGATGTGTTGGAACCCAAAATCTTCATGTGTGTTGACCCTCTCACTTAAAAATAAAATCACCTAGCAGTAGAAAGTTCATTTTTTTTCTTTTTCTTGAAAATTAAAGTGAATGAAACATGTTAACTCTAGACTACACAATTAGTATGTTATAATTTTGTATAGAAACTTAGAAATAAATTTAATAGTTGTCCTTCATTTTTGCACCTTCTATTAATTGCTCACTTTCAGTGTGAGGCAATCTCATTCAAATGTTCCATTTCAAATAAATTCTCAATCATTAATCTTTATAAATCTAATAGTTATAGGGTGATTCTAGATATTTGAGTTCACAAGCCTAGAACTCTATGGATTTAATTCTAGAATTCAACTATAGCTATCCATCAAATGTTCATCAAATGGTTGAGTAACTTATGATATATAAATATGTTTTAAAGTTGTTTTAAACTTTAAGTGTGCTAGGATACAAAATCCTCATGAGATTATGCCATGTGTAATCATGTTCTCACATTCTTATCCTTCGATAGAAACCCATTGGAGACATTGAGATGATTCCACATGTCCTTATTTTGTATTTTTGCGAGTCACATATAGATCTTCTTGAATCATCCCATAGACCCATAGAATCCCTTTAAAAATCATGACATTGGCACCCGTCCCCTTTTCATGATTCCATAGAAATTAACTTAACCTTTATAAAACCATGTGGACACAAAATCATGCCAAAATCAAACCACTAAAAATAAATCAAGTGTCAACCTTTCCGTAGTTTTGTGGGTGTTGCATTCCTTAATAAAATAATTCCTTCAAATTAGAGAAAAGGCATAATAAGCGATGGGAACCATACATTAAGTGTGGGATCACTTAATCCATTTAATTAAGCACATGCAAAATATTCTTCTTAAGTGAGCGCTAGGAGAGGATCAAGGGGCCAATAAATTAATGTTGAAAAGGGCTTAATAAAATGACTAATGACACTAGGAATCGAGGGAGTAGGTCAATGAAAAATTAAAAGTAAAGTGTAGGGTTTTTTAGGGCTTTTGAACCTAAATTTACATATAAACTTAAAGCAACATTTTAGTAAAGTGCAAACCCTAGCAAGAGTGACAAAATTTTACCAAACCCTAGCAAGATTGTTTTTTAATGGTAAACCTTCTGCCATTTAATGGTAAAAGCCTCCAAAATATCAGGTAAAAGGCTAAAGCTTCCAAAACCTCACTTACCACATAAAATCCAAATAAATATTGATTTGACAACATTCTATTTCCATTTAAATAGTTTTTTTTTCAATTTGATGGAAACTTTCTTTTTTTATGTGTATTGTTTTATGTTTTAAATTTGTATGCAAATATTAAATAGATAATACTTAATTTATTGAAGGAAAAATCTAGATTTTCTAAGTTTATTTCATTCCATTATTTAGCACTTATTAATAATTATTTAATCTATCCACATGCAACTAGAACTATCAACTTGTACCCTATCCATGTGCAAACACATACTCTATAACATATTGACATACATATAGTTTTCTATCAATGTTATCCTTGAACCTCCTTTAGGTGAAAGTGCTAGTAACATTAATTCTAATTACTTGTAATTTGAATAGACATTGAACACACAAAATAATTATTTACTATAAATGAATAACGAAGGATAACACAACCATTTATTTTAATTTTATTTAAATTGAATTATAATGTTACATAGCTTTTTAAAGATGAGTAGAGCATGCAAGCTCTTGCATAAATGACACATGTCACTTTGCATCAAACATAATTGATTCCAAGCTGGTAGTGGTGTTATGGGGTGCATTTCATATTCTCAAACCATGGGGCTTGCCAACCATGCTTGGGACCTTGGGATTTCACATGATAGCTCCAAGCCACCACTATGGTTCTACATTTATAGAAAATTTTATATCTTGGTTATGCATCCCACTATGGTCAAGCACGAGTCAATAGTTAAAATGTTTAATACAAATGATATTGCATAATATGCTTAATTTGACCCACCAAAACAACCCAAAATGACTTTAAAAATCCACAGGGCTTGCCTACCATGTTGGGAAAAGGGGAGTTGTGAATATAGAAAATACACCTATCCTAGTTACCAATTAGAATTATATAGAAGATAGGGGGTACTAAATCTGCTACCACCAACTTCAGGTAGCTCCAAGGCACCAAGAAAGCACAAAATAAATTTTAAAGTCCACAGTTCCTCTTTGAGGTACTATGTCAAAATGGAGTATGAAAAATCAATGGCTTTCACTGCAAACAAGATTAAAATACTTATGTGGTTGCACTCTCTATGAAAGAACTTATCTCCATTAGAGCTCCTCATCCTAGTTCAAAACTTGTCTCAAGGGCCAAGTGAACCGAATCTTCTTTCCAATTCCACCCATTCTGAACTTGAAGGAAATTGGTCTCTCTTTTACTTTGTAACTACATAACTAGAGGCAGGAGAATTTAGAGTATCCCCAATAATACCAAAACATCATATTATTGCAAAATGAAAATGATTATCAAAATTTAGAACATTACACTCAAAATTAAAGCCTTTTAAGAATGATTTCAGTTGAGCTCACCATCCCTATTTATGGTCCATTTATGAGCTCATCATCCCTATTTACTCATGAGTAGTGTGAGGTATTATCCTTTTTTGTGCTAACCAAGTAACCAACTTTAATTGTGTGAGAGCCACTTGCAATGTTTATTTTGATTAACGCCTGGCTACATGTAGACTGTACCTCAACTTTCAATCTAACAAGCATGCCATTCAAACGATATGAAACCTATTACAAATCTTATTTTGATTGATAACTAGATTCATGGCATCATCATGTATAGTACATTGTGCAATTTTATATATCAAGTTATCAAATCACTTGCTTCAGATGTACATATGGCATTAATATGTGGTTCCACAACCACTTTCCTTCAATGAACAATAATCCTACAAAATTATAGAAATCAATAAAAAGAAAACACATGCCATGTACTTTCCACCATTTTCAATATCAAGTTATCAAATCAATCATTTCGCTTGCTTCAAATTGGCTGATCCCACAAAACTGGTTTACAATTACATTGAGGAAGGAAAATTGCAAAAATTCTCCCAAAACCAAAAATTCGGGTTTTTAGGGGTTTGCTCAAATGCCCTAGTTTGAGTGAACCCCTTTTTCATGTCAGGTTTGCTTGAACCCAATAAGGCATATTTTTTAAAAGAAAACAATGGAAATTTTTTTAAAAATGGGGGTTCACTTCATTTGAAGGGGTCAAGGGGGGTTTGCTCAAAGGGGGGCTCACTTGAACCTCCCTTTTTTGCCCTTCTCCCCCTCTCCTACCAATTTTTTAAAAAAAAAATTCTTTCAAAGCTTGGGTTGAGGATGAAAATGGAGGAGACTTCACAGACCCAATTAGATGATGGTAGTCCTCAGAATGAGCTATCAATCAAATATAATTTTATTATGTATTTTTTTAGTTTGATTAAACATAGGGTTTTCATCGAAAATCAAGCTCTCTATTTTGCACATGTGGAAAAATAACGGATTATCAAAAAAAATGAAAAATATCTAAGCACTAGATTTTTAATTTTTTTAGGTAAAAGTGGAGGTCCACTATAAGTTTATTAATATTAAATATATATTTTATACAAAACCTGGTTTAGGCGGACATATTGGCGGGAAAGAACCAGGAAGAAAACCCCTAGTTATAGTCTGAGTAACTAACTTTTACAATTCGACTAACTTTTACAAATTGACAATTGAGCCAACACAACCAGATTGATTGTTACAGTAGACTAATATGATCCCATTTCCTACCCTATACAAACTACCCAAAAACAAAGGACTACATTTGATTGATGCATTACATGAGAGCATCTCCCACTCCCATTACATTTATATAGCCCATTACATGAGATTAACAATACAAATTCCATTACATAAAAATAGCTCCTTGCCAAAAGAACTAAGCCCAGTATATATACAACCCCTTATCAAGAAACAATTAGGCTGGAAAAACAAATTACAGAGATAATGACTTGTTTTTTTCTCTTTTAAAACCATTGACTAGGTTATCTTCTGTTTCAACATGATTGATAGATTTCTAATGATCATGAGAAGGAATAGTCTTGTTGATATCTGGTATGTAACGATAACAATATTTCCTTTTTGCAGCTTGTGGATTGGCCGAAAGTTGCAAATCATGTGCACAAACATGGTTTTTCAAGAAGGAAATTGCATGATATTTCCATTTAAAGTTAGATATTGATGTCCCTAATCCAACAAAAAAAAATGAATTTCGATACATACAAAAAAAGCTGTGTTAGCAAGTAAATCATGTCTAAATTGTAACTGGTTTGACTTCAAAACTTAATTAAGAAAAAATATTCAATGGAATTCTATGAAACCAATTCCATGCACTAGATCGTAGTTGCGAATCTAAATTCGAAAAAATTAGAATTGTATCCTTCATAACAAAAAAAAGTTGTGTTAGCAAGTACGCATCACTCTTTAAAATGGTGTTTACTATTAAAAACTAGTTTTCGAAGGAGATGGAAAAATATGTGCAATATAATTCCAAATTTTTTGAAAAAACAAATATTTAGAATCTATAAATAAAATTTCACAAATCACTGGTTTGCATCATCTTTAAATTCCTCAGGGTTTAGCCGCTATAGGTGCCCAAAAGTGAAGATTTAGTTAAAAAAATTCAGTTCAATGTCCAGTTTGGCCAAAAATTGTAAACCAATATTGTGGGATCACCCAATTAGACAAGGAAATTAATTATGAATCTTTTCAATATTTATCAGGTACATATGATGTTAATCCATGATTTTGTAACCACATTTTCTTCAATGAACAATAATCTCGCATAATTGTGAAAATCAATAAAAAAATGACAAGATAATTATTGAATTGTTACATTAAAACACATAATAAAGATGTCATAATATAAAACTAATTTTAATAGAAATATATACATGTCGACATTTATATCTTTGATAGTATAAAGGTGCTTGTGAAATGTACATAAGAAAGTTACTCAATAACAAAATCTTGTTAGTAGCAAAATGCAATATTCACATACATTTATCAAAATTATGACAAAACTTCATTCCCCAAAAAATCATATCCCACAATGACTAGTTGATGTTGTCCCACTATAGTGACATTACATAAATTTGATACAAAAGGATTCCAAGTTACAACGGCTCCTTCATTTAAGAAGCATGGAATATCCCTTGGTGTAGGGATTCCCACTCCAATGTGCACAATAGCCAAAACATCCCCTATGCCTCCTAGATAATCATGTTGAGCCATCAGACTCACCAAGACCAACACATCAACCTGTGAAACTCCAATGCCTAGTAAAGAAGCTACAAACCATCAAGAAACATAGGTTTTCACTCGATATCTATCTGCAACTTCTACAAATTTGAAGCTCAACACCATCTTGTTAAAGACTACAGTCCATCTGTTGTGTATCCTAATTTTTTTTGTAAGTATTTGGCAAGTAATTGCTCCTAGGAAGGCTAATTGTCATCAAAGGACTGGTTAGACAATTTTGTGTATCAAATTCCATAATAATTTTCAAACCAAAGCTTTAATCAATATTATGATGAGCTAAATTTATAGAAAATTTTGGACCTTGGTTTTGCATCCCACTATGTTGAAGCACGAGTTGATAGTTAAAAAATTTAATACAAAAGATATTGCACAATCTAATCAAGGATCTTCATCTTGTTATCTTACCTCGATTTACTTGTTTTAAATTTAATTTTGTCAGAATAATAATTAAATTTAATTAAAAAGGTGAACCAAATTGCTAATTGTTTAATTTTCACTTCGTCAACACATGGGAGAGCCATTGTAAATTTTTTTGGATTGACATTTGGATACTTGTCTCAAGGAAGAGTACTTTGCAACATTAAAAATATAGAGAATTAAATGGTTTTTTGTAGCTTAATCATTATCAATATTCACTAATAAGTCACAAAAAAAAATTCTCACTTCTGATCAAAATATAAATAAAAATATGTTGAAAATTTTTCCATCGAAGAGTGAAGTATTTTATACATTTTTCTTATTATATTAACATTATATTGACTTATTAAATAATAATGTTTTTGTGGAGTATAATACGATTTTTATTTGCATACCAATTTCTTGACAATTAAGAGTACTATTAAATATATATGTCAAAGAAGTAAACAAATAAATCATACAAAAAAGATAAATGTATTTTTAGTCTTAAAAGCCACTAAATGGAGCTAAGAAAAGTGTTTAAGTCACTGAAGTACATAGCCAGCTAAAAAGGCACTAACTGTGACAAAAACCAGCCATAAAATACATATTACAAGAGCAGTACAACAAAACATAAACACAATTCATTAAAAAAAAATCATTATCATTAGTAGAGGATACTGGCAACAGAGGATCATGATGGTCCATGGAGGCCCTAAATCAAGTGTTTGAGCAGGAGGTGAATTGAATTGAACAAAGAGTGGAGAATAAAAGGGCATCACCTGAATCCTTCCTCCAAAAATCCAAACTTAGTAATGATTCATTTGTCATATCATAGACTAGACCATACCTCATAACAACCAAGGCAAGATCTTGTTGAATGCATAAGAAAAATGAGAGGGGGGGTGAATCAATTGTACCTTAAAGCTTCAAAACCATCACAAACATTCAAATCCACATTCATTCACTTAACCCTTAAACTATTATAATGATTTAGTATAAAAAAAATAACAAAAATTGAATCAAATCAACACCATACACAAGAGAACACCAGATTAAACCGAAGATGGGAAAAACCATGGTGAGGATTAGCTCACAATATAAAGTAATATCAACATTGAATACAAGGGCATCACTGTCGGCGGGCTCACTACCCAAAGAAAGAAAGGCTCACTGCACAAATATGAAAGATGATAAAGAGGAATGTTACACAGAGAAATCCATCTCAATGCAAGAGAGAAATCCACCACAATATCACCAACAACTTTGCAGTATAACTAAATAATTGTAGACACCTACGCATTGCATCCAACAATCTAACACATGAAATTTTGTACTGCACTTCTCAAATTCTCACTCTAACACTGCAATTCATATCATTCACATCTCTATTATCTATCTCTCCATCCCTTAAAAAATCAAACTCTTATTTATACCACCTCAACCTTGAAACCATTCTCCAAAGTCAATTATGCACATCAATCATGTAAATTTAAATTAGGTTAGCACCAAAACACTTCCATGGTAGATAGAAGTGAAGGCAGACCACACCAATCCTTATATCGGACCCAAATCTATAACACTAAGTTAAAACACACTTCTACAAACAATAAATGTCCACCGTAATTAGTGTAAACACCAAGGTCGACCATTACTTGTGTAAACACCATTAAGATTTTAAGTATATGCTTCCTTTTATCCAACAACAACTTGTGGACAACAAATGTCACCTGAACACAATCTAGCATATTTCACAAACACCTTGAAATCCAACAAACTCCTTTGCAACAACTTTCACCTGAGAAATGTACACACCCAGTACACTCAAACAACTCTACCATATACTACAACTTAAGAAACGAAATTCTGAAGCACCAAAACTCAAACAAACTTGATTGAAGAAATATACCAACACTGTAAAAACCTCTTCATATCTACAAGACTTGAAACCAAACTATGAATAAATGTAGAGCAAACACATTTCTCCCAAACACATCTACAATACATCGTCCACACATTGGTGAACACAACTTCTTTTGCACAATGATCCAACACACCAAATTTTGAATACAATGCCTCTAAACACCTCTAATCAACATATCTAAAATGCACAGGAAGATATTCAACCTAGAAGAAATATGGACCAACACTAGAACACTACTTTGCAACCCAAAACAACACTGCAACACACTGTTTGCTCTTTTTATCAAATTTTCTCAAAATCACTTGAAAACCAAGCATCAAAGGCACATCCTCATCACCTTTAGTACTTCCTCATCTCCACCTAGCCAATTGCAACATAGCAACTCAACCATATATCCATTGACAAAATCTTATCAATGAAACACTAGAGGTTGACATCAATAGCTCACTAATGGCAACATAATGCAATTAATCAAAGCACAGATAACACCAACATACTCTTGCAACAATCTTCTATTCATCAATGACAACACAAACTTGTTGACATCAATGAAAACACCAATATGCGCATACTTGCAATAGAGCTTGCATTGTAGAAGAAGCCAGTTCAACTTTGGGAAAGATTCCACCAATAGGGGCTAACCCAAATTCAAAATTATAATGCTCAAGTTCCAACTCCAACGAAGAAAGAAAGTAAATGAAAGGATGAAAATAAAATATTTCCAACATCTTTACCAACTCTTTATCCAACAAAATTTCCATGCAATTGGATAAGAAAGAAAAAGGTACCTCAAAAAATAGAGCATGGGGTTTGTTTTGAAGCCATTCCCTACCCAGAATTTTTCTTATAGCCTCCTTAATAGGCACACAAAGAATAGTAAAAACCATACCCATCTTTTTTCTATCATATGCATTGTTGCTTCTTTTCTCCCAAAAACATTTGGGTAGCATGGAACTCCATGAAGACTCCATAATATTGTAGTGAAATTATGAATAGAGAAGAGAGAAAGTAAATATCTTATAAATATATTATAATATCGCACTTGAGCATTTAATTCACCACAAAACACACATGTAGATGTGACAATATTATTTCATAAAAGTAGATTCATGACTTTAATTGATTTAATAAGTAATAACACACCTAAATAAAAGGTCAACCATTGATATTTACAAATCTAATGGTTATAGGGTTATTCTAGAGGTTTGAATTTGGAAATCTAGTGCTTATGTCATTTACTTCCTGAATGCAACTATAGCCATCCATCAAACAATTAAGTTGCACAATAACATAACTCGTAGTTATGTTCAATGCAATTTTATTTTTTTGAGTATATTAATGTTGTATTAATTTATTAAATAATATAACTCATAGTTACTAGTCATTAAGTTGCACTAGCATTTGGCTTTACACATAGTACTTCGTTCAGTCGCTCACTTCTAATAAGAAATTATAATATGTTGACACTTTTCTCCATTCCAGAGACTTTATGTAGGAATTTGGGAGTGTGGAAAATTTGTTTGAAATAGAACAATATATAGCATTTGATATTTTCTCCACCCACGCTATGATTTTTATTGGCATACCAATTTAATTCGCCAATGAAATTTTTTAACTAGTTTAAAAATAAGTTTAATTTGCCAATGAAAATATTGTATTGGTTTGAGTACAGGTTTTATTCACCAACAAAAATATTTTTTGGTTTGAAAATAGGTTTAATTCACCAACATAAATATTTTTTTGATTTGAAAATAGGTTTAGTTTGCCAACTGATTTGTTTTGGTTTGCCAATGAAAATATTTTATTGATTTGAAAATAGGTTTTAATCTCCAATGAAAATATTTTATTGGTATAAAAAATTTATAATTTGCCAAGATTTTCTACAAACTTCTAGTGATTAAAAAAGATTCGCCAATTGAATTTATTATTTGTTCTTGAAAAAAGAAAAATCGCTAATAAAATTAATATTTTTCAAGAATTATACAAGATTTTCTTGGTTTTTACACCTTTTTTGAGGGGGGGTTATTAAAGTTATCACTAGTTGGAATTGAGGGAATGAGTGTCCTTAATGAAGTATCCTTCTTTTGCTCATTTGTGTATTGTGTTGCAAGATTATCAACAAACTTGGCCCAATAGGGGGCTTCTTCCTCATCCTCACATCCTGATAATTTTGGAGTTGTGTCTTCTTTTGGAGGGTTAGTGAAAAACAAGGAAATATGTAATATGGTAACTATTCCTCAAGCAATTGAGAATAGTACACTCAGATCACAACATAATTGAGTTTTCACAAAACTATCTGATTCTTATTTATATGTACTTCAAAAGTTATTAAAAGATTATTTAATCAACATCCCGGAGATTAGATTGCTCCTCGAGAACAAGCCATACCCCAATTGGTATGATGCTTCTAAGTTTTTCCAATATCATCAAGTGCCTAGGCATGACATTGAATGTTGTGTATGCCTAAGACATGTAATTCAAGATCACATAAATAGCAGTAACATTTGGCTTTATGGTAAGCTCACAGAACTCATAGATCTATTGCTAAGGCCAAAAGTTAGTTGCTTACAAAGATCCTTTTCTACCTCATTCTTCCAATTTTATCATTGCTTCTTCTTCTTATCTATTTGATGATTTTGTATATGTGAACATGGTGTCCATTACTTTGATCTCCCCTTCAAGTCAAAAGGTTAAGATTCCTAGAATATCTTTCACACCTAATGAATTTTCGTATCATGGAGAGTACTCTCCTCTTTACATTCCTACTCAGGTCAATGGTAATGTCATCACTGGCATTATAGTTGACCTTGCCAACAAAGTCAATGTTATAATAGAGGAGAATCTCTTCATTAATGGCCTACATAGGGTGATGTGTGATGAGTGTAAGGATACCATTCGTACACATGATGGTCGTTCTCTTTTCCCTCTAGGATCTATTTATTTTTCAGTTCTTGTGGGACCTAAGACTATTTCTACAACATTTTTTGTGATACAAGAATCAAACTTATTCAAAGTGAAACTAGGCATTCCTTGGCTAGTTTCCATGAACTTTGTCACTTTTGTTGTCCACAAGTATTTGAATTTTCCTCATGAGGGCACTATGCAGACTATCCAAGACACTGGATATAGGCCACTTGTGTCACATGGGGGCTTTTCTCTTAATCATTTCTAGCCTACTCCGATGGGACCCATGCTACCCTATAGTGATTTATTATATAGAGCATATTATACATATAAGACTGGGGGATTAGCATCTAATTTGGTTCCTCCTCCTTCTTCTGCAACTTGTTTTTAGTCTACTCCTATATAGAAGCATGCTTCATCCTTTGGACCTTTTTCATTGGAGGCTAAAGAAAATCACACTCCATCGAGTAGACCTCCTCATGCTTTTAAGACCTCACAACCTCTAGTGGTGCCTTTTGTTCCTTTGACTATGCTTAAGACAGGAAAATGAAAGGAACTCACATTGTCAAAGTTGAAGTCCCATGTTTTTGAGCTTCCCATTCTTCCTAATACACCTCACCCTATTATATATGGAAAGGGTAATAATTCTTCTTTGACTGGTCTTTCATGTGTAGCTCTAACATCTTGACCCTCGAGGGTTCCTCCTCTTGCCCAAAAGGTACAAGAAGGAAAGACACATGCAGTTGAGGTTAAGGTTTCTTCACCCCTGGCATCTCCTGCTCCACCTATGGATCCTATCCCTCCACTAGAAATGACTGCAAAGACAACTCCACTAGTTGAGCAAGATGCCCTAGACTCTTCTTAGGCTTATGTTCCTAGTCCCCATCTTTATCAGAACTAGCTTGTGCATGAGCATAATTGTTGTCGATGTGTGATGGTAAGGGAACGTGATGTCATATAGAATACTAATGAGGAGTCTTCTATTTTAGCTCATGAGTCTTCTTCTTTTATTCCTAGATTCTATTTTTTGCTTCTTTATTTGTCTCTAATTCTTATTTTTCTCACATTTTTGTCTTTCTTCCAACTCCTTCAAGAGATGTGGATGAACCTCACCCCAAAAGGGTGAAAGTATTCATTTATCTCTCTTTGTAAATTCCTCTTATCACTTCTCTACTTGATATTCCTCTATTTGCGCAACTCATAAAAATGCTTCATACAAAGGTCATTTCTAGTGTGGCCATGTCTACTCCTACCTCTTAGCATTCTATCTTTCTTGTGGTCCATCAATCTACCCCAATTGATGTGAATATCTTACACCAAATATCTAAGTGCAAGCTTGAGCATCGATCTATGAGTTCCACCATAAGAATTCTGCTCCTTCGGCTCCCCTTTCTTCTTTTGTTCTTGTCATTGAGGAGGTTCCTCCTTCACCAAACTTTTTCACTACCCCTCTTCTGGAGGTTGGCACTAAGACTCCTCTTCTTCCACAACCTACAATTGATTCACCACACTCCTCTTTGGAGAAGTGTATGTTTGACTCTTTGGAGGATGTTTCAACTCTTTCAACTATCTCTACAAGATCGTTGACATGACTGACAAGAATTGGTGGATGGAAATGTTGAGGCAACTTCATGCCTAGCTCTTCCTACAAGTGAGATGCCTGGTACATCCTTAGTCATTTTCCCTTTGTGAGCTCAAGCTCCTTCCCCCTATGATCAATATTGGGAGGAGGATGACTTGATGGTATTGATCAACAAGAGTAATACACTTCATGTCTTTAGATTAGAGTTTGCATGTTTGTCTGTGTTCCTCTGTAATTTCTTGTATATCTTTGTGCTCTCTCCTGGAGGACACAAGATACCCTCGTAGGTACTTGGATACAAGAAAGATAATATTTCATACACTTCCTTTATTTGTATCATCATTATTATTTTTGTCATACTTTGATTTTCAACACTAGGGGATGATGCAAAAGCGTTGGGGGCGTTTAGGCCTTCTTCCTTGTTGAACCAAATTTTAATTTTAATTTTTTCCTTATGTACTCCTTCATGATCTAAAATATTTGGGGATATGATGATGATTCATACATAATTATATACAAATACTATTGATATGAATCCTACTAACCTTGAAAACTAGGATGCCCATGTCTCTCTTGTGCATTTATTTTTATTATTATTATAGGTTCCATGTGCTATTTGTTGCCAGGTAGCATTCCATGAATACATATCATTATGTTTTCATGACACAACATCTCTCTTTCTTCTCCTTAGAATAACTTTTGCTCCTTTGTGTAGCACAATCCATTCTAAGGGGGGCTATCATATTCATATTATATAGATCCCTTATCTTATGATTCTTTTTGAAATATGTTTGCATCTAATCATCTTATCCCTCATCTAGTGTGGGGTAAATCCACTATAATTTGTCTTTATGAATGTCTATGTCTTTTTTTGTAGTTGTCCTACAATGCAATTTCTAGCAGTCATAGGCCAATTGGATAATCATATGGTCCCTAGCATAACACAGCTTGCTACCCATACATATTGGTGTTGTCTTGTGTCTATATAATTTTTTATGTCTAATTTTTTCTTTCACCTAGCATGTTTTTCTACAGCTAACATGTTTATGGTGATGCAACTTAACCATTTTATGCAGTATCAACTCAAGTCTCTTCTCTGGGGGAAACTCCCTGTGGATAGAAGACTCTACATTCCCTTCACATCATGGGTAAAATACTCTCTTCTTTTTACTTTAGCTTGCATATTCTCTTGAACATATATTTTTGCTAGAGTGTGCATAAAATGTAATGTCATAAATTGCATCCTATGCAATTTCACATTATATAAACCTTCCACTTTAGTTAAAATTAAGATAGTTGTGCTCTTTAATCCTAATTTTAGCCCAAACCATACTTCAACACCTTGCATGTCCAATTCCTCAATTGTTAAGTATGCTAGCATCTTGCAAAAATTTGTGACTATTTTATCCGTTGCAATGTTACACTTGTCACGTTTCAGTAGTGTAATACCTTTGTCAGCTTGCACTTTCATCGATTATCATTTGGGCATGCTATTTTGAACCAAAACCTTCCCTCTTTGCCTCCAAACTTGATATTTTGAAATACATACATAAATCTTTGGCATTCTACAACTCTCTCTAGATATTCTCATTCAAAGCTTTCTAAAAATCCATCATTCCACCATTGCTACAACCATAGTGACATCTTGCAAAGCTCTATTTTTATCATTTGAAGAGGTCACTTTCATCTTGAGGATTCTTGCCACTTCTTCATTGCACCAACAAGCACGTTTTCTTCTATGCTTGAGGGTGGTAACTCTTTGAGATTTTTATTGAGCATATTATCTTTATTTTGTTAGCATATTGTTCTTTCCATTGTTTTATATCTATTTCTATCATATTTTCTAAGATTGTTTGTGGAGGTGGGAACACCAAAACGGGGTTTTGACTGATACAAACTCTTATGTATCCACTCAACCCCTCTCTTCAGTCTTTTGTGTTTAGGTACATGTGAAGGAGTTGTTTGGAGGGAGCCTTTGATCGCATTGGATGTCTTTAGTGATATTATAAACTCTCCTTTGTTATTTAAATCATTTAAGTTTATTTAGCATTTCCATTCTAGTTATTCCATACTCATTGTGTAGTCGTATTTCATAGTATTTAATATCCAAAACACTAAAAAAATTATGTTTCTCTGTGGTAAATTCTATTGTCTATCCATATAGGATGGTAACGCAATGTGTTATCATCCAATAGCTACATGTTTGTCATAGAACAAACAATTTTTCATAGACAAAAAGTTTGTCAAGTTGTCTAGGAAACCTTTGTGCTTTGTACTTTCAGTTTTTAAAGTCTAAAGAGTTTAGATAATTTATGTTCTCTATTAAAACACGCATTCAATTAATTAGTGGGTAAACTTGAAGGTCGTAGTTACCTAAAGTCTTACTTGAGTGGAGGATTGAAACTTGAATCCTTGAAGGATTTGATTATCCTTCATAGCAATTCATTTTTCATACTCTACACCTATACACATATTATTGTTTTATTGACATATAACATTGTATGCATATATGGATTTGTTGCAATCCTATATGAATTTTTTGTTCATATATTATTTTTTCACAAAAATATAATATTCTATTCCTATATGGATTTGTTGTGAATACATATTTGTTTTACCAATGCTACCTATATTTTCTATAAAATTAGGGCTTACACGAGCAGTTTGTTACACATGTTATACAAGTATTTTCTATATGTCTTATGTTATTTTTTATACTTATTTACGTATTTATATTTTTCTACCACACTAAGATCCGCTATTTTTTTATTTGAGTAATGATTATAAGACTTGTGGATGCTCCTAAAATGTTTAATGGAATTCTAGTTTCAAACAAAAATAATGAACAAAAACTCACTCCATGAACACATGGATCGTCATCTCATGAAAAATTACCACCTCATGCACCTTTTTATTCCATGACCATGATAATAGAACATAAAAATACAACTTCCTAATAAACTATGAAAAATGTTACATGGCACATGCATCATGGGAGCATGTACAAACAAAACCAAACCTCTAATTCAAACTTTCAACATGTAACTCATTAGCATATATCTAAGTCAACATACAATCATAAATAGGTAATCAAAATCTATTCATCTAATGCCACCTCACATGCATACCATAATAGGCACTTTAAGGTCAAATGTAAAGTTTTAAAACTCACTTAGCTCACAAGTGCATACTTGGTTACAAAATTTATCCTAATGTGAATATCCATCAAGTACACAATTTAAAATAGCTACCCCATGCTATTCTTAACAATCACTTAAATATGGTGGCACCTTGTCTAAATACATAGCTAGGTTCTAGCTAAAAACCTCATACTTAGGAATAATAGTATTTTCTTCATGTGCAAAGATAAATCCTTCATCAAAGAAAATGGATTAAATAGCTTTTAGAGAGATAAATAGGATCTAAAGATAAATGTGAAAATAAGATGAAACATAGAGGTATCTATCAATGAATCTATATAGGAAAGGATAGAATAATAATGAGTGATGAGGAGGAAAATATAAAGAAAAATTTATGGGGCTAATGAAGTATGCATAGGAAGATTGAACAAGGATAACGAAACTAGAGCCTACATCTATGACAAGTTAAAAATGTGAAGTGGTGCTTATGAAAATGGGGGATTGGGATGGTTTGATTAAGAATAAACGGGGAAAGGAGAGTTGAATTTAGTCATAATCATCTAAATGTGATGGGATGAGGATTATGGGGGAGTAAAATGATTAATGATGGTTTTAAAATAAATAGAGGGTTTTCCCAAGGATATAAGAAAAGTAGATACACCTAGAGAGTTATAAGAAGGATGAAAGAGATGTGCATATGGTGAATTAACATGTATAATATGACATATGATATAAAAATATATAACATAGATGATTTTGTAATCAAATTACTACCTAGTGTATCAATGAGAATTCAAGGATCTAGTCCACTTGTAGGGTTTATAGCACATTTAAAATCTTATAGTTAGGAAATAATTTTATGATGTTGATTGATATTATCTTGGCTAAGTGAGTGTTATGATAAAATAAATATGAGAATTAAATAAATTAGTGATGACATCAAAATTATTGTAAAGAGAAGGGATATGAACCATGGAAGAGTGAAGAATTGGGTTGTAGTGAAGTGAATTAGCACTAGGATGTGTAGCACATGAACTATGATGAGAAGGGGGAATGAATAATAGGGATAAAGACAACAAGTTTCAAGGTGTGAAATTTAAGAGATGACACCAAGGAGCGATAAAGGAGAGGTATGGGAATTGGTAAAGGACAAAGGAACTAAGGATATAAGAGAGGGAAATGGTATATGAGGAACTAAGGATATGTATTTTATCCCTTACACATACATAATATTATAATTACAAACATTGGCATCATAAAATATGAAAATATAATCAACTATGCTAGCTCCACCTACTTGGTTAAATAAATTCAATTAAGGATGTACCTTGAACTGCAGGCTTCAATTTCTTAATTACATGATGTTATCCTATTCATTTTTGGCTTTACACTCTAAAATTTGAGTTGTTTATCAACTTCCTTGGTATGATGTTTAATGCTATAACAATCTAATTGAATTGGTATAAAACATGAAAACAATGGTTACATGTTAGTAAACTCAAACACAAAACATGGAAATTGTCATTCTAAATCAAAACATAAAAAAAATAGTTGATACCATCAAATTCAATCTAAAAATATACAATTTAATTCTTCTACGTTGACAAAAAAGAAAAGGTGGTAGAATTATTGAATAATGATTGAAATGTTATCAAAATTATGAAAGGTTTGTTTCTACATGTCAAAGAATATGTTGTAAAAATGTGGGTCCAGAAAGAACTTAGTTATTTTATAGGATGTGTGGTAGGCCCAGAGTACTGCAAGTACTTCTATATCCTATTCTGACCTATTTCCATAACACATTTTAGTTAGTGTTGTCCTAATTGTCTTATTTAGAGCTTCACTTGCTTTGTTTTCTTGAGGATGATAAGACGATCTCTTATTATGGATGATCATAAAGTTTTGTAATAGTTCCATAATTATCTTTTTATAAAGTGTTTACCCTAATCACTTATATTACTTAATGGACATCCATATCTAGTAATTATGTTTTCATATAAAAACCTTGTAGCAGTTATTGCAGTATAATCCTTCATAGGTTCTGCTTCTACATACTTTTTTAGATATTCTACCCCTATTATTATAAATCTTGCTTTTGAATGTTTGGCGAGGGGATTGATAGGGCCAATAAATTCTATTTCCCATTTTTTCAAAAGGAATTTATGCTAGTACCGATTTTAGGTCCATTTCATCTTTTGTGGTAGGCTTTCCTACTCTTTGTATAATTCTTAACTTTATTAGCCAAGGGGATTTCTCTTCCTAGCTTGGCCAATTGATTGATGGTCATTTGGATAATGATTATTTTCAATTTTATTGAGGATGAGAATAGTATCAAGCAAGATCTTCATTATTTGGATTTTGTCTTTCTTTTGGCTTGAGCATTCAATGGAAAAAGACCTAACGGCTAGATAATTTTAGATGGAAATGTATTAAGCTTGGAGAGGATTTTTTATTCTTGGTCGCAGCCCTTTCTTTCCAAGATTCTCCTTCTACTCTCTAGCAAGTTGTTGCTAGGATTGAGTAAAATTTTAATTATTAAATTACCAAGCTTCTTTCTTTGACTTGTACCCATGTTTATTATTATTCCTATTGGGTGTCCTCAAAAGCTTCTTATTTGCAATTTTAAAATTTTCTATATAATATTTTCTTTAGACCTCTAATGATGATCATAATAGTTTTCACTAGGTAGCTTGGGAGATTTGTTGCCACACTCATGATTCTAGGGTTTTAGCCTTATTTTAATCCATCAATAAGGAGTTGCTTTGTGTGCCAAGTGGATAATTAAAGCCTAAGAAGGAAATGAATCCTAGAAAATCCTCATCAAGAATTGCATTAGGCCTAGTATGTCTTCTAGTAGACTAGCCTAGAAAGGGATCAACTTTAGAACTCTTCTCACCATGAGAGAACCTAGCCAAATTCAAGGAACTTTTGTTATTAAAAGCATTTGGAAAGCATGGAAAGCTATTAATCTTTGGATTTTATGGGTAGGAAATGACTTTTGCATTGGCCTCTCAATTAACCAATAATTTATTTGGCGATCTCTATTTCTTTTGTGTGAAGATTAGCCTTTGGCTAAGATGCGATGAATTTTTTAAAATATCATTCATTAAGATACAAAGAATTATCTCTCTTGGTCATATTTCAAAATGAAATTTAGGCTTTCTAATCAAGATAAGGAGACTTTTCAAGTTGTTATTAATGTTATCCCTCCTCAAATGATTCATAAAATTGGGGTGAGATCCTTTAAGCTATGGTTATTGAACTGCAAATGGCATCCAAATACACCCTTTAGTAACTACAAGCTTCATAAAGGTTGTATGTGGATTTCACCCCATCTTCCTATGGTTGATCAATTGAACCAATAGAGGAAGTTGAACCATCATTGATAGCTTCAATCCTCTACTTGTTCATGGTATCATCATTTCTAGTGTGTCTAGTTGGCTAGTCTTGAACCTAATATTGCACACTTTTCCTAGCGTAGTATTTGTCAAGGTCTTCATCTTGATGCTTGTTTGGGCCCTTTTGAGGTTCTCAATCCTTGTCCCTTTTGTGAGAAATTTGAGAATCTCAATACCTTTTCTAGTTTTATTTTAAAGATTAGGAAGCTTGGCTTCCGATCGATATTTTTTAGGTCTTTTTGGCCCACTCCATTTTCTCGACATATGGTTTTGTTGGGAGATTGGTCTTGTCTCCGTTTAGAGTATATCTAGATTTTGTATTCATAGAGGGTGGAGATTCTCTTCAACATTTCAAAAGATGGAAATTAAGATCTTTTTTTTGGTTGTATAGATAATCATTTTTCTATGTATACTAAAGTTATGCTATATTTTAATGTTTTTATGTAGATTCAAGTGCAAGCAATAAAGTTGTACTTAAGTTACTCATTTTCAAGAGATTTTGGACCACTAATGGAATGCTCCTTACACTATTTTTAGAGTTCCTCTTGATCCCTCTTCTCCTCGAGGGCGTAAGCATGGTCACATTCAATCTTCCAAAATATGATAAAGTCTCTCGTTCCCATGGTTCTCAACCTCTAGGTACTAAAGATGATGCTACCTACATTTTTTTTGCTTTCTTGGACACCCTCTACTTCCTCTCATGGGCATGGTGGTGTTGCATGTGTGATTTAGGAAAGGTTCCATGTTTGGATTTGGTCATCTCCCTAGTTCATTCTTAACCTAGCTCAAAAGACACTCTTGAAGAGGAGGGAACTCTCACTTGTTTGAAGCCTATTGATGACTCTACCCTTGGAGATGTTTGGGGGAAGCCTAATGATAAAAATCCTCCCTCTACTGGGATTGCTTTAACTACTTAGTGTTATTTGGTTTCTTTTCTTTATTTCAAACTCTATCCTATTTAGACTTTGGGGTGTGCCTTTTGTCACATCCTTGCTAGCGACCTCCATACGAGACGGTGTAGTAGGAAAAGAAATAAAATAATAAAGACTTGAAAAGGTAGAATTGACTGGGGAGACAGTTATTAAAGAAGAGGAATGGTAAGGGATAGCCATGCCATTAATACGGTATGGGCTCCTAGTTCTTTGGTCATCAAAATTGTCAGGTGTGTGATAGTCATTAAAAGCCCTCCCACGACCCCTTAGTTTCTCATTCAGTTTTGGTTGGAAGGAAAATAACATAGGTGACCACAAAGAAAAGAGAGGAGAGGGATGCGAAGGAAGGTAGAGAGTGCAATCAGAGGGAGATAAAATGCATGGAAAAAGAAAGACCAGAGTAACAGAACAAGGCATAAGGAAGGGTTGAATGGTGTGGAGGGGAAAAGCCTCCAGTGTGTGATAGAGGAGATTCATAGGTATTAGGAAGAAAACTTGACAAGAGGGAGCGCATGGGAGAAGGAAGGAGAAACAAAAGTGTAGAAGGAGAAGTTGAGAAGGGAGATGGGTAGGAAATGCATAGAATAGATTTGTTAAAAAGGCTTTAGAAATTTTCAAACAAAGGTGATTTTGGAAGGTGAAAAAACCAAATTCTAAAATTGTGCCAGTATCCTCTCTGTTTGCACTGAGGGGGGAGGGTAGTATTTCCCCCATATAAATTGCAGACATCTTCATCAGGTGGCGTGAAGGCCTACACAATAAAGGAATCTCAACAAAGATTAAAAAAAGAGAAGCAACAAAGGAGGAAATTGCACAAGAGGAGGAGTTGTAAAATCTGGGTTGTGAAAAAGCTAAAAGGGAATTATTGGGTGCTCACCAATTCAATTTATATCTTTACGTTTTGTAACCATAAGCTGAATGTTATAGGAAGTACAGGCAATTTGAAGTTATCCTTTGTTACGTTTTGGGATGGTATTTTGCGATCTAAATGGTGTCTTCACTGAATTATTTATCAATGGAAAATTCTATTTTGAAGACTGGCTTAAATTGTGCAACTTAGATTATGTCAAAATAAATATAAAAAAAGTGTGGGTGTAAACATAGGCAACAGTTTGTTAGTATATTATTAAAGGATATATTATAACATCTATTTAGGATATCTTTGTTATTAATAATTAAGGATTTTAGTTGATATAGGATGAGTTGCTATTTCATTTTTAGAAAATAATTATAATTCTTTATTATTGAATTTCAAATAATATGGTATCCTCTGATATTCAACTTAGTACAAGTAACTGGGAATTATCATTTTGTAGTTAAAAATTATTAACTCAAGGTGACTTATGTATATATGTGAAAGTTGAGATTATGAGAAATTCATAAACAAGGAGTTTTCTATAGTCAAGGGAGGATTATTTGAATATCCAAGAGTGGAATTTCAAGTAGACAATGGTGGGAGATAAAATAAGATCTACCTTGAGCTCATTATACCTCTATGATGAGACTCCAAGTGAAACAAGATGGCAAGGAAGTCTAGGTCAAATCTTTAGTTGCAAGATAACCTTATACTATGAACCATGAATCTGATATAATTAATATGAGCATTGGCTCTTGTTTGCATAATAGTGTAAGGGTGACTTCGTTTAGTGGCACTACAACCACACTTTACTAAACAAATATTTAATGCTAAAACTTGACACTTTTGATAAACTATTGATACCATGGTAAATGCTTAATATGAATACATGATTGTAATGCCCCGCCAAAGAACTCTAGAGGACAACACAACCAAGTACAATAGTGACACAATTTTTTTTAAAGTGCAATAACATGAATTTCCATACTTATCTAAACATAACATCTAAGCTAAACTATGTCCTTCAAGGTTCTATGACTGCATTACGTACATATCTATTAAACAAGAACTAAACATCCATCAAGGATTAACTAACATCAAGAGTTCACTTAGATCCAAAGCATTAAATGAATGAACATATATATATATTTCCATAGATACAACATCATTAGAGATCATATAATACGAACAAATGAGTACATATACAATTTCCCTTACATAAGGGTACATTACATTGCTACATCTTTACATCCATGATTCCCTGAATACAACAGGAAGAATACATCTAGATTATATTGCATGATATGAATGAGATACAATTAAATATATAACATAAGCAATTGTCTCCCGAACTAGTGCAAGGTCTGGAATATGCTCCATGAGGTACATCCTCCACCAACATGACCAATAGCTGGGAAATCCAATGGAGTAAAAAGCACAATCCACCTAACCATGTGGAACCCTAAGGTCCACCCCTCATGCTAGGAGATAACAATAAGGTCCCACTACATCAAGCAAACAAGAAGACAAAAGGTTAACACAAAGCACTAAACAAGGTTTCAACATAACAAGGTATCACATGACATCACATAACAAAGTCACCACTTCCAAAGACACCACAACAAAGGGGAACACAAGACTAGAGAATGCTAGGTTGCTATAGGGAGGAGTGTCATCACATGGTCATGACATGGGTTACCCTGATAGTCTCTCACTAGACGTTGGCCCCATAGGGTGACACATGTGGCTCAACCCATCCTTAGCTTGAACGAGCACTACAGACATGGGTGAGGCATCCAATTATCTTAATTAGTGCGAAAACTATCCAACCCCCCAATTCATTAATTGGTTATCACTGAGTTAAGAAACTCTCCAATGGGTTACCCTGACACAACTTTATGCGTCGACCCCCATTGAGAACCACTCCCCCTACTAACAACTAGAAGACCCAAACACATCAACAGGGTAAAGCCATCTTGCACACTGAAACAAAGCCACAAGAATCACATATCTAGAGCATGGCATGAACCATCTCGCTCACAATTCCCAACCATAATAACAAGTAAACAGTGCAAGGCTAAATACCCTTATGAACACAATCCAAGTACAAAATCAATCCACTTTCAAAATGACCAAAAACGTGAAACCAAAACTCAAGCTCTTTTCTTTTCTCAAGCCTCTGGAAGTCTCTCAATAGCTATTTGGCACAAAAATATCCCTCCATAAAACAATAACCAAAATCAACTCAAAATCAAAATCAACCACAATAATCAAAATCTTCTCATTTTCGCTAATTCAACACCTCATTCCAAACGAGCAAACAAATAAACGTTACAACCATGAATGAATCCATATATATAAACATCACTTCCACATTTTTTATAGCCCATTTCACTTAACAAAACACAATATCTACTACAGTCAAAGCATTATTCCTACTACCTTAACAATCACTTGTCTAACAATACACAAAATAGCAAATGGACTATTTCAAAATATCACCATTATAACCTCAATCATTTAAACAATCAATTCCCAAATTTGTACCCTTAGTATTATCTAGAGTCAATAAGATACTTATTCTAACATGCATTTTCCATTTAGATTTAATTAACTAAATAACATTTCTATTCCACACTTTTCCCCATATTTCACTAATACATAAAATACTATATGCAAAGATAAATTTATACATTCATATATACAAACATATATATATTACTTATATAAAAGGCCTAAAGAATCTTCCAACAAGTTATAACTAACTTTCCCGTTTTCTCTATTTACTACCTATTTAGGAAATAACTAATTCCCCTAATTGAATACACTACCTAATAACCACTTACCCAAAGCTTACAAATTAAAACTATTTTATTAAATAACACTTTAACCTTTTCTCTTCTATTTATTTTTAAATGCATTTTAAGATATGGATAAAATAATAATAAGGGAACCTTCCTATTCCAACTATCTAGAAGGTTAATTATTTGGTTGAATCAAACCAATACCTTAAATAAATAAGAGAGAGATTAAAGAGACAATTTTACTAACCCAATACATGATCGATGAAACACTATCATTCCATTTTACTCTATATTAAATCACAATACAACAATTGTGTGCAAAATAAATTATCTTTGTATACGTGTATATGCATAAATAATGTATTCTAGACCCAGATATTACACCTATATATATCCATTGTAATTATCTTAAAACTTATATTCTACCAAACATAAAAGTTTTGCACAGCAGAAAACATATTTGCAGCACATATTCGGCCTACCGGAGGGATGGATATCAAGAAAGATCATTATCATAATGCTCAGTTGCACCAGCTATAGAAGGGTTTGGAATATATTTGTGTCAGGAAAAACTTAAGTGCATATAAATTTATAATGCTTCAAAAAGGGCTCAATTTGCATTTTGAGAATCACTACACTAAAGTTTTATAATTTAATCTTAGTCTTTAGTCAACCAATCTTGAAAGAGAAAGATGTGTATGAGTAAAAAGGTCGAACTACAAACATTCACAATTAATAGATTATGCATAGCAAGTCAAGGGGATGAGAGCGACACCAATAAGTCAAGGTAGAAGGTTAAATTGGTTTTGTAGGTTGAGGATGAATAATTGCAAGTATGCTTTCTTCAAAAATTACATAGTTCTATGCAGCAACATAAACAATATATGCACATCAATCCTCAACAATGTGTACGCAGTGACTCAACAAATGATATATGCACCAATCCTAACATGGTATAAGACCAATGTTTTACAAATATTTGGTTACTTTTGTAAGATCTCAAAATCAGAAATGAAGCCCAGTCATTAAGGCACCACCCCCCCTTATGATCAAAGTTCGCTTTAACTAAATACAGCATAACCCATGGCAGGGATGGCATGAAGAAAACGGCCACATAAAGAGCTCAGTGCATGGACAGAAATGGCAGAGGCTGCGCCAAAACTAAGCATGTCAAGCAAATGTAATTTCGAAGGTGTACAGCCAATTTCTACAACCTTGCTATACGGTTGTGCAAGCCTTTTAAATAACAGAAAAATTCTGGAGAAGAATATTAGTGATGCTAAATGAAACAATCAGAAAAATAGGCTTGTGCTAAATTAGTTTTGAACAAATGCAAACAGCATGCATAAGAGAACGATAAAAAATTCAAAACGGAATTAGAATAACGAAGATCACATTTTCCAACTACAACCACAGGCAAGAGTTTGTTTACATTAAACAGGAAGCAATTTCACAATAAATAAAATACAAACCAACCTAGAACTCCAGCGTTATAGAAACGGAAGAACGGTGTCGAGATCAATTGTTATGTTCGCAACAATCCACTTCTTCAAAACAATTCAATAACGATCCCTTTTTTTCTCAATTCAATATTTTCTTTTTAAATCAATTCATAAAAATACAACTATTCTAAGAAGAATTTCTTCAGACCAAATTCTCGTTCGAAAACTAAAAATCAAAGATGAAAACCAAAAATCTCTTCAAAATGATATTTATTAACCAAGAAAAGCTTTTGTTTTTTCGAAAACAAAAAGCGGATAAAATCTTGTAAAAACAACAAGTTTCCAAACAATAACCAGTTCGAAGTCACTTTGAAATTACTTTTTCTATTTTTTTAATCATTTTATCCTATTATCAATTATCCTCATTTGATTTAATGTTTATTTTAATATTTTATTTTATATTCTAATATTTTCCCACCTTTTAATTTATTAAAAACAACATTAAATAATAATTATCTTTATATGTAATTATAAAAATACTTTATAATTTAATAATTTAATTTAATAAATTAATTATCCAAGAACAACATACAAATCAATTTATCAATATGATTTATCTAATAATTTAATTCAAACAACCCAAAGCAACATTTATCAAACATCACAAAAAAGGTGAATCATGGAGAGGCACTACATGATTTTCAACTCCTTAAATATACGGGAGTTATCATGGAATGAAAGAAGGATATTAAAGATGTAGTGAACCACAATATGACTACATACTAAATGGAAGACAATTATCATTTAATTTGATTATGCTATTGAGATTGAGTTAAGAGATAAACCTTGTGAGATCCTACTATCCAACATCTCTTGAAACCTTGTTGTTGACCGTCAAGGTCATAATTAGTATAAATGACAAGTATGAATAAACTATCTAGTCTATGAACTAGATTATTCTAAGAATATGGGGTTGCATCGTAAGGTAATGGTTATTAGAACATTAAGAATAGTAATAGTAATATTAATATTGGGATTATATTTGCATATGTTGATCTAATGGATATAGTGTTGCCAATAAGATTCAGGTATTGATTATAACTTAAAACAAGCTCATAAAAACTATAGTATGTCCTTCAAAAATATCTATTGATCCCTTGATCATAACAACCCTAATATTGAACCTATTATATGAGTTTCAAATGGAAATTCCTTCCTATGGGTTTTTGTGAATCGAGGCAAATTTGTGTTGATTAATAAGCCTAGCACCTAGATCAATGAGATGAATCTATAAGAGATTTGGGATTTTCAAACCAGATTTTAAATAAAAAGGGGTGGAGTTTGATCCAAGACCTCAATATCCTTAAAGGGGAGTGTTAGTAAAACCTTAATTATGGGAAATCCGAGAATAATCATCCCTTGAGAGACATTGTAAGGAGAACTATAAAGTGACTTTGATCCATTTGGAAGTGGGTACATAGGCAGTCCTTGGTCGAAGGATGTCTCTATGACCTCAAGTCCAAAGGGGGAGGGTTTGGGGGATAACTTCGGAGTTTCGGGTTGTTCCTAATTGGTTTGACCTTTCCTCCTCCGTAAGTTTCAATTTGAGGTTGAATGGGTACCAAATGGGTATGATCAAGTTAAATAAATTTAATAATTTATATTTAATACGTAATATGCTTCTATATAGTAAACAAAGTAAAGTAAAATATTGACTACTTTATAATTGGTACTTAAATATATGTATATATGTTAGGTAAAGCCCATCTCGTGTTGGTTCCATGTAACTTTATGTGTTGTGAAATCGACTCCATATCTAGAGGCCTCTATGTATAGGCTTGTGTATCTGTTGATTGTGATTGTGATTCATGTTATGTATGACCTACCCAAGAGTGAACCTTTGGGATATTTAAGTAGTGATAGGTAGTCATTAGACCATGCCAATGACCGATGTTTGGGCTACTACTAGGGATTAGTTGACGGTTTCTATGGGCTACCCTAGTTATGATTATGATACAATAATAGTTACACGGGTAGGGACCCATCCGTGTAGGTAACGGTAATCTAGGACTAACCATTGTATCGAGGGGGTTCACTAGCTATCACTAAGGGCACAAAAGTGACTAATGCCAGTGTTACCCGAGATTGTGAAGAAGATAGCTGGCAATATCAGTAAGGTCATAAGGTGGTATATGTCGGAAGTTGCTTCTTCCTAGGTGGAAAGACTTGTCGATGGTGGTCTATAGGTGATTGAAGTCAAAATCCACTGGATTATGGTAAGTTGAATACTTGGGGAAAGCCTTGGGATGGTGGACGGATCCACGGTGTAGTATGGGATGCACTGAATCCCCTTCCTAGTTGTCAGATTGTATACTTAGCCTTGTGGAGTTGAGGGCGGACTCACGGTGTAGTATGGGATGCACCAAATCCTCTACCCATTTTTCCAATGGTGTAAAACACTAGAGGAAAGGATAGGACCTGCAGTGTAGTACACAATGCACCAATATTCTTTCTATCTAAGATGCATTATAGACATGTGTTAGTCAGCCATTATGGATGTGATGTATGTTGGAACTCGTCACTATGTGTATGTGATGTATGTTGGAGCTTTCCACTGTGTATGCGATGTATGTTGGAGCTCATTACTATATAATTGTGATGTATGGTGGAGCTCATCACTGTGTATATGTGATGTGTTGGAGATTAACACTGTATTTGTGATATATGATGGAGCCAATCACTAACATAATTATGATATACGTATGACCCAATCTCTATTGTACTTGTAATGTACATATGAGCTAATCACCATTTTGCTTATGATCTGTGTATGATCCAATCATTGTTGTACTTATGTGTATGAGCTAGTCAACTTAAATGCATATCGAGGTATGATCGTGACAACCTTTGTATATGATCTTTGGGATTGTGGTATGATATGTTTCTTGTGAATATTGTGAATGTTTGTACACTAATGTTTGGTAATGTTCGATATGGACCCAACACTTAATGGAAAGTTATTATCATTATATTATATATGAAATAAGTTGATAACTATGCTTAATGAACAATCTTGGGTTAGAGGTGAGATTAGAGATCTCGAGAAAGAGGAGAGATTAAACTCCCTCTAATATAGGTAGGTGAACTACAAAGCCTTTGATTCCCATGAGGGGATATGTAGGCAGGGTCACCATGAACCCTCGAGGTTTAGGTTTGGGTCTAGGAATGACCCTAATTGTATGAGCTTAACACTTTTGAGTGTAAGCATAGTGATTTTTTTTTGTCACCGAGTTGAATGAAGAACCTTTGAAATTAACATTTTAGATTTAGATGAAATATGCATGGTTAGTTAAGTTGGTAGTTGTGGTAAATTATTTTTTTTTAAAATTGTTGTGCTCGAGATGAGGATTTTACATCTTTATACCACCCATCTTTGTTCATGAATTGTATACTATTATCTTTTTATTTTAATAAAAATTTAACTAATACTTATTCATTAAAAAGTATAAAAAATAATTAGTTATTATTTTCAAGTAAATATTTATCTTTTGCAAACTTAACATGAATTTTTTTAAAATGGAAATATTCAAAAAATGAATGATTGAATTTTTTGTAAACTTCACATTGTGAACTTCTTATTGTAAAATTCACATTGTTCTCACTTCTTATTGTAAACTTCGCATTGTTAAAGAAAATTAATAATGAACTTTGTACAATTTTGACCTATTAGTGTACCAAAATTTGGATTCCAAATATGACAATTAATAATCACTAGAAACTTGAAGTCACTACACATGCTACTTTTTCCCTTTATTTCCAATTCTTCATAATTCAAATAAAAATATATAGGAATCCTAATATTTACCAAAATATTATCATTCCCTCTTTTCACTGAGTTAAATTTTCCATCAATAATGATAATGAATGATATAAATTCCTTTCCATGTAATGCCAAACCACTAAACTATATATGATTCATGAGTATATATGACAACCACACATTATGAGATTCGTATGTAGCCTAAACCCTCCATATGAGTTGTTTTCCACCTTTCACATTTGACAATTTTGACCTATCAGTGTATCGAAATTTGGATTCCAAATATAATAATTTAAGTCGAAGGCGTATCCAATTTGAAGTGAACCAAGCTAACTTTAGAAATTGACAGTGTATAATTTGGTAGACAGGATGGAGACGATGCAAAGCATCGCAGCCTTTGGAAATTTTCAGAAACAACAAAGTGACTAAAATATCAGTTTTGTGAATAAAAAGTGCAAGAAACAATCAGCACCTGCACTCTTTTGTTGTAAGAAACTTCATTCTTCGACCCCTTCAACCATCCCACTGCTTGATATGTGTCTTTCTATAGCATATTGCTACTGTAGAATGCAATGCCTAGGAAAAACCACCATGACATGGTTGCCACCTGTGTCCAGTGAAATTTTCTTAACCTAAAGTGCAAAATGTAAATAGAATGCAAGGAAAGACAAATCACAACCACACCTCAAGATAAGGCCTGAGTTGAAATTGAACAACGCAAGAAAGGAACGATATTACCTTGTTCAAATTGATCCTTTGGTTGGCCCTGTTGATTGTCCGGTTGTGTGCGCTCCTTCGACGGCAATGGCACAAAAGTGGATGCAAATTGATGATGATGAAGTGAGGATTGTAATGGTGAATGTGGGTATGTTGATGGATGCACAAAATGGATGTAAATTGAGCTCAAAGATTGCAACAATGGTGGATGTTGGAGAGATTGCAAGTGATGGCTTGAAGGCTTGAGTTATGAATGAAAATGAGGTAAAATCTTCTAATTTTAGGGGAAAGGCCTCTAAACAATGAATTGTCAATATGTAGCCACCTTGGACAAGATCAAGGGCTTGGGTGAGTTATGAAATCACAAGTTCTCCCCTCTTAACATGTGGCAGATGATGTGGCCAAAAGGACATGAGGTGGAGGTACTTTCCTAGTACCTTGGGATTGGACAAGATCTCCTCATAAAGGAGGTTCTTGTCTCCATGTGGGTGAAGTGACCTCTTAGGAATTAAAAATTCCTTAGAAGCCCTTGGGAGAATAAAAGTGAATTAAAAATTCACCTTGGGAAGATGATGCCTTCTCCAAAAATGGAAGCATTTAATGAAAGGGGTTGACTTATGGAATGCCGTAAATGACATGGGGATTAGGTTGAACTAATCAAGGGATTAAGTTGTGCAAACAAGGGATTAGGTGGTAAGAGAAGGATTAAGGCAAGTGGGGGATGATGGGGGATGTGACATTAATCCCAGTTAAGGGTGTACACATCCATAATTATAGATTAATTAGATTAATCCAAATTAGGGATGGGTTATGGAGGATGGGACTAAGAGAGAGAAAAATAATGAATTTAAAATTGATTTAAATTCATAAAGGTTAAATGACTAAATTAAATAAATGGGTATTTATTTAATTTAAAGAGGAAAAGGCTAGTGATAAGGTATTTAATTTATTTAATTAAGTACCATTAGGAATGTTAAGGAAAAGGGAAATATTAATTAGATAAATGGTTTGATTAATGTTGATGAAGAAGACGAAGTGGGTGGATGAAAGGGATAAATTTGACCCTATGGCAGGGGTCAAATTTAGATGTCTACACCACCAATTTTCTACCTTCTGGTCTAAGAAAAGCCATGGAAACCAAAGCCTTTAGAAACTCTCAAGGAAGTGCAATTGACAGGTGTAAATCCATACTCCACAACCTCTACTACCATTCTCCCTACCTATGCAAAAATGGGCGCTTTGGAAAAACATATGGACATCCATCAAAGCATAAAGGATGGAGGAATTTTGCTAGATGTTGTAGTTGCAACTGCCTTGGCAGACATGTATGCAAAATGTGGAAGCATAGACAAGGCACACGATTTGTTTGACGAGGTGCCTTAGAGGGATGGGTTGTGGACTGCTATGATTGCAGGATATGCACAAAATGGATTTGTTGAAAAGGCTTTAGAAATTTCCAAGCAAATGCAATTGTCGGGTTTAAAGCCAAATTTTGCAACCTTTGCTAGCATCCTCCTTGCCCATGCCAAAATGGGAGCTTTGGAATAGTACGTACATCCATTGAAGAATAAAGTACAGAGGAACTTTGTCAGATATTATAGTCACGACTGCCCTAGTAGACATGCATGCAAAAAGTGGAAGTATTACTAAGGCACGCTAACTGTTTGACTGAATACCTAAAAACAATCCCATCTCATGGACTGCAATGATTGTAGAATATGTACAAAATGGATTCGTTGAAAAGGCTTTAGACTTTCAAGAAAATGCAATTGGTAGGTGTATAGCCAAATTCCACAACCTTCGCTAGGAGCTTCAGACAGGGTATGGACATCCATCAAAGCATCATGGAAGGAGGATTTTTTTCAGATATTATAGTAGAGAAGTTGGCATGGGCATAAAATCAAGAGATTATTCTATTGCTAAGGGTGTGCCTTTTGAATTGGGATTAAAATGTGAGGCTAAATTCAAGTCTTGCAGAAATACAAAGTCATATCCTGCAATTTCTCCTTTGTTCTCAACTCCATTACTTTTTCTTGTTTCCCTGAAATTTATTTGGATTAACAAAACAAGTGAGGGGAATGTGGAAGGAAGCACAAAATTTAAGTTAAATATAGGTGAAATTTGTAATGGGTTCAATTACTCTGCATATGGAGCCGTGAAAACTTTCCAACAAATTCACGAATCCAATGTAGAGAAAGCGAAAGATGGTGCAGGGTATACAATGATCTCCTTAGTTCTGATGATTCACTAAAGAATCTTGTTGAGAAAAGTCAAGAGAAGCCGGTATAGACACAAAATCATATATATGGAAAAACTAAGCAAGGCACAAAGGTTTCCAACAAGATACAGGAGTTAAAAATTATACACCAATTTTTTTATTAGTTTGTAAGTAGTAAAATTATATATGGAGGTTCATTGGTTGTGGATGTTAAGAAAGGTTCTAGGATGTGTGTTAGGCTTGCTTTGAGTATTGTTAATCTTGACCATATTATTCCTAGACATATTATGGGCATCACTATATCTTACATTGGCCCATCCATGGTGACCTAAGCTACACACATGGTTATATCTTTGTTCTCATCATTCTTATTTTCCATCTCAATGCTTGCTTGGGAGATCCTTTCCATATAAGACTATTTTTATTAATACTTAGTTTTTATGGTTTGAAGTTCACCTCTTTGGCTTTATTCTCATGTTAAATTAGCATTTCTTTAGTTTGTATTTTCTTGATCTTTTCACAACCTAGGATCCTTTAACTCTAGTCTTCTCTATTATAGCTTAATGTACTTTTTGAGACCTATTGACCTAAACTTGGTGATATATGAACATAAATATGATAAAATGGTGATATATTTTCAATACCTTGTTGGTTGAATAGAATAGAAGATTTTTAGTGTCCATAAGGCCAAACCTTATGAGACAACAAACCCTACAATTTTTACTTTGTGAAGTGTTGATTGTTTGTCATTCAATTTAATAATGAACTCTCTCATTCTCCCATCTTCATGCTGAATTAAAACTTAAATATACACCTATGTACTTACTGATTTTTCTTCTAGAGTTCCAAATACGTATTAGAAAATATTTCTTGAGATAACACAATGTGACTACATGATTATCTTTCTCATTCACAAGATTTTTCTAGTCATGTTTGAATCCTTATAAGAGGGTGCATAGTTGATTTGAAGCTATAACTTCTCAATTGAGACCTTTGTTGCACAAACAACATCATTTGCTAAATGGTCAGCCAACCAATTGACCTCGTGTATGCAAAAAAACAGCCCATTTTTTTCCCTAATTGACCTTCCACACCTCTTCGGCATACCCATTGCACACCAAGGTGCGATTGCTAGTTAATAATCACTATCAACTTGAAATCACCACACATGCTACTTTTTCCCTTTCTTTTCAATTCTTCTTAATTCAAACAAAAATATATAGTAATCCTAATATTTACCAAAATATTACCATTCCCTCTTTGCAACGAGTTAAAATCTACATCAATAAGGATATTGAATGCTATAAATTCCTTGGCATGTAATGCCAACCCACTAAACTATATATGATTCATGAGTATGTATGACAAACACATTGTAAGATTCATATAGTCCACTCCTTATGGATATGAGTGAAAGTAATAGAATATAGAGTATCACACAAATTAAGAATCTAGTTAACCACCAAAACTAACTTCCAACTAACAACCTCAAAATTTGGTTGAGTCAATAGATGCACCACCACCTGTGAATCTGATTCATAAATGATCATGCTCCAACCAAGAGCGCAAGCCCTCCATGTGAGTTGTTTTCCACCTTTCAAATTTGAAGCAAATGTGATTGGCAAGTGTAAAGCCAAGGAAAGGATGTTGGGAAAGGTTGCACAAATGCATGCTAATATGATCATCAAAATTCTTGAACATGATATTGATATCAAACCCACAAAGCTAATTAAAGGTTGAGCTTTTGTGTCAACATTTGGCTATTTAGATCTCACCGTTCTAACTAGGCAAGTGTAGCAAATATTGAAATTGGCTTGACAAATGAAGAAGAATCAACCTCAATTGCATGGATTGGTGCAAGAATTAGGTACATGGATACATAATTACATCAATGATGATCTACTACTTCTTTGTGACTTCAATATCAATGAATGACTACAATATAAATTCAAACATATTAGAAACACTCTTCAATAACAATTCCTACTCAACATGAATAGCCCCTTACTAGGATCACTCATTGATCATGCCTACTCAGACATCAACAAAAATAAATATCGATTTTTCATGTATCAAATACAAACATAAGAAGCACACACACCATTGTATCAATAAAAACAAAAACACTCTTTAAAAAACATGTGAAAACAATCTACTGCATGATATTTTTTGTTTCTTTTAAACTGACTTAGCTTTTTCAACTCAATATAAAAAGATCAAATTTTCTTATGAGATGCTCCAAATTGTATAATGTACTATCTGAAAATAAAATATATAAGACTTAATTTAATCTTGGAAAGGGACCCAATAAAGTCCTAAAATTAAAAATCAAAATGTACCATTATTGACGTAATATGTTTTATAATAAAACAACCCACATTTATTTGGCATGTCCACCACCTATAGAGTTACAATGGACACATGCAACGATTAACACAAACCTCACTATTGTAATATTGCTATCAGGATTCAAATCTGTAGTTTTACAATTCAAACTCATTGACCCATGTTTCATGAGTAGTGGTTCACATGAACCTATCTCTCATGATAATGAATGGTCCACTTAGCACTCAAAACTTAGTACTCATCAAGGGCCATAATTCTAAACAAAAGATAACTATCTGACTAGGTATATAATCAAAATAAAAGACATACATTTACAGTATTTTGTATTGTTTCCTTAGAGAGAACCCAATAGTTGAACACCCTAACATTTAAAAAAGTTTTAACAGCTTCATATAAAATTATGTAGTCTCTCCAATACACCATAGATTATGCAATGGTGACTCGTATATGGCCATTGACCAAGTACAGATAAACTTCGACAATTGGATAAAAGATGACAATCATAGAAATTTCTTGATGCTCTCCAGGGTCACATCTCTACATGAGGTTGGAGCAATAGACACATTGATTTGTTGTAGGATTGTATGGCCTAAGTTAAAAATAATTAATATAACACAAATTAGAACTATTAAATTTCCCCAATAACATACTATATATTCATTGAATCGTTGAGCAACCTCATGAACGATTTAGAGGAAAATTTATATCATCTGCCAACATGAAGCAGGCTACTACTATAATCAGCTACACTTTGTTCCTCAGAGGACAAGGCATCCATGGATTTTCCTACACTTATGTCTTTAGGATCGATATAAAGTATAGCCTCTTTTATCCCTGCTACAATCTCATTCATGGAGTGTCTCTTGTATCCTTCTCTCTCCACACATTTTAAGTACCAGATGAACAACATAATTGAAACATTCCATCTCATTTTCACCCAAAGACAACCTCTTATCTATGATGTCTATCAAGCGACAAGGAGAGTCTTAGTCTACCTCTATATGGAGAATTACCTATGATGAACAAATTATTTTCCAGTCTTTCTAAATATAAAATGTTAAATTGTTAAAGATGGTGTTCAAAATTAAATCTTACCCATCTCACAAGATTCACTTATTCTTCACAATCTACAACTTCGATTGGTTTTATTCTACATATTATCTCTAACAAGACCACTCCAAAGCTATACACATCACTTCTCTCTATCAACTTTTTGGTACTAAAATACCTTCAATCAATCAACACAAGTTACAATAATACGTAAGTAAACAACCCTTTTATCAATTCAAAGTTTTAAATTGTTGGGTTAATTTATAACGCAACCCAAAGAGAATAAATTTCGAGGGCATAAAAATCTCACTCTGGATCCATGTATCCCATTTTTTCTTTAATTGTGGTATTCACATGAGAGATTGCATCATCTTGAAGAATTCTTGAAAGCCCAAAATCTGCAACTTTTTCCCTTATATTCAAGTCCAAGAGGATGTTTGAACCACAATAACGGGACGCACCCAGACTCGCCAGGACTCTATGAGTCCCGAGCCAAGCACCCTTGGCTATATCTTGGGAGCCCAGACTCGGATGCGGCCGAGTCCAGCCGTGTCCAGGCCAGACTCATTGGACGCGTCGCGTCCAAGAGAGTCTCGAGCGGTGGGTATGACCACCGGCAACAAGTGAAAAAGCCAATAAAAAAACATAAAATTAAAGTTTAAGTTTTTTTTTTTGCATCTTATATTATCTCCCCAACCCTAAAAGAAACCTCATTTCATTCATTTGGAAAAATAGGAGGAGAAGAGAGAGTTGTGAAGAAAATAGGAGGAGAAGAGAGGGCAACCAACAAGTTGTTGAAGAGAAATCCAAGGTCATATATCATTTGGGAAGCTTCATACCAGCAAGGAGGTGCATTGAGAGCTCATTACCAGTGATTGGGAGGAGTTTTCATTGCATTCCAAGCCAAATCTAAGAGGTAAGTTTGATTTTAATTATTTTTTTGTGTTTTTTTAACAAATAATTCATTGTAATTTGTAAAATCATTGTTTTTTGAGTTTGTATTTTTTTTTTACAAACCCTACTTGCAACTTAAATAATTTTAGAAACCCTACTTGTTATTGCAGCCACATTCATTTGCAAATCAAACCATATTATTATTTTCACAATGTCTCAAACCCCAGGCAGAAAAGACCCTGCTTGGAAACATGCTGAGATCTTTCCTGGAATGAAAAAATGAGAAGCAAAATGTAAATACTGCAAAACAATATATCATGGAGGCATAAATAGTGTAAGACCCCTCCATTTTTCTCTTTTGATTGAACAGTGTTCTGTTTGGTTAGGCCTTGTTTTCTGTTAATGCTTTGACCTTGGTACTTGGTATTTTATCCTGATGTTATTATTATGTCATGCTTTGGATTAGCATAGTGGATAATTGAATTAATGATGTTATGCTTTTGATCATATTAATGATGTTAGATTCGTCAGCTAGTAATACTGTATTGGTGAAGGGGACGAGATTGCATCACTCGCTTGCGAGCGCCCTGTGATCCTGAGATTTCCTCTTCACTATGTGTTTTAATTTTAACATATATATATGCATGTGGATATACTCTGTGTTCATAGGTTGACAAGTATAGGGCATCGACTCCACTTGGTTTCACAGGTTCGAGCGTGTCCATTGCCCAACAGTATTTGATTGGGAGATAGTAGTTAGGTTTCTCATGTCAAGTCATCACCCTAGTCTTGTGTGTGTCGTCGATTGTAGTCGAGTTCAGTTGTTTTTATATTGTTCTCTTGCTTTGATCTTATTAAATTGCAAGTTAGAAAATTTAAATAAATGGCCTATGTAGTTAAGTTGTTGATTTAATTAATCTGGTTATATTGTGAAAAAAATATTATTTTATTTGTTGATTAATTTAATATAATTAATAAAATAATTAAATATTGGATTAGATTTATTTTATTTATTTATTAAATTAATTATGTTGAAATGAAGTTAATTATGCATTTTGGAAATTATAGATATTCTTCAATTGAAATTAAGTTGGAAAATTTGAAAAATATTTAAATTTCTTTTTTTTGAAAATTAGAAAATGCAAAATTGAAAAATAGGGATATTTTGAGATATTTTCAAAAGTTTGACTTTGGGGTTGAGGAGATATTTTCATTTTTTGGCTATTATTGGGATTTCTTGAAAAAAAAATGAAAAAATTTGAAAAATTGAGAAGGAAGAAATGTATGTTTGGTGGGTTTTGGATTTGCTTGGAGGAACTGAAATCTGAAGGATTATGATTGCACCCTTTTGGGATCTTCTCAACATATGGAAACCAGGTTTTCCTTTTTTTTTAAATTAATTTCATCTTGAAAGAATTTACAACTTTTATTGTTATTTGAAAATATGTAAACTTTGTTGGATTTGCATGATAAACCCATATTAAAAGAAAACCCATCTTGAATCTTGTTTTCAAAGCTTGAAACTTGGATTTGAAAAATAAATTGCTCAAAACAAAAGAAAATGTTCTTGGCTGTGATTTCAATTTTATTTGTTCTATTTATTTCTTCAATTCCTTTAAAGATGTTGAATCCATGTATAAGCATATATAAATATATATTTTGTTATATATATTTATATATTTATCTCTATGCTTTTCCTTTATAAAACTTTCTTCTCATGGGTTGTGCTGTTGAAAATTTCAAAAAACCCCAAATGAGGCTCGGATTTAAAAAAAATCTGCGAGAAAAATTAAAATAATAAAAAAATTAAAATATTGTTGGGGGGCTGGGGGCTCACCCCCACCGCACCCCCATGGGAGGGCGTGGGGGGAGTCGCGCCTAGCGCGACCCCCACGACCCACCCACCGCTGGTGGGGTGGCTATTTATACAACCGCCACCACCACCCCCAGTGGTCCGCTGTGTTGTGCACAGCGCCACCGGAGGTGGTGGTTGGCTGTGTACACAACACCACCACCGTGGCGGCGCCCATACCAGCAGCACCGGCTGTGCTTTGCACAGTCGATGGAAACCTAAACGTCGTCGCCTCCGCCTATGGGAAATCCGCGGCCGCACCCTTCCCTTCGCCTTCTCTTTGCACGTGGCCCGAGGCATGCGGCCCTGTTAGAAACCCTAGATCAGACATGCAAACCTAAACACCTTCCACATAAGAGAAAACATAAAAAAGCAGAGCTTTGCATGCAAATGTGCAAAATGATATTATTCAAGAATTCAATATTACAATGAGATGATTTGCTTTATAAAAGCAAAGTATGCAACCCTAATGTTGACCTAAAAATAGCTCAACCTAAGTAAAGTTATGCAAGTGTAATAAAATATTAATTACACTAACACCCCCCCATAAGTGCAACTTAGGGAGACTAAATAAACATGCACCTAAAACTAAGATGAATGCAAGAAAGCATGAATGGGTCCCGGCAACAAGGCCTAATCAGGTACCCATGTACAAATGCAATAATGAGGTAGAGAAGGAAAACCCAGTGGGACAACCCCCCCTACAATGAGATAACTACTGCAAAGAAGCACTAGAAGAACACTGTAGAGTAACACTGGAACCACAATCTGGCAAGCAAGGAAAGATACTTCTGTCTACAAGAAACCATATCAGAATCATAATAATGTGACAGCAGACCCGATGCCACGGAACACTCGAACACTCCAAACTGGAACAACCCTGGAATCCATAAAGCAACAGTAGATGGTATGACGATGACAGAATCTGGAAGCCATGAATCTCGATGCCGATGCCAAACTAAGACTGAAACTCTTCCATGGGAAAAAGTACCATACAGACTCGGGAACAATAACCACAAATTTAGTGGCCCTCAAACTGAGATGGATACGATGCGGATCACTAACCATAGGTTCTCAATCTAAAGTGTGAACCAAAAATGAATCTGGTATGTGTCAAGCTAAGACAAAAATATGGCCAATAAGAAACTAAGAAACCAGATTACAACCCATGTGAGTTGCCATCAAAACATGATGAAGATTATTATGCAAGAAACCCCCCTGATGGAACTTTATATTAGTTCATTTATTACAATTCCCAATGACTGAAAAAGGAGAGAATTCCTAACATGCATTAATAAAAAATGAAAATAGACCTCAGATCTATGTAGAGGATTGAACCATCTTTCCAACGCCACAAGAATGGCGAAAAAAGGATCACCGAGTCAAAAGATATGCCCTCCGGAGTGAAAAATAGAACATCTAAGTTCAAGGACCTGCAAAATAATCCTGGAGAAAAATTAAAAAAAAATAACTCACACCGCTGGATTGGCACTGGAATCAGCTTTCCAACGGTATCTCATTTGTGAGAAACGGACTCCGTATGCAAAAGTTATGCCCGATTTCGTGAAAGTGTTCCAAAAAGGCCTATAAGGCCTGCAGGCAACCCAAGGGGCTAAAAATATTTTGGCCCCTGGTCCTGCATGCGACCAGGGGCTAGGGCGGAGCCACTGGTCACCCATATGACCACGCAGAGATCTGGGAGGCCAGCTAGGGGCTGGGCACATAGCGCCCGGTCCCCCATGTGACCATGGCCACAGAAGTCTGGGCCCGCAGGGGCTGATCCGGCCGGCGGAGCTGGGTGGGGGAGCCACCGGCGGCGATGGCTGCTGGGTGGCCACCCGGTGGCCACCTAGTGGCACAGTGGTGGCGCCGAACTGTGCACTGGATGCAGTGGTGCAGTCCCCAAGAAACCTCATTTTTTGCATTTTTTTTGAAAAATGCGCCTCGAAAAGAGTGTGGCCTCCCTGGCAAAAAAATTTTGCCTTCTGGACCAACTTCACCAAAATTGATGAAACGAAAGGTGATCTTAGGGTTTTTGGCTGCTGCGAACTTAATGGTGACCTCCGTTTCTGCTCAAAATGCTTCCAAAAAATGGCTAGCTCCAAAGTTTGCAAAAAAATACCAAAACTGAAACCCTCACAGATCTGGCAAACGATGACCAAAATCTGCAAAATAAAAGCCAAACCTGACTTTTTCCAACTCTCTGAATCCAATGGAAAGGCCCGATCTGATCCAAAATGCCACATAGATGAACTCAAGGCATGAAAACCTTGAGGAACCCCGAACGAAATCTGTAATGGTTTTCTCCAGATTTTGAGAAGGGGCTACATGTCAAGGCTCTGATACCATGTTAGAAACCCTAGATCAGAAATGCAAACCTAAACACCTTCCACATAAGAGAAAACATAAAAAAGCAGAGCTTTGCATGTGAATTTGCAAAATGATATTATTCAGGAATTCAATATTACAATGAGATGATTTGCTTTATAAAAGCAAAGTATGCAACCTTAATGTTGACCTAAAAATAGCTCAACCTAAGTAAAGTTATGCAAGTATAATAAAATATTAATTCTTTTAAGTATAAGGAAAATAATTAATTATATCATACTGGTTAATTAATTAAGTCACTTATGGTATGTGGCGCAGCGGAAGCGTAGTGGGCCCATAACCTTTTGTCCCACTGGGTTTTCCTCCTCTACCTCTTTCTTGTTAGAATCCAAGATCACCTGCATGCAATCACCTGTCACATGCAAAAGACATGCAAAACCAACAAGATGTTTTGTAAACCTCAAAGTGTAAAATGCATTATGAGAATCTCGAATATTACAAAGAGATCAATCCTTATGAAGGAGATCAATAAACCCTAAAAGGGAAACCCCCGACCGGAGGTGGTGGTCGGCTGTGTACACAGCACCACCACCGTGGCAGCGCCCATACCAGCAGCGCCGGCTATGCTTTGCACAGTCGGCGGAAACCTAAATGCCGTCGCCGCCGCCTGTGGGAAATCCGTGGCCGCACCCTTCCCTCCGCCTTCTCTTTGCACGTGGCCCGAGGCATGCAGCCCAACCCTAAAGGGTGGCGCGTGGCCCGAGGCCAGTCAGCTTGCCTTAAAAAAATATATATATATTTAAATTTATTTTAATATTATATTTTATAATAATAAAATATTTTTTAATAATATTTTATATTATATTATATAATATTAAATAATGATATATATGTATTATTTTGTGTATATTTTTATAATGGAGATTAAATTTTATGTAGACATATATATTTTTGTTAAAATATATATATATGTGTAGGTATTAATTGATTGATTTAATTAATGCATGATTTAAATATAATTGGGAGAATTTTAAATCATTATGTAATAGTCGGGTTAGTGGTTTTGTTTTAAAAATAATATTATTTGCTAGGCAAATATTATATTTATAGAAATGTGTTTAAATGGCAAAATTAATTGATTTATTTTTAAAATGATTTAGTTTGCAAGGCGAACGGTTATTTATTTTAATGATATATTCTGGAATTATAGAAGTATATGCTTATTTTAATATTTAAGGCAATTAGGGAATTAAGTGTTGGTTTAAATTTCATCTTGTCTGAAAGAGACATATGTTTAAATCAGTTTTAATTGAGCAATAGATTATTGATGTTAATAAGGGAAATGGATTTAGTGAATCCAAAATCAGTTTAATTCCTCGTAACTTGCCTTCATGATTGTTTCCTATGAGTTCATGTTTTGGGGAAAGGGGTTAAGTGTATTTTAATCTATAAGTCTTCCAGAGGACCCTAGAGGTTGGGGGTTGTCATCTTGTGATGTCGACTGTTTGTTTATTCCCTTGGGTAGTGCATAAGAAGTTATTTGTTATTACCCGGTTTCTATGAACGGGAATGTATTGTACCTCCTGAGAAAGGAGTGGATTATGTAATTGTGCCTCCTTGTTAGGAGTGGTTTTGTTATTGTTGTTACCTCCAGTGTATGGAGATGGGTTTATCTTATGTCGCCTCCTAAGAAAGGAGTGGTCGTCGTATTTTGTATGTTGCACTTTGGTACCCTTGGTGTTTGGATGGCATGTGTGTTGTCAAGTAGAAGAGTGGCTTCCGTAGGGGCCAAATCCCAAAGAGGTATCCAGGATAACCTTCAGAAGTGGTTTAATCAAGTGATAACTAAAACAATACTTAGAAGATTAGGACTAACTTCTCACTAATCAAGATATTAATGCCTCACTCATGGACCCAAGTACTCAGTTAGGCTTGGGATGGGTGGGAAGGCTTGGAATGGCAAGGTCATCTATCTTGTCTATACAAAAGGTATTTGGTTCTGCATGAGTGAGTATGGGGGCCGAGATTCGGTAAAGGTCGCCAGGATAACCTTTTCTTGTGGGGGGCGGAGCCTAGGAAGAATCCCAGAGGATAACCCATGACGAGTTGTATGATGACACTCTATCTAGGACAATTGTTGGTATTTGTTTTGTGGGTATGGTTTCCTTGACATACCTAATGTGACCATAGTTGGTATTCGATTATTATGAGTATGGTTCTCTTAACATACTTGTGTTGCTTTATTTCTAGAAGCAATGTGACCATGTAGAGTTGTACTTATGTTGTACTTATGTGGTACTGGAGTTGTACTTGTGATGTGCCTGTGTGGTACATGTGATTGGATGTGTCAATTTGGTTCAGTCATGATTTACCCAGTTTCTAGAGATGATGGTCTTGGTTAGGACTCCTTGTTACTATCTCCTAGCACGGGGGGTGGGCCTTTGGGTTCCACTTGGTTGGGTGGCGTGCACCTAAATCCGTTGGGCCTTCTACATGCTCATGTGGGCGAGTCTTCCAGTTGGAGAGCTCATGGGATTCTGCTTTAGTTCTTGCTTTATTTCATTTCAGTTGATCTTGTATTATTTTACCCCTCTATGTTATCGAGGTGGAAAGTGGTAATTGTAATTATATTTATTGGACTTGCCTCATTCAGGGAATGAGAGTTGTAATTGTAATATTTAATTATGGATAAATGGATTGAAAGTTATCTAGTATGCTTTGATGTAATCATATTGTTTGGAATGTATGTGTACTTATTATCTTAATTGGAATGTATGTGTTTAATTATTTAGTAATTAAATGACATGGTTTAAATCATGTTTTTTATTGAGGTTCTATATAACCTCTGTCTCGTAACCTTAGAGGTTGTTGGCATTAGTTAGGGAACTTGCTTATTAATTATACTTTTAAAAAAAAAATTAGCCTGTTTAAGTAGTTGTTTGCAACTTCCTCTAGGGTTGTGTGGCGGGGCGTTACAAATAGATTAAAATACCATATTGCACGCATACCCATCCATTATGTAGTGGGCTACACTATAGCACCTCCTGAGCTTGTTCATGACGTGCAGGTGCAATTAGAAACTTTTAAAATGCAAAAAGAAATGAAAAAGAGACAGAGGCAGGAGTTGGCGAGTGTTGGAGTTGGACAGGGACTTGGTGTTGTTGGAGATGCTTCTTCCATGCCTCCATATCGTCCTAGTGCTAATGCTTTTTCTTTTGCACCAGCTATGCCTATGTGTACTCCTAGTGTTGGTGGCACTGCTATTGCTAGTGGTAGTGGCAGTATTAGCATTGACCCTAGAGTTCGTAAATCTAGGGTGGACTCATATTTTGTACCACGCACTACTCCTAATTCCCAACCGTCGCTTGAGAGCATGGTTGGAACAAGGAAATGCATGATGCAGCAAAAAGGACAATTGCAAACTTTTGGTACTACTACACCATTCCCTTCCATGTAGCCAGGTAATTCTTTTTCATTTAATTTTTTTAAAATTTATATTTAAATTTTATTATTTTAAAATCTAGATGTATCTCATTATTGAATTCAAATTTAAAGTTAAAAACTTAAAACTTTTCATTTTACAATACTTATGTAAGTAACTTATTAATTTATTTATGACATGTTTTAGGTCACCTTTTTGGAAAAACATGGTTGATGCCATAACCATATGTGGGGCGGTGTTCAAAGCCCCTACATAAGATGAATTAAAGGGCCCACTTTTGACTCAAAAGGTGGCATATGTGAAAGCACAATTAGAGGAGCAATGCGTGCAGTGGAGGAGGATTGGTTGCAACATCATGACCGATGGTTGGACTGATAGGAAAAATAGGACGCTACTTAATTTTCTAGTTTCCTCCGGAGGTAATTGTACTTCCCTCAATGCATTGAAATTTGAATTTGATTTAGTGATTAATAATTTAATCTGGCTGATTTATGTTTTTTAATTTATTGAATAATTGGTTTTGCTTATTTTTTCAGCTGACACCATCTTCATGAAGTCCATTGATGCTTCTGCCCAATTCAAAAATGCCACATACCTATGTGAGGATATAGAGGAGGTGATAGCTTATGTCGGGGTAGAGAATGTAGTGCAAGTGGTGACAGATAATGCAAAAAATTATGTTGTTGTTGGTAGATTAGTGATGGGGAGGCACCCTACTATATTTTGGACTCCATGTGTCGCCCATTGCATTGACCTTGAAAATATTTTGGATAGTAGGACAACATTATTGCTAGGTAAAAATATATTTAAGGGCATAATTTTCATCTTTTTATATTATAATTTATTATTAAATGTTGAACTTGAACTTGAACTTGAAATGAGATTGATGTTGTTTATTTTTCTCATCTCAGATAGATGGTGGGAGATGTTTGGTTTTGATACACCAAACCTGCAAAATATTGCCATTCGTATATTTAGCCAGCCATGCAGTTCATCTGGTTGTGAGCACAATTGGAGTATGTTTGAGCACATACACTCTAATAAGTGCAATAGATTGACAGTGGAGAGGATGAATGACTTGTTATATGTTCATTACAACCTTCGGCTCAGATACAGGAAGCTTTTTGACCATAACAACACCTCGATCAATCTAGAGGAGGTTGATCCACAGTCTGAGTGGATCACTGAGGCTACAAATGCAGTCTTTAGTGATGAGGACCTTGATTGGGTGGAACACGCAGAGAGAGGTTGAGGTTGTAGCCATGGATGAGGAGGAGGCCAGAGCACGAGGAGACATAGTTGTTGTTGGTGAGAGTGGCATGAAGAGTCAGACATAGGTAGAGACTATGGTTGCAGTTGCAACATCATCCAGGACCCTTAGACGCCTTTGTAGGAAAGATTTTGGCTCCACTATGCCATAGAGTCATAGACTTATAGCTATTGTTTTGATATTTCATATTTGTATGGAACATTTGATGTTATGGATTTCATATTCCATGAGTTTTGTATACATTTGACTAATTTTATATATCTAAGTATGTTATTTCCTTCAGCAACGCAACTACAATTTGTGTACTTTATACTTATGTGATCAAATTTTCTTTTATTTGTGTTGTATTTAATAAAGGGTGCTTTAAACAAGTTTTAAATCCTTAAAAATCTCTAAATTTCTAGGGTTTTTTCAACTTTTTTCATTTTTCCGAGTTTGCGCCGAGTCCGAGTCCCAAGTCCCCGAATCGAGTCACCCTTGCCAAGTCCAAGCCAAGTCTGAGTCTCATAAATATGGAGCTTTGAACCCTTCACATCTTTTTGAATGATTTTTGGTGTGGCCATCCAATGCAGGTATTCTAGTCCTTGAAATAAAACACATTTAGATGAGGTGATTTTAAACTCTATACAAGACTTATAAAAGAAGAAAACGTTAAAAATCCTCAACAAATTATGCTAAACAAAGTAGAAATGAAGTACCTTCTGCTGCATCTAGGGCTACTCGAATCCTAGCTTTCCAATCTAGGGCACATGGATTCACCAAAGAACCTACCAAAAAATTAATTTGAGATCCATATGAGTTATCTTGTGTCCCTTCCATATGTTAAACACTTTATCCTGAATCTTAACCCACCATAGACGTGATCCCTGAGCGATCTTCCACCCATGTACTCGTAAACAAGCATAAGCTCTTTGGAGGAGTCACAGTAGCCAAGCAAACATACTAAGTTCTTGTGATTCACTCTCGATAGAAGATCAATATGCTTGGTGAAAAAATAGCATAATATTTAAGCATTACATATATACACTTGATTTTAATCAGAAAACAAAACTGAGGCAAATATATGTAGTACCTCATTTAGGAACTCATCCACTTCTTGATTCAATGAAGAGGACAGTACTTTTACAGCAATTTCATTTCCATCTGCTAACTTGCCATAGAAGACAGTTCCAAAACCCCCTTGTCCGAGCTCTTGGCTGAAATCCCGAGTCATTGTCCTCAGCTCTGCTATGCTAAATGAGCAAGACCTTACAGGGTTAGGTACCTTGACCGATGTATCTGCATTTTCATTTAGCTTCCAAATTCCAATCAGAAAAACCCAGAGCGAAAAATAAAATCAGAGGTGTCTGTGAGGAACATTTATTTTCAATTGAACATTTAGATTTATGGAGGATCAAGGTGAAATCTATCACCTCACCTAGTTTTCTAGAATATCTTCTAGGATAGACAAGAATCAATATCAATACTAATAGAACATCAAGGATTCTACCAATGATTGATCCAATCATCGCCCCTTTTTTCTTACCTTTGGGCAGGACAAGATATTGATTCCTAGAGTACTTGCAAATTATTATAAATTTCTTTTTCTTTTGAAATGTTTCATGGTTACAACCTAATTGAATTGATGCTTAGTCACAATCCTAATAAGGGCGGGTATCATGAGGGGCCTATGCAATCTAAATGATTTCAAACAACCAAAAGTTGGAGCCTTTCCGCAAATGCCCAACAAGATGGTATTTCAAAAGCCAGTTTCTAGTTGTCTATGAAGAAGGGGGCATAATTTATTGCAGATTGGGATAGGTTTAAAATCAAAATTTCCATCCAAAATGTTAAGTGCTGAGTTTTGGAGAAGGTTATAAAAATATTAAAATTTTCATGCATCTTAGCCTACAGGCAGGTCAATACTATTGGGGAACAACATTTCTCTGTTAGAATTTATTAGTTTCACTTTATCTTTGTTTCTTAAAATAAATCTCTGATTGAAAAGAACAAAAGAGTCAAGGAAAATAATGTTAGGGCTCAGGCCAACTCCCATGTAATACCCTATAGTTTTCTATTTTTCTAAGTGTTAGTGTTAGGATGTTTATAATCCATGATTATCACTTCAAGGAATACCACCAGGATAATATGGTTTATATTGATCATGTTTTGATTTTAAGAAGAGGAATGGTAGTGGACTAGATTACATTATGTCTCTTGAAATATTTATTCAGATTAATGTTTACTCAAACTAATATTTATTCAAATTGTTGATTATTTGGATTATTTTGTGAACCTCGATATTTTGATGAATTTGTATGAGTGTGCAAGGAAATCACTAATGAGGAAAAGGCCAAAAAATGTAGGAGGGTATTTTGTTCAAGGGGAATTTCATTGTATCCAATGATGGTGCAAGTGTGCTCTGAAAATAAAGGGTGCCAAGAGATTGTGTCAAATCGTTGGGACAATGGGAGCTACTGGTTTACCCAATATAATCAACACAGCCAAATATCAAGCATAATAAGATTGAAGTTAATAAACCAGGATTGTCAAGAAATTATGGTAGAAATAGAGGTGCTCAGGCAAATTGTCGTAAGTAGGATGAAATAAATAGGTGAATTATAGATTAAAGGGCAAAAGAGAGACCTAGTTCTTCATACACAATAAATTGAGACGTTTATATCCCAATATTGATTTCCGGTAAGATCATTCGACATGGCACACCTAAAATAATTTATGAGTTAGGCCTGACGCTGGGCCTGATAGAGAATTGAAGAGGCTAGATTGTGCTATTACGTCAACTCAATATTTTTTCTCTTTTGCCAATGGAGTCCTTGTCAAAAAATTTCCTTTCAAACCACTTCCTAATATGGTTTTATATTCAATGGCAACTTGTTAAGCCCAAGGCCATGAAGACACAATTTTTCCTTAACATGTCAATGCTTAATCACAAGTCCACATCAAGTCACACTCATGTGTGAAATTTAGAACATTGCCCCATGCATGTGACTAATTTATATCTTTGTGGAATCATTCCATAAACCATACATGATATGTTTTTTCCATTCATGAGCACCAATTATCCCACTTCCATTTCCATTTATACAAGACCACCACCTTGGACCTCCACCATGTCACCATGACTTTGGAAGCACAATTGTTCAATTTTGTCACTTAGATTCATGTGACTCAAGTCTGCCACTATAAGCAAGTTGCAAAAACTCATACAACACAAGGAGCTCAAATCAAGGCTAGGCTTCATTAACTCTAGATTGGTGACAATGTTTTGAAAGAATTTTTTCGAGTGTTGCATGTGTCGAAGTTATTGCAGCTTCGGGTTCATTCTTCTAGCCTAATCGAAGACATGAAATTGCATATAGCCTTTGGCTATTTATTTCATTGTGATAATTAAGTGAAGGGGCGCTTCACTTGGAAATTATAATATAAAATTTAATTATTGTGAATAATTAAATGGGGTCGACCTAAATAATATTTATTATTATTGCCGAATTCCTTAATGTGGCCGACTCATTTAATTATTATTATTATTCCTTAAGGAGGTCGACCTACATGAAGAGACACTTTGTTTTGTATAAGTACAAGGTGGTGATCTCTCATTTGATCATCATTCACCATATTCGCACTCCTTGGAGAAGTTCGCTCTTGAGCAGCAGATCATTATCTTGAGTAGCAGATCATTCAGTAGTAGCAGATCATCATTTTGTAGTAGCAGATCATCATTTTGTAGTAGCAGATCATGATCTTGAGTAGCAAATCATTTTGTAGCAGTAGATCGATCTCAAGGAGAAACATATTCTGTGTCTTTGCATCTAGGAGAGGTGCTATTATTCATTGTATCAAATTAGGGGGTGATCCCACAATACTGGTTTACAATTTTTGGGCAAACTGGACACTGAACTAATTTTTTAAACTAAATCTTCACTTTTGGGCTCCTATACTGGCTAAACCGTGAGGAATTTGAAGATGATGCAAACTAGTGATTTGTGACGTTTTTTCTACAGATTCTAAATATATTTTTTTCAAAAAAATTGGAATCAAATTGCACTTCTTTTTCCATCTCCTTTGAAAACTATCTTTTTTAAAAAAATAGAATTTTTAAGGAGTGATGCTCACCGTATACAACATAACCTTTTTTGTATGAAGGATAAAATTCTATTTTTTTTGAATTTAGATTTGTAACTACAATATCTAGCACTTTCATTTGGTTTCATAGTGTTTTATTAAATATTTTTTCCTTAATCAAGTTTCGAAGTCAAACCAATTACAATTGAAACATAGGTGAACTATATACAACATAACTTTTTCTATATGTATCAGAAAAAAAAAAAAATTAATGGATCAAGGACATCAATACCTTGCGTGAACATATTTTTTAAAAGTTTATTTTGATAATATGCTATTTTTCCACATGTGCAAAACAAAGATCTTGATTTTCGGTGGAAAACCTATGTTTAATAAAACTAAAAAAACACATACATAATGAAACCAAAACATATTAAAATTATATTCATTGGATAGCTCATTCTGAGGACTACCATTATCATTTGAAATAAATTTTAAATGAATTAATTTGATCCCCCAAAAGGTAAATCAAAAGTGATTTTTTATCAGCATTTTGATAGGTGTAAAGGAGACTCCATTGTAGGTATGGTTTAAAACTAGTGGGGTTCCATCCAAGGGGGTTTGATCACACCCTCTTCAATTGAAATCCTTAAAATGGAACTTTTGAAGGCTTAAATCATTATATTTTCTAAAAATATGTGATTTCAGCAAAAAAAAGAATCTCCCGGAAATTGTAAACCAACTTTGTGGGATCACCCTAGGCCTTGTGTTGGGCCTGAGTTGTAAGCATATTTCTACTCTTACTCCTAAAATATATAAGTGATATATTTGCTGGGTTTTTTCCCCTCAAGTTGGAGGGTTTTCCCAGGGTATCTTGTGGTGTTCATTGTCTTATGTGTTGCATTTTCTGATTGCTTTCATGTCTGATCATAGAAACTAACATGGTATCAGCGTGGGTCTATGAAAAAGATATGATCAGAAATTGATTATAGTGAGATAGTTTGTCGACATTGGAAACTTAGATTGAAGTTATGCACATCTTGGGACAATAGATTGAGAGTCTTCAACGGCATCCCCTGTTTGTGTTTAGTCGATGTAATTGCAACATTGTGAAGAGAGTAAAGAGGCATTTTTCAGATCCTATCAGAAATTGTGTGGAGTTTAGCGTTTAATCTTTTAGCGAATCCTTCTTGCTGGGTAGTTATCTATGACATCTCTGAAATGGAATGAAAATGTGTCATGTGCTAGGCATTGTCAGTGAGGAGGTTGTGATCTTCATTTATATGCAGCCACTATGATTGTTGTGTGGGCTCTAATAAGTATGTTGTTGAAGTTCTATCGAAGTGGAGAATGTGCTGAATGATCTAAACCTAACTACATGGAAAAAGTTTGAGCAGATTTGAATCCTTGGTGAATGCAAGGAAGATTAATTAATAAAGAGATAAGCATTTTTTTTTTATACTTTTAAATTTGGGATGAATTTTAGTTTGCTAAGTTGTGTAAATATGACATTGTTTGCTTGGATTGTGTGTGAACAGTAAATAGTGATCACTACGATAAGATTCTTTGGAGTCACCAATTATTCATTGTAAGTTGTTTCATGCTAATTTATAAGTGTGACTCTAAAATAAAAGGAGAAGTGAAATTACGATGGTGATTGATTTCATTCTCTATATGCATGAACTGTGATAGAGCCTTGATTCTTTGAGAAATTTTGATTTTATATGTTGGCTATGTAATGAAAACTGTATAGATTATCTTTTGTTATGTTGAGAGAAATAAAGATGGAAGAAAGACATATCGGAATCAACGAAGATGAATGATGAATTAATTATTTGGGATTACTTCAATGAGATAAGTATTTCATGGTTGAATAATGTTCATGAATTTTTTATGTAGTTATTAATTCATGCTATAACATTGAAATAGTAAATCATGTATGCTTCTAGCATTGGTATTTCTCTTCGGAATAGTTGATTTCTATGAACTATTAGTAATCTCTCCTTAATTCTTTCAAGATGAAACAAAAATCATAAGATATTGCTTTCAAGAGAAGAAGAGCTTGATGCATCCTATAGGATGAAGAATGGAGACATAGCTTGCAGCCATGGGATTGAGTTGGTGACTAAAGACATCTCTCGAATAGGAAGAACCTATTCAAGTTGTCACTATAATCAGTTTCTTCAAAGAGGAGGAATTAACCTTTAGAGGGAGTTTATCAAACCAACAGAGGCAACCTTGGACGAAGAGGTCAGGAGGTTGATGCAAGAACTCCTGAGATTCAGAGGGAGGTTATTGATCCTAAGGAATATGATGATCCAATTGAGCCTTTGGAACCTACTAATGGGCCTACCGACATTGTGATTATTCGTAAGAGACCTCTTTGGGATAGGCAAACAATGCAGGAGGCAGAAAGGTTTGCAACCCTGAGAGGAACTTTAAAAGAAAGCAAGAGACCTCACAAGTTTTTAAGCTATGTTGCCTTGATGAGTCAAATCACTGAGTCTGAGCCTACTAGTGTTGAGGAAGCTTCTAGTCAGCAAGAATGGAAAGATTCTATGGTTGAGGAGTATCAATCCATCCTCAAGAATGATTTTTGGTACATTGTACCTAGACCTAAAGGTAAATCTATTGTATCTTATAAGTGGCTCTTCAAGATCAAGCATGTGGCTGATGGGAGCACCGAGAAGTACAAGGCAATATTTGTGGCTAGAGGATTCTCTCAGAAAGAGGGAGTTGACTATGAGGAAACCTTTGCTCCAGTTGCTTGTTATACATCCATTAGGACCATCATTGCTATTGCAGCATCTAGAGGATGGAAGATACACTAGATGGACATGAAGACAACATTTCTAAATGGTGTGATCGAGGAAGAGGTATACATTGAGCAACCTAAGGGCTTTGAGGTTCATGGGAGAGAGTCTCATGTTTGTAGATTAAGGAAGTCTTTGTATGGCCTTAAGCAAGCTCCACGTGCTTGGTATGAAAGAATTGATTGATACCTGATGAGCTTAGGCTTCTCCAAGAATGATGTTGACTCAAACTTGTACTTCAAGGTAATTGATGGCGAAGCATTAATCTTGGTTCTATATGTTGATGATCTAATTCTTACTAGAGAAGATCATCTTATTGTCAAATGTAAGAAGGAGCTAGCTTCTGAATTTGAAATGAAGGATCTTGGTCTCATGCACTACTTCCTTGGTTTAGAAGCTTGGAAAAAGCCGGATGAGATCATTCTAAGTCAAGGGAAGTATACTATTGACATCTTGAAGAGATTTGGTATGATGGATTGCAAATCCATGTCTACACCTATGGAAACCAATTTTCAAAAACTTAAGGAGGCTGCAGCTAGTTCAAATATGGTGGATCCTACTATGTACAGGCAGTTGATTGGATCTTTGATGTATCTAGTCAATACTAGACTAGGTATTTTCTATGCAGTGAGTGCACTTAGTCAGTTCATGTGTGAACCAAGGAAAATACATCTAGTTGCAGCGAAGCATGTTCTAAGATACTTGTGTGGCACTATTGAATATGGCTTGAAATATTCTTCTAGTGTAGACTTGAAGCTGCATGGATATGTTGATTTTGATTGGGCAGGGTGTGTCACTGATCAAAAGAGAACCTTTGGATGTTGTTTCAATTTGGGGTCTGCAATGATCTCCTAGTGTAGCAGGAAGTAGTCTTTAGTGGCACTGAGCATCGCAGAGGCCGAGTATATTGCAGCTTGTGTGGTAGCTAGAGAAGTAGTGTGGCTTCGGAAGCTCCTTGCAGGATTGTTTGGACAATCATTGGAGCCGACTGTCATTCATTGTGATAATCAAATTTGTGTGAAGCTTTCTGTCAACCTAGTGTTTCATGACAGAACTAAACATGTTGAGATCAAATATTTTGTAAATTTTGCAAACAAACTTGTATATATTTCAAACTACACTTCCTTACCATGTTTAATTTTATATAGTATTCTATTAGTGTAACCCTTGCACCCCTCTGGTTACTTGCAGAGTAAATCAAAGAAGCTTGGAATGTTGCGGCATTGCACTTTACAAGGCTTTTGTTAAGTATGATCTGTCTATTTTGACAGCGATATGTGAGCATTTTCTTGAAAGTAATGTGTTTAGAGATATTCGTGGAGTTTTCGAGCTTGTTGTAGATCATGATCCGGAAAAAATTCAAAGTTGTGTTGCCAGCCAAGGTTTCATTGAAAGCAACCCTCTATGCAACCATCTTTACATTTGACGAAATTTATTAATATTGAAAATCAAAATCATTTCTTTTCAAAACTTTAGATTTGTACACTAAATAATAATATTTGTGAGCAGAATATATAATATTAAATGAAAAATATATATATTTTATTTCAAATTATTTTTAAAAGTTTTTTTTTTTAATCTTTAAAATTATTTGAAGTTATTTATTTGTACTTATTAAGTGTTATTTTTAAAATAATTGTCTCTAATTAATTGATTATTTCTAGGCATCTAAAAATCAAACATAGTGGAGTAGGTCATTTCCTTATATAGGCATACTAGAAATCAGTTAAATTTGTTTGGAGTGAGTATTTCTTTTTCAATCTTCAAACTACATTAACTTTCATGTACTAACTTCAATTTGATTGATTTTTTTTTTAAATGTTCAAAATTTTATAAGGAATTTAATAGTTTGATAAAAAAATTGGTTTGATATCTTATTTTATCCACAAACATGATATATTTTTTATATATATGCTGACTTTGGACACTTATAACATTATATATAATAATATAATAGATTATAAAATAATAAGTTCACATATATGATAGTAAGATATATATATAATATATAATATATTAATATTAATATTAATATATCAAATAGTATAACATAATTAATATTATATATTTAATATAATATAATATTTAAATATATAATATAGTGTATAATTTAGGATATTAATATTTAATCCCCAGGCAAGGTCGCATGTTAGGATATATAAGGAGAAAATATTTTGTGATACCCATTGTTTGTATCATTTTCCCATCTAACTATATGATTCCTTTTCTACAGGCTCATATGTGATTTCTAATGCATCAAAATCTTTCTTAGGCATCAAAATAATACTAGCACTAGATTATATCATAGCATTATGAACATTCTTTTCAATAATGAGTATTAAATAAAAAAGCATTGGCTTTATTTTACTAATCTTATTATTCACATTATCAAATATGGTTGGTACATTAGTTACTAGCTTTTATTGATTTGTATTATTTGTAGTTTGAGTGGTTCTCTTAGTCAAATTCTCTTATCCCTTAAGGGCTTCTTTGAGTATATTTCTCTACTTGGGAATGGACAATACATCCCATAACAAGATATTGGTATTTATTTTTTTAGCTGGTCAATTATGTTGAGTGGGTCTAGAACTTGGATCTTCTTGGCCTAACTTGGATTAGCTCAAAATTTTAGCCTCTCACTAGTGCCATTAGTAGGAATAACAAGCTATTCTTTCATGATATAAATTTGATGACTTATTCCTACAACTTTTGGTCTCTGATGGCATCATAAGGATAGTAGGTTTGATAGCTCCCAGACCCCCAAAATCATTAGCATAACCATTAGACAATACTTCACTGCAAAAATGGTTGGATTAGGATGAGCCATCAGATGCACATGGTGCATCCTGATGGATGCATATCCATTGCCTATTTATGTAGAGACATACATGTAAACTCTATTATGTTTCATTGGTCAAAACCATAAATAATTTATATGGTGTTATTCATACTTTATCAAGAAATAAATTACATTAAAAAATTAAACTATTTTTGCATGTTGATAGTAACTTGTAATTATGATGTGTGATGAGATATTTTAAAATAAGAGTCATTTTCTTTGTCGATCTATAATTTGGTAATTCATTGTTGGAATAAGTTAAGAATGTAATTGGAAATTGTGGAATTAATTTATTTATTTTTGGTATAAAAAATGAGATAAGAATGTAATAGTTTGGTATAGTAACAAATAAGATTTCGTTATGCTAGTTTAAATTAACAATTTGATTTAGAACAAATAAATCATGTAATGTGGTTCCACATGTACTATAAACATAATCTTGAGGAGTTTAGTTTTTTATTAGTTCAACTTTTAATCTATGCTATCTTCTAAGGACTGCAGATATTCATCATTCATTCGCCATGTAAATTTGAACAACGAAAAATTTTAACAAGAAGCTATAAAATCATAGTCCAGAATAACTTTACACAGTCATCTACCATCAGCAAATGACGAAAAGTATGGACAAGGAAAGCATACACACAGCAGAAATCTTCAAAACCAAAGACGCCATACTAAATCCACTACAGCTAACTAAGGAAACTAGAATAGCAAAGTAATTTGAAGCAAAGTCTTAACTAAAGGGAGAAGAATCATGAAACATGTAGAGAAACCCAGAAATACACTAGGAAATGACTATATTTTCTATTATAATTTATGCAGCATGCCTTTACAACAACTCAACTCTCTTAAAATGAGAGGAGGAGAGCCCTATTTATAGTTTTCAAAAAGAAAAATTAATGGCCAAGATTTGATTCTATTGTGTGGCCAAGATTCACTTTACACTAGGGTTTCACCTACCCCCAAATACATTTCATTTATAAGACATTTCTTGTCTTTTCCCTATTTTGTCATCTAGTCGCAGCACTATAGCAATTTCATCTTTTTGTGGTTTGCCCTTTGTTGCAGCTATTCCTTGAGGAATTCTTCATCGATGATAGGGTTGCCTTCACGTTTCTTTAATGCTGCATACTCCACAAAGTTCAAGATCATCGGTTGGAGCGTATCTACTTCCATGATATCTGATCGCAGCACTTGGGAGCTCCATTCCTGAGAATTGTTGACGAGCTTTTTCTAGTCATCATCATATTTAGTAGCATTATCCCTGAAAAATTTTGACTATGTGAAGGCTCGGGCAAAAAAACTCATGAAGTCTGTGGTAACCTCAGCCGACATCCCATCTTCCATGCTCTTCAAGAAGTGTGGCTTTATGCTCTCTCGATTTATTTCAGCAGCGGGTAGCTCGTACCCCATCATTAACTTGAGGTACCAAGTGCACTCTTCTCTTAACTCCTTGGCCCATTCGATATTCGGCATTATACGTTCCAGGATCTACTCCAGCCTCTTCTTTCAGTGATCAAAATCTCACCTCCATGTATCCACTAGCTAGTGATCATCATCTTTGAGGGCAAGGTCCTTCTCCCAAACCTCGCTTGGCAATGCGAGTATGGCCTAAATTTTTAGGTAGGCTGCTTTGTATTTCCTCGGGAACTCCTCACAGACCTGCCTTGTGCCCTCAAGGGTTCTTTATACTTCTAAGAACTTATTTTTTGTCCGAACAACCAAGTTGATACCTGTGTTCCCCATGTCCAAGACCTACCGGAACCAGTTTTTCGTAGTCTTATCCAGGTTCCTTCTCTTTTCTAATTTATTGATCTATTCCTGGGATAGCAGCTGAGGCGGGGCGGATGACGTCATGGGCTGCTCATCTAGGGATGACCATTGTTGAATATAGGTTGTTAGATCAGCCACTTGTGCTTTGAGTTCTTCCTTAGAGACCTTATCCTGTTGGATAAGATGCACCACCGTGGCGACCGATTCCTGGAGGTGATTGACCTTTTGCTCCCTTGTGGCCACTCCCAAGTCGATGGTGGAGATGTTATAAGTTAATCCTTGTTCTCCAACCATTGACGTCACTATTTGTACCGCCCTAGATCCTGAGGCATCCATAGTCATCTTTGATCTGATCTTCGACTTCTTTTCTTTCTTGGTACTTATTTGTGCTCTAGCCAGAATGGCTTCCAGCCTTGCCTTAGGATCTTTTAGGGTGGGAATCTTTTGTCTCAACTACTTTTCTAGCCAATCGGGCATTTGAGGCTCTTCCCTAGGTGGTTCACTCTAATTCCTATTGTCCTCCTTTTCAAGCTCAATGGCTCTAACAACAAGAGCACTCTTCTCAATTTTTGCATCCCCCTTCTCCTCATCGGAGTCCTGTTCAAGCATTACATACTTAGCGGGAGACTTGGCACGCAACTACTCATTAGAGGGATCCTTCGTTTCAGCACCTTTTTCTTTTTCATCTTGGTCTTGTTCATGTTCCTCGGGCTTCCCCTCTTGCTCATCTCCATGGATGGATGCTTTCTCATCGTGTTCCAGGGTTTTTCCATGCCCCTCAGTTAGAGACTTGCTACCTTCAGTCTCTGGAGCAGTCATTTCCTCCTCTCGGGCAAGCCAATCCTTGGCTTCCTTATCCTCCATCTCCTTAAGTTGCTTGCCCCACTCTTCATTGAGTTCAGGATCATGTGTTTCTCTTATCAGTTCAGCATCCAACTCCTCACTGCTCTCACTGGAGGACTCATAGGCCACTTCATCTATCTCATGGCGTTCGAATAGAGGGTGTTCGTGGTACTCAAATTCTTCGTCCTCTGGCCTCGTCGTAGCCTCTAGCTATCATCGCTCAAGTTCATCAGATATTTGCATTGTCGCCTCCATTCTTGATGGTTTGGAAGGTGGGGGGAGAGATGGAGCATGAGCCATAGCCTAAGCTATTGCAGTTTGAACCACCGGATTGGTAAGCATCCCAAAAAGCTCGGATGACACATTCTGGATGTATTTCACAAAGGATTCTGGGAGGCTGAGGGCAGGCATTGTAGCAGCGGAAACAAAGGAAAGGGATGGAGACATGGAGGAGGAGGAGATCAGCGAGATCGTAGCGGAGGACGAATCTATGGGAATAATCTGCATGATAGGAGAGGTGGAAGCAAGGTGGACAGAGATGTCCACTGCAGGTGGGGAGGAAGTAGAAATGGCAAGTGAAGCCTACAGCACGGTGGCAATAGTAGGGGCAATTGCAGCGAAGGGAGACCTTGGCGGGTTAGATTATTCTCCCCTCATGCCATGGGGTGGACTCTTGGGTGCCACAAACGTCTCCGTACCTCCAATTGCTTTCCTTTTCTTCTGGGAAGGTTCGCCCTCTGATACATTACGAGCATAAACCTTTGGTTTGGGCAGTTGCCCACTGGCTTCTTTTCTCTTCTTGGTTTTGATTGATGGTGGGGTTTTGGATGTTTCCCTAGTTGCAGTAGTAGCTACCCCTCCATCAGAGCCACTTGGTTCACTTTCTAGTCCCTTAAATGTTAAGGTGACTCCTTGTTGTTTCAATCAGGCCACCTGTTGGTCGATCCATGCCCTTGTTCGGATCTCAACGGGTTTAGTGAGTATGTCGAGGTCATCAAGCTCTCGTTCATTCCAGTCAATCGCAGGCAGTGAAAAATTGGCGACGACATCATACCCTAGATCGATCACCATATCCTCATCTTCTTCAAGCTGATCAGGAACTGAGCACAAATTTATTCTTCGAACGTAAATGGCGATCATGCGCATGTAGTGTCGCAACCACACTTCAAGATTATCTTTTGCAGTTGGCCCAGAAATCTTTGACGTTGTGGAGGTGGGCATACTCCCATCCCAATGCCTTTCTGATATGTCCGTACGGGTCCATTCGAGGCCGATCTGTATATTTGCGGAAGTCGTATTCGGCCAACTCCCTTTCTGAGTAACCTGCACATTGGGATATGTGAATCTTGTACATCCCTTGGCTGAGCCCAATGGGGTAAGGTGTAATCACTAGATGCTTGCTGCTCAAGATATATTATGGATGTGCCATAGCTGCCAAGTCAGCTCTAATAGTATGATCTGGTCATTGGGGTACCAGGGCAGCTTGTTTGGTCTTTCCATGAATCCCTAGGCACGGATGTATGTGAACCTTGGAAATTGAATGTATAAGAAGGCATATTGCCTAAGGAGGGCTCTGGCACTATGTGAAACTCTTCTCTAAAAGTCACCTCCTAGGGATAAGATGAAGTGGGTGATGAACGCATCGTTCACCCTGCAATAGTCCTTGAAATTTTAGTACTGTAGCTAAGGGTACTTATCATAGGGCTTGAGCTCTACCCCTTATGCCTCACTAGGTACCGCAGTTAATCCCTGATAGTGTCGCTGGTCTGCGAGGGAGTACACGAGGTAGGAGGTCATGAAGAACTTGGAGGTCTTCTTCATGGTTGTAAACTATTCATGGAAGCAGTCATTGATTACCTCCCACCAATAAAAGGCGGTGCCATCGCCACGTAGAATCTGCTCTACAAAATAGACCATCCATTCCTGGAAGAAGGCCGCAGCGGGAAGACCCATCACCCGACTTAGCAAGGTCACTAGGTCGTGGTAATCCTCGAAGAAATCACTGCGGAAGAGCTCTTAAGGGAGCTTACCAGCACTACCTCGCTTGTCCTTCAACCAATATTGATTGATTAACTTCTTACACCTTAGCAGATCCTGTTCCCACAATTCTTTGCATTCCTCCATGGTGGAGGTCTCCATGCTCTTAAAGGCAAGGATGTGGAAAGTTGTTGTTATACCCGATGGGACATGTCTGCAATGATATTCCCATCCCGGTCCACTATTGTTTGGGTCTCAGGTTGATACGCCTCCACGCATGCCATTACCAGTTCTGGGGCCACCAAGGCCGGCAGGAAGCCTATAGCCTTGGTAATTCCACTACTCCTTATCAAATTGGCATTTTTCGTCTTGGGGTTCATCCTGACCCTCTGTGTAAATTCATCAACATCGACTTGACCGATGTTGGTATCCGTGACATCTCTCCAGAGAGTGGTGACTCTGGATTGTAAGGGCACCCCTTGAAACTTGTACTTCATTAGGTCTTTATCCTCCTTGCCTCGAGGTGTCTTGGCTATTCCCTTCCCCTTCTCCTTGGAGGCACCAGAAGTTTTTGCATCGGATTCCATAAATCCTGCACAAAAGATGTGAATTAGTAACATTAAACATGAAGAAATGGTCCCGGACGAGTCCCTGCACATCAAAGTTAGCCCTGCAATCATCATTCATATTTGATAATCACATAACATTTGATAAAACATCATTAGAAAGCAAGGTAGACAATTTGGGTTCCCAAGGTCGGAGTTCCCTTCGCAGAATGTTGTTTGGAAGGGAAAATTAAGCATGGAACTCCCAAAGGGGTTTCCCGATATTGGATTTGATCAAATGAGGGTTGGTGTGAAGGAAGACCTAATTTTAGTAAGTGGGTCGAAATCCATTTTGGATTTGGAGGTCATTTGATCCTTCATTTGGGAGTTCAGGCATCGGCTGCAGGACAACCATTAGAAACGGCGGAGGGGAGATGGAACTCCGGGCATCGAAATCCGGATCTCGAACCGTCGTCGTCGGGAAGTGGTTATGGGTCGGCCATTCGGGATGACAAAATGCAAGAGGCAATCCAGGAGGGGAATTCTAGAAGACAATCCCCGATGATAATTTCTGGAGTTAGGAAAACAAGGTGGCAAACAACATGTCGGGACCCAGAGGTCGGGAAGCTGTTTTGAATTTGCCGCATAAAATGGCGCCAGTGGAATGGAATTCCGGAAGCAAAAATTCGGGGTTCGGGGTCCAGACACACCTTGGGCAGTTGGGTTTTCGTTGGGATTTCATACAAGGCGAAGCGAGGACCGAGGTCAGGGACTCGGAAAGACATCCCGGGATGGCCGTGTAAAACGGCAAAAGTGACACAAAATTCCGAGGACGGAATTCCGGAGGTCAGGGTCTGAAATTCGCTTGGATTTGGTTCTGTTTGGAAATTGGGATTGGACCTCATGCAGTCGGGGTCTGAGGTCCGGAAAGACGCCCGGGACAGGCCGTCAAAACGGCAAAATCAACACAGAATTCCGCGAACGGAATTCTAAGGACGGATCCTAGGGACAGTTTGCTTCTTTGCTGATTTTCAATTTTTTTAAGCAAGTTTGACACGGACTTTGCGGGGCTGGGACCCAAGAGTCGGAATAACGCTCGGGGGAGGTTGTTTAGAACGACAAGGACGCAACGAAATCCCGCGAGGAGAAATCCAGAGGCCAGGGTCTGAGATGAGCTTGGCCGCATGAAATGTTGAGTTTTAAGTTTGAGTCTACACAGACGGCCATGGGAAAGCTCGGGCCCGGGTAAGGTGTTCGCTTGTTCCGAAGAACGGCGATGGGGAGGTTCACCTCTGGTTTGATTTTTGACTGTTCAAATGATCGAATTTTCTCATTTTAAAATGTGGGTTTTTAGGGGAGGGTACTTTCCTACCAAATTTTGGCCTTGTTTTACATTTTACTTAATCTTAACCTTGGAATTTGACGAAAAAGAAGATGAGGCGTGTGGATAGCGGACATACCTCAAAATCCCAAAGAGCCTACTATCGGTTGCGCGGAAAACGTGGAAAAAGAGCTCAGATTCAAGGGCTGAAAATGTCGGATGCTTTGAAGCTTTCCAAATTTCTCTATCACTCGGTCGGGTGAAAATGACAGCCAAAAAATCCGTTTAAATAGCCGAAATAGCCATTAACACTGCAATTAATTCTTTCGTACGGCAGCCAAAAATTTGGTGAGTTCAAATCTCATAGGTGGCGGCGGGCAATGCGAAGTCTGGTGGCTGAAAAGACGTCCAGCTGCGGCCGTGAGGAATGGTGAAATGCAAGGTTACGCCCATAGAAAATTATGTAAGTTAATATGTCACAAAGTACAATTATATATGTGCATAAAAAATACATTAAATTAATTTACAAAATCTTATGTATAGAATAGTATTTTTGCATAGAATATGTAAGACGGTTAAACGAATCTCAGTCGTTCATTATTTTCACCTTTTTTCAACTACTTTTTATCATTTTTTACTGCTTTCCCGCCACTATTGGTTTTCGCTCCTCAAATCTCTCGTATTGACCTTTCACTTCTCCAAATTTGGTGAGTTGTAGCCTCAAAATAAGGTTTCCATGAGGGTTTGGAGTACCGTGAGACATAGTTTATTGCAAGGTAAACTATTTTTTTAACATTTTTTTTAAAATGATTTTTTTATTTTTTGCTTTATAAAGTCCATTCATTAAATCTTTCTAAAATAAATGTTACCTTTTTTTTATATGTTTTTTTAACATATGTAATTGTTATTTTTTTATTAAAAAAAATATCACAATTAAAATAATAAAATAAAACTTAAATTAAAGCACATCCTTTTTTAACATTTTTTTAAATAATTTTTTTATTTTTCACTTTATAAAGTCCATTTTATTAAATCTTTCTAAAATAAATGTTACTTTTTTTTTTAAATGATTTTTGTAACATATGCAATTGTTATTCTTTTCTTTTTTAAATCTCACAATTAAAATAATAAAATAGATTTGAAGTTCACCAACGCTTTTTGTCCATGGACACTGAGGATTTTTGCATAGAGTATGCAAGACAATTAAACAAATCTCAGTCGTTCATCATTTTTTGCCTTTTTTTATATTTTTTTATCATTTTTTTAGTGCTTTCCCACCGCTATTGGGTTCCACTCCTCCAAACTCTTCCTTGCTAGTATTGACCTTTCACTTCTCCAAATTTGACAAGCCTAAAATAAGGTTTGACAAGGGTTTTAGAGTATGTTTATTAAAATGAAAATCACCATCAAGATTCTAATAATGAGCACATTTAGGTTTTAACATTACAACATCCTTTACCTATATATTAGTATAATTAATATATAATGTATATTTTATATAATAATAAAAAATAAAATTATTATTATTATATATTATATTTTTTAACAAAATTATTAAATACATTTATTAAATTAATATAATTATTATATTTTATATTTTATATTTTTATATAATACAAAATATAATTAATATATTATATATTTTATATAATACAAACTAAATTATATATAATATAATTATATTTATTATTATATATAATAGTATAAAACTAGAATTTATGTTTTTGAAAAGATAAGCAGCATTTTCAGGGCATCGTACCCTTCACAACGAGCCACTAGGGCCAAAAAGGAACAAGACTAAACAAAAAACATAAAGGAAAAAAAAAATAGAAACAGCCCAAAGGCAGCATAGCGATCGCAGAGCAACAACCGACAAACAGTCACAGGGAGCAACTAACTAGCGTTGTCCCAGTTTTTAATCAAGAGGTCCACCGCCTCATCACCCACCCATTCTTTGTTCTCCTGGCTGTTGTTTCCCTCCAACTCCTCCTTTATAGCATTAGATAGGGTGCTCGTGACAAAGTGACCCAACTTCATGGTGAAGCGGGTAACCCCCAAAACCTTTTTTCGAGAGTATCCATTCTCTTCACCATATCGCACGACTCCACCCCAACGTCCATAGTCCCCTGAACCTCTCTAGGCTCATCCACCAAGGGATGCAGAGAGTGAGAGGCAGATCCATCAATAGGAAGTTTGTTGTCCACCAGAGTAAACTGGGGCCTCTCCACATTTTCTTCCTCCTCATCTTCATATTCTTCTTCCTTGTAACCTTTGCTGTCAAACTACTCCTCAAAGTCTTCAATAATTAACCTCTTTTTGTTGTTCTTAGCTAGCCTCCTGGATCTCCTCCTGGAATTTTCCCCACCAGTCATCTCAGTGGTCCCCACAACCGTATCACCTCTGGACTCTTTCCTAACAGCATTCTTGCCCTTGCCATCCTTAGCAGTCGGGGCCAGCATGCATTTCTCCTTACCTTTTTTGGTTGAAGTGGCCTTGTAGGTCCAGTCTGCCTGAGTGGCTTTTAGTTCATAGAGTCCTTCCGTCGTGCCGGCATGGGCCTTTCCCAACCCACCCTTAAGTTTTTTGGTGGTAATTTTGGCTTTAGGATTCCCCACAATGCCTGAATTGGACTTTCGAGGAGGGATTTTAGACTCGGCCGAGGAAATATGCACAGTTGAAAGGGGTTCAATGTTCTCAATGCGGACTGTCATGATGGCTTTAGGCGAAAAGAGAGCCAGATGAAAGTGATATAGTCTCAGAATAAGCCTCTGATGGAGCGGGAGCGGTGGGAGATCACTGGGGTTACAGCTGGCCGACTCTTTGCACTTGTCGACAAAGTTTTCAAGGTCCATTAAAAGAAAAAATGAGAAACTGGGCAGCATCTTATGTCTTAGGTGATTTAACAAAGGGAAGTGGTAAAAGAAACAGGTTTTAAACCTACCTTCTAAAGTAACATACTTCATCAGCGCCATGCACACCTGATCCTAGGGCTTCGGGAGTGCATCCCTCTCAAACCCCGATTGGTTTTGCACCGGGGCCTCCTCACCTCTGAAAAAGGCTTTTAAGCTTTCATGATCTGGTTTCTTGGTGTGTTTGGGGTATTTTTTCCCAGAACACAACAAAACTAGAATTTATGTTCTTCAAATATAATTTAATTTTTTTAAGTGAACATGTTAAATATTTAATCTTAAAAATTGTAAAAATTATTTTCTTGAATATAATTGGCTTAAAAAAATTGGGTGTTATAAGCAAATTTTTAGGGAAAGTAAGGTAAACTATTTTTTTAACATTTTTTTAAAATGATTTTTCATTTTTTAAGTCCATTTCATTAAATCTTTCTAAAATAAATGTCATTTATTATTTTACTTTTGTAAGAATAATTTTTTTAATGTATATAATTGTTATTATTTTATTAAAGAAAATCTCACAAAAATCAATTAGCTATTTTATAAAGATTTAGATTCACCCTATTAAAATAATAAAATAAAACTTAAACTAAAGCACATCATAAATTAGCATATAATAGATAATCTCCTATGGATTTGATTTTACACAATTAATGTCGAAGGCATTTAGCTTTTTTATCCATGAATGGTGAGGATTTTTAACTTTTTTATCCATGAATGGTGAGGATTTTCACATAGAATATACAAGACCGTTAAATGAATCTAATTGTTCATCATTTTTTGACTTTTTTTGTCATTTTTTACTGCTTTCCCACCTTTATTAGTTTATGATCCTCGAAACTCTTCCTCACTGGTATTGACCTTTCACTTCTCCAAATTTGTAGTTTTCGATCCTTGAAACTCTTCCTCACTGGTATTGACCTTTCACTTCTCCAAATTTGTCGAGCTGCAGCTTCAAAATAAGGTTCCAACAAGGGTTTTAGAGTATGTTTATTAAAATTAAAATCCTATGTAGTGAATTATATATTAGTATAACTAGCAGTTGCATGCAGTGAAATGCAATGATGAGTCGATAAGTGGAGGAGAAGTCCAAATGGCAGGGATCTGTATGTGCATAGTAGGAATTAAAGAGCACTACACAGAAACCATACAACAATTAATGTTGATGCCAACCGACATTTAATTTCATTGGCCTTCTTTATCGATGTGTCAAATGCTTTTAATATAAGAAACAAAAAAATCGGCCACTTTTTTTTCGACTAGGAGCCGTACGCTGGAAGGGTTAAAAACTGGGAAGGCCAAAGAAAATTACGGCCAAAGTGCGCACAATAAGTCTATCGGCTAATTAATATATAATGTATATTTTATATAATTAAAATAATTATAAATAATATAATTATATTTATTATTATTATATATAATAGTATATAGGTTATATTATTATTAGTTATTAATAAGTTGGTTTTGAACCAATAAAAACTAGAATTTTATGTTTTTCAAATATAATTTAATTTTTTTAAAGTGAATATGTTAAACACTTAACTTTAAAAATTGTAAAAATTATTTTTCTTGAACATAATTGCCTAATAAGTTTTTTTTATTAAAGAAAATCTCACAAAAATCCATTAGCGAGATTTGGATTAAAATAATAAAATAAAACTTAAATTAAAGCACATCCATAAATTAGCATATAAAGATAATCTATATGGATTTGATTTTACACAATTAAAATAAAAATTTAAATTAAATCTTAAACTATTTGATATTGCCACTTTTTTATTTTCTAAATTTTATTAACTTCAAAACATAATAAATGCAAATAAAAATTAAATTAAACTAACTAAAATTATTATAATTATTAATTAAATTCTAATTCTAATCCTATTGTTATTAATTATTATAATCCTAAAATATTATAATTAGAATTAGAATTAAGAATAAGGTAAAACTTATGATTATAACTATTTAAAAATTAAAATACATTAAAAATAAAATATTTCTAATAAAAGTCACTAAACTAAAATATGATTAATAGATATAATGCTCCAAAAAAACATCATCTAATATCTTTATTTCAAATCTTATTCCCAATATTAATTCATAGATTTTTTTGTAATGTCACTCTACAATTCTTTATTGTTAGGGTTAAGGTTACAACCATAGTTATGGATAGTGTTATGACCATAGCTAGGGTTAGCGATAAGTCTAGGATTATGATAATGGTTTAGAATTTATTGTTAGGGTTAGGATTAGGTTTAGAGATAGGGTGCGAGTCAAGGTTAGGATTAGGGTTTATAAGAGAGGGGGACTAACCATGTCAAGGCTCTAGGTCATGAAGAGCTGAGAGCGAAGGCTTGCCCTAACTTACCTCACTCTAAAGGATGTTTTGAGGTGAAGATCAAAAATGAAGGGCACTATGTAGCACCCCTATCACTCTATATATCTAGGAGTTTGTTTGAGGCTAGGTGAGTTGGTTTTCAGAGTCAATATTGCACCTTAGACAGCTCTATGCCCGAGGATGGCAGCGTGGTTCTGGGATGACAACACAATGCACTAGCATCCGTACAGCCAGAAAATGTGAAGTATAGCAAAAACTACCTAAAAACTTATTGACAACCTAGCTAGTTGATTTTGATGGAAAGAATAGAATAAGAAAATACAAGAAAAAAAGATGGAGATGATAAAGCAAGTAAATGAAAGCTAGGGTGATGAAGATAATCTCACAAAAGCATCAGTTCGTTAGCTAGCTCCACGCAAATGTCCACCTACACACAAACAAGAATGAGAAAATTATTGGGGCTGTATAGGGGTCTACCTCAGTCATACCCCTGTTTTGGTGTTTCCACCTCCATGGGCAACCAAAAACCAATGGAGTAAAAAATGCTATAAAGAAAGTAGAAAGTAAGATTGAAATGAACACTACAAAACAATATTATGCTACTCTATCAAGTCATAAAGGAGAGGATTGAAGTGTTACCACCTCCACCCAAAAACTCACACTTGCAATGTGGAGATGATGGAGCTACAAAGTTGTTGCAATCCTCACAATGGAGTGCTAGAATGTTGTTTGAGAATGTGAAGATGTGAAGAAGAGATGGAGCAATTGCTTAGAGGTTTTGAAAAGAGATGAAGTGAATGAATGAATGGTCTTTTTGAAGATGGGATGGGAAAGAATAAGGCATTTTCGAGTCGGTTGTTCAAAGAGGAATGTTACAATTCGACTCCAATTGGGTGTGTAACGCCTCTGCCAACTTCAAACACAAAAATCTATCAAGGATGACAGTATGCTACGCAGACATCCATATGCCGCACTCGCGTCCCCGACAAATATTCTCTCACTGACACACAGGAAAAACACCAAGTGGATGGAAGGTAGGTAGGTGATATGGAATTTCACCTTCGGACTTGGTTTTCTAAGGTGAGGACCTATGTGAAAGGGGAATTTTCCTAAGGGGTACAAATTTGCTCCTATACATTTTTCCTCCACTTTAGCAAGCACGAGTATCGATGAGTGTTTGGTAAAGTAGATTGAAGAGATAAAAATGTATACTTGAACGGTCAAGGAAGCAGACCGCGATCTGGCGAACTCAAAAGTGCAAGGTTGGAAAAGGACTCCACAGGTACTCTCTCCTAAAGAGTTTCAAAAAAAGGGACTCTGTAGCCCCACAGAACTATGAAGTTTCACAAGGTACACTGAAGGCCCGCAGACCAATGATGGACAAATCCCGCAGGATGTAAGTGTCTCACAAGCCCGCAGACCTGTAAGAAGGCATTCCCCCAAGTTCTTCTCATGAAGGAAGCCCAATGTAGTAAGCGTCTTACAGGCTTGCAAACCTACAAGGAGGCATCCCCCAAGTTCTCTCTCATGAAGGACACCCATTGGAAGGGGACTTCGCAGAGTCAGAATGGAAAGCGGCTTCACAATTGCACCTGCAAAGCAACATGTTAATTTGCAGACAAAACATGCCAAACAACACAAAGAAGCCATGCAAGAAAACAAGAAAACAGTCATGCAGACAATCAAAAAGTTGAAAGGCTTTGAAAGGGGTCCCTCGGGAACCCTTTAAAATAAAAGGGGTCCACTCAAGGGACACACTGATTGAAAGTGTAAGAATGTTTTTCGCAAATTGATTCAACATCAAGGAATCCTTTCGAAGGATGTTCACTTCATCAAGGAATTTGAAAGGAAAAAAATTCCCCCTCGCGATGGGAAGGTCGAGGCTTCTCCCGCAGGAAAAAAGTTTGCTCCCTCCTCGGAGGAAATTTCTCAACTTCTTTCTTTGTGAACCCGTGATGAAGGAAACACAGTCCGTTGAGAGTCCAAGTTGAGAATGCGATTTTTGAAAAATTTTGCAAATATTTTAGAGAAAAGATTCGTTGGCCACAAATTCATTTTCTAAAAATTTGAGGTTGACATGATAGCCCCCACTTAGGGTGGTGCATGTTGAATGCAGAGGCATGCGACAACCTAAGGAGGGAAAAGCAAGAATGAAAAAGTGATGTTGTGGCCTGTCAGACATAGCGAGATGTCATTGTGGTGATGTTGTCGCACAAATTAGGGACAACACATAAGCACCACAACATCACAACCCAAGCAAAGAAGAGAGAAATAAAACACAAGAGACAGAGGGATCTGGTTTCGCAAGGTCAGATCTTCTCATGCTTATATAAATAATAGGTAGTTGTGATGCAAGGAAAAATATCATCAATCCCTACCAAATCAAGAGGAATGCACGAAAAACAAAGTGAAAAATAAAAAATTGGGTTAACATGGAAGGGAATCCTAAATGCCCCCAATGCTTTATATCATCCCCAATTTTTCAAAAATCAAGATACAAACATGGAAGAATGATGATATAGATAGAAGAAGGTTTACGGCACAAAATCACTCTTATATCCAAGCACCTACGAGGGTGACAAGGGTCATCCAAGAACACATAATGCAAGCACGAGGGAATACATCACAATAACACACATCTAATCTAAAGATAATGAAGAGGCCTCCCCCTAACACTCATCAACCAACAGGTCGTTCACTTCCCAATCTAGATCATTATAAGGGGAAGGCGAATGACCCTACAATGGTGGAATATTAAGGGGAGGAGCTTCCAACCCTCCTACAACAAGGGATAAGGAAGAAGTTCCCGCAAGGTCTTCTCCACTAGGCTCTTATGGAGCTATGGTCAGCAGTTTTGTGAACATTACCAATAAGGTCGGAACCTCATCTAGAGAATTAAAAATGCACTTCATAGGAGTGCCATGTGTTACCTCAATGGATGGGGAGGGCGATGCTTGAGATTCACCGTTGGACTCATCGAGCGACTCAGGAGTGGTAACAAACTCAGGGGATATCGGAGCTAGCTCTATCACTAGTACTACACATGCTAATGCAAGACCACCCTGTGAAGAGGGTGGACTCCTCTTTTGTTCCCCATTGCTGGAAGGGCCAACCTATGTTTTCTGCTTCATCAGAGGAGGTGAAATCCCCACGAATGAGGTTAGAGGTGCAAGCGAGGAGGAGAAAACCATGATGGATATCACCGAAGTGTTTAGCATGTCCATAAGTTTAGAGAATGGTGGGATGTCCAGAAGGGACATCAAAAGAGGTGGCTTGACCAAGGGAACGATAAACACCTACACCTTTTTAGGATCAGGCGCACTCACACTCATCATGGGAGTCGGAAGCAGAATTGAGTTATGTTGAATGGAAGAAGACAGGAGGAAAGAGGAGGGCTCAATAGGAGGCCCTGATGTAGGGGTGGTCGACTCCTCTTCCTTCTTCTGCAAATCAACCTACTCAACCGCCAAATCCTTTCACCAACATTTGCACTCACTTGCAAGGCGGTTTTTGTGACTCTTTGAGCTAGAGTTCAAGAGTTACGAAGGGACAAAAGGCTCCTGCTCATCCATAGGGGTGTCCATCATAGCCACTTTTGGTAGAGGGATAGACTCTTGAACAAGAGTAGGAGGAAGAGTTTGAGAGACAACAGGGGGAGTCGGCTCTAACACCTCGGTAGCGAGCCTCTTCCCATTCACTACTTTAGAAGTAGGAGCGGTAGGAGGCCACGGAGGTCAAGACATAGAGGATTTCTCATGAGGACCTTTCCTTCTACCATATCAAATGGGCCCAGTCTCCATGGACAGAATAGGAAGTTTGAATGTAGGATACTTGAGCTTTCGCCAAGCGGGCACCATAGGCTTCTCCCATAAGCTTGAAATAGAATCAAATGGCATCATAGCATGACAAGAGGAAGTGTTAGGTTGGATAGCGGAAGAGGAAGAAGAGGAACCTTGAGAGCACTTCTCTTCTTCCCTTCTTCGTGCCTTGGCAACATCGTTGTCAGCTTTTAAACAAGCCCTATGCGAGACAACATAAGGAGATAGAGGGTACCTCACCTTAGGCATTAAGTGCCCCTTCTTGTACTTATGATATCTCTAGTACAAGAGGTCCTTCCTAGGTAGAAGGGGACCAATGGGTGCAAGCCAAAAGTGATCTAAGGAATAGAAACCACACTCAACTAGTAGTTTATAACCAGTGTCATGGATCACATGCACAAAACCCTCATGAATAAATTTCAATCAATTATGCACAACCAAGGGAACTATGTTCATAGCTACTAGCCAGGGGATTCCTAGCTTCAATATGAAGAGTTCAGATCTTTGGATTATGTTAAAAAATAGATTTACAGACTTAGGACCAACAAGGACCGATAGAATGATGCTACTAAGGGGAGGTACGAAAATTCCGTTGTGTAGGGATGGTGCTCACAGGTGCTCCATACCCATTTTTATGCAAGAAGTTGATTAACATGATCTCCTCGATAATCACATTCACCTGGCACGTCGGGTCAACAAGAACACCTGCTACAGTATTTTTTTTGATTCATGCAAGGATGTAAAGAAGAGACGAATTTTTATTAAAATCCATCGACAGGTCCTTCGAGGTGAAGGTTATTCCTGAACCACTACTCACAGGTTGCGTAGAGGGGATAGGAAGATGTGAGAAAGAGGCCATTACACACACTAAACTATACTCTCACAAAGCCCCCCAAAGGTTCGCAATCAGACAATGACCCAACTAAGGCTTCGTTCTGAAACGCCTACGAAACCTTCTAGCTACTCCTACTAGGGGTCATAGGTTGGGTTGTAAGGAAAAAGGCCTCACAACACTCACACCTATAATGCTCTTAGAACACGAGGAAATGAGCTTTCAGCACTGCTAAATGGAACCAAAATGGTTCATGTCAGGTTCACCAAAAATGTAAGAGAGGGGGACCAACCACGTCAAGGCTTTAGATCACAAAGAGCCGAGACGGAGGGCTGCCCTAACTTACCTCAACCTAAAGGATGTTTTGAGGTAAAGATCAAGAATGAAGGGCACTATGTAGCACCCTTGTCACTCTACAGATCTGAAAGTTTGTTTGAGGCTAGGCAAACTAGTTTTCGGAGTCAATACTACACCTCAGATAGCTCTCTACCCAAGGATAGTAGTGTGGTTCTAGGATGCCAGTGTGGTGTGTTGGTGTCTCTCTAGCATGATAGCATTTGTACCGCTAGAAAACATGAAGTACAACAAAAATGACCTAAAAACTTACTGACAACCTAGCTAGTTGACTTTGATGGAAAGCACAGAATAAGAAAATACAAGAAATAAATATGGAGATGATAAAGCAAGTAAATTAAAGCTAGGGTGATGAAGATAATCTCACAAAAATTTTAGTTCACTAGCTAGCTCCACGCGTACATCCACCTACACATAAACAAGAAGGGGAAAAATTTTGGGGCTGTATAGAGGTCTGCCTCAATCAGACCCCCATTTTGGTGTTTCCACCTCCACGAACTACCAGAAAGCAATGAAGTAGAATATGCTATAAAGAAAGTAGAAAGTAAGATTGCAATGAACACTACAAAACAATACTATGCTACTCTATCAAGTCACAAAGGAGAGGAGTGAAGCATTAGCACCTCCACCCAAAAGCTTACTAGCCAATGGCGGGAGAATGCAAGGTATGGACTTGGTAAAGTCACCATAGTCGTAGTGATGATGAAGGAAGGCCTCGTAAGACTCCAAGCCTACAACTTCTATGGCTTGCCTCACACTTGCAATGCGGATTTGATGGAGCTAAAAAGTTGCCACAATGCTCACAATGGAGTGCTAAAATGTTGCTTGAGAATGTGAAGATGTGAAAAATAGATGGAGCAATTTATTAGAGGATCTGAAAAGAGATGAGGTGAATGAATGAATGATCTTTTTGAAGGTGGGATGGGAAAAAATAATCCATTTTTGGGTCATTTGGTCGAAGAGGGACGTTACAATTCGACTCCAATCAGGTGTGTAACGCCTCTGTTGACTTCATATGCAAGAATCCATCAAGGACGACATTGCACTTTGCAAATGTTTGTGCCTTGTGCTCACATCCCCGAAAAATATTATCTCACCAACAAACAAGACAAACACCAAGTGGATGGAAGGCAAGTAGGTGATGTGGAATTTCACCTTCGGACTTGGTTTTCTAAGGTGAGGTTATGTGAAAGGGGAATTTTCCTAAGGGGTGAAAATTTGCTCCTATACAAGGTTAGGTCATGCAAAGAGCTAATTAACAATTTACTAAAATGCTATAATTAATAAAACTTACATTTATTTTTATTCACATTAATAAAATTTGTATTTATTTTTTTCAAAATCTAAAAAAAAATAATTGCAATACTATAAAGACAAGTACTAGGGCCACTATGTGGCACTTGTTATATATTATATCCTGTATAAAAAATTATTAAATATAACTATGAAATTATTATAATTAATAATTGATGTATTTTTATATAGATCAAATTAAATAAATATATAAAAAATCTAATAGTTAAATTGATCTTTGGAGAGATTAGGAAAAAGAAAAAGAGATAGAGGGGGAGACAATTCTATATAGAGAGAGGTATATATACTAACACTTGGACCTAAAGGAGATTCAAGGATTATGTTGATAGAAAACTATATGTATGTTAATGAGTATGTGTTTGTGCATGGATGCATTCAATTTTGTTAGATTAAATGTAATCAATAATAAGTGATAAATAATGGAAATAGAATGTTCCCATCTAGTATATTTATCTGGCTTATATGTGATAAGTGAGAGTTTGGAGGCTTTTACCTGATATTTTAGAGGATTTTACCATTAAATTGCACCTGGTTTGTAGGCATGAGACTTGTTTCATACTCAAATCTCACACTATGTGTAGCCTATCGGCTAATAAAGATAGAGAATGAGGGAAAGAGAGCATGAGAGAGAAATATAAGAGATACAAAGGAAAAGAGAGAGAAAAGAGAAACTAACATTTGATTGTTGTTTCATGTCAACAATCCAAGGATGGCATGTGTCCTTGGGGAGTTATGTTCAAGGTAGCATATCATTTGATTAAGGATATGATAATTCACCTTTAAGACCTCTTCAATGTACCCATTGCACACTTAAGGAGACAAACATATAGAGAGAGAAAGAGAAAAGAAGAGAGAAGGGAGAGGAAGAGAGATATGCTTATATAATATTATATATTGTATAGGTAAGGCTCACATCTTATATAATATGATCTATTATATAATATTATTAATACTATATATTTTTTACATATTAAAGTTATATATTGTTAATAAATATATTATATGTTTTTTGATTCATGTAAAACCAGGTTTTGAAGGAACCCGAAACCCTTTCAAACACGAACAAGGCTACTAAAAGAACAACATGCAGTCAGCCAAAAGCCAGCCCCCAAACAAGACCCGTCAAGAATTACATTTGGAACTACTCTTGTGGGAGCGGAGATTCATATCAAAAGAAGGTCGAGAGACTTTTAATTATTTTTCTCTTAATAATAACCCAGTCTTCTTCCACTTGCACTGCCATATCATGCCAAGTCAGCTCACAATTTCCCTGAGGTTTTCCTGCAACCATTATTTTAGAAATTTCATCATTATTCCTTCATGCAGGCAAAGACATATTGGATAGGCCACCAAAAGTGATAGTCAGAGCGCTATCACCAGAAGTGGCTGACAGAGACCCAAACTCTCGCTCTTTCGGGGTTACAATCTGAAAATCATGTGCAACATCAGCAGCCTCCTCATTTGAGACATCCCAAGGGGATATCTCAACACCCTGTGATTCAAATGCAACAACCTCCGAAAAACTCCTGTGTTGATCAAATTTCTTCTCAATAGGATAATGTTGTTGAGAAGCACCATTCCACTTGTAGACACCTAAATTTGACCCTTTACATAAGGACAAATTTATTCCTTTCCTTCTCCCCTTCATCAACATTAATTAAATTATTTATTTAATTAATATTCTTTTTTCCCTAACGTTCCTAAGGTATTTAATTGAATCAATTAAATACTTTATACATTAGCCCACTTCATCTCTAAATTAAATAAATCAATCAATTTATTTAATTTAGTCAATTATCCTTTGCAATTTTTAATTCATTATTTCTCTCTCCTTGTCACATCCTCCATAACCTTTTTATTAATCTGGGTTAATTTAATTAATCCTTCATTAAGATGTGCATATCCTTAATTAGGATTAATGTCACATCCTCCATAACTTGCCACTTGCCTCTAATCATCATTAATTAATCTAATCATTTGTTTGCACAATCCTAATCCTAATCACTTACCCCTTTTAACATGTCCTTAAATCAACCTTTTTGGTACTTACCTTTTTTGGGTTGACCTCTTCCCCATGTGAATTAAAAATTCACACTTATTCCCCCCATGCATTTGTCTTCCCCATGACATCTCATATGTCACATCGTACCCATGGGACAAAGACACCTTCTAGAAGGAATCTTGTCTTACCCTTTGGTTTCTTCCAAAAAGTGAATTAAAAATTCACTTTTATTCCTCCAAAGCTTTCCCCTTCCCCATGTGATCCTTGAGAAGTCACATCAGTCACATGCCAAGGTACTTGCAAGTACCTTGGGACCACATGGCCTCTTCCATGTCATTTGTACCCTTTGCCATCTCACCTTGTCCTTTGGACAACTCACCTACCACATGTCCACATGTGAGGGCTTGTGAGTCCTCAACTCACTATAGCCCTCCATCTTGGCCATGGTGGCTCAATCTTGACCGTTGAATTCTCTAGAGAATTCAACTTCTCTTATAAATACCCCCTCTTCCTTTATTTATAGGGACAGATCCTTATGCACTCTTAGCTAACTTATGATCTTGAGTCATTTGAGCCTCCATAAGTTATTAACACATCTTTTTCATCCAATATCCATCTTAGCCATTTACATCTTCATCTTTCATTTTAAGCACTTTGCATCATTTTACCATCAAGGAGCACACATCAAAAGCGACATCAAGGGCCAACCAAAGGATTGATTTGAGACAAGGTATAATCGTATTATTCAATCTTTATCTTGTTTTGTCTTAAATCCAACTAGGCTAATCATTTGAGGTGTTAGGTGTCTTTGTATTCTTCTTGCATTTTGGTTTGCATTTTAGATTAGTACGTTTTTCCCTTTCACACCACCAAGTAGCTTTCATGGATTTTTTCTCAAAACCACATTGAGTAGCAGCATGACCTATTTTAAAACATCTTTTGCAGCGGAAGGGAATCCCCTCATAGTCTAGAGATTGGACCCAAGATCCATTAGCATATTTGAGTACAATCTCAGCAGGCAGCCCTTTTGAAACATCCATTTCAACCAGTATGCAGGCAAAGGTGGAATGAAAAATGTCAAAGGATTCTCCATCCACCAGCAAGAAATCACCAAGGGCATCCCCCACTTCCTCCAGAAGAGGGTCAATCCATAAGTGGAGAGGAAGATTAGGCAACCGAACCCAAATTGGGAACTTATTGAAAGTTTTAGAAGCATGAAAGTTTCAGAAGTAGGGTTGAAGTCAGCATGCTAAGGCTTAATCATCAACAAACATTTGTTTTCCCAACTAAAAAAATTGTCACATAAAATTGTATTCCTATCCTAAGCTTTGTCAAACTTGGCAACAAAAAACCCCTTAGCCAAGGGGAAAATATGAACTTTACCAGAAATAAGAGGCTCTCATTCAGTGGATATTCAGGAATGCAGCTGAGGGAGGCTGAGCCAAAAACCCCTAAACCGACAAATCACCCCACGCTCAGAGAGCTCCATTACATTCTCATCTATTTCCTCAACAGTCTCAGTCTTCAGATTCACTGAGATGGCGTTGGTCACAAGGATAAACCCACCAGTCGGCGGCCTCCCACGTAAAAATCTCACACCCATCGCCCGAGCCTTAGCTGCAGGGATGCTGCCCTTAACACGCCTCTCGCCAGGGCCCGTCACACAGGAGGATCCAGACTTTTTCACTTTTTTCTCAGTTTGCTTTGAGGAGTAGCCACCATCTTGGACACCGCCACTCCCGTCAGCACCCGCTCTTGAGATCATCTGGGATCTTTCTGTGACCTAGGTAAGGTTTGGCTCCGCAGTCGACATTCTTACCATATAAGATAATTAATAAATATATTATATGTTAATAACTATAATATTAATATTATATATTATAAAATAACATCTTTATAATAATTATAGTTATTTTATTATATATAATAATTATATATAAATTCTTAAATATTATAATACTTTACAAGATTATCATTATTTATTATATTTATATTTAAATTATATAATATACAAAAAAATTATAATAATATACTATACATAAATTATCTATATGGTTCATTATCTACCCTACTCATAGCTTTCAAGTCTTTTGGTGTCTACATCAATCACCTATTTAATTAAGGCATCTAATCCAAAGGCATAAATAGTTGAAGGGAAAATTATAAAGAAGTTTATAGCTGGACACAATAAATTACTTACATTTGAGATTAGTGTGGAGAATATAATAGTTAATACATAAAATTAAATATTAATATATATACTATATTATAAAAATAAAATAAAGTAAATTATATAATAGTAGTAGTAGTAATAATAATATATAAATAAAATCATTTTCTAAAGGACCTACAAATTGACCTCATGTATTACACAAATGTATGTAAAAAAATAAACCAAATTTTCTCTAATTGATCTTCCACACGTCTTAGTGTACCCATTACACACCAAGATGCAATTGCTAATTTATGATATGTGAGAATTTAATCTTAAAAATGATAATTCAAATCATACAAATAAATTTAATATAAATAACATCATCATAAATCTCCAACAATTTTTTATAAATTCTAGAATAAAATTAAATATTATGAATGTTACTTATTTTAAATACAATGACATAAAATTATAAAATATTAACTTAACATTCAATATACATTTTAACTAATAATTTCAGCACATAATTTTTCATCAAAATTATTCTTAGGGCCCTCCATCCATTGTCATTTAGCATGGAAGGAAGATATAAAAGAATTATTCGCATAATGTATACACATAAATCAATGAAAAAGATTAAAAAATTGGCGTATATGTACTTCAATTGTTCTTCCAAGATATACATCTTAACTAATAATTTCAGCACATAATTTTTCATCAAAATTATTCTTAGGGCCCTCCATCCTTTGTCATTTAGCATGGAAGGAAGATATAAAACAATTATTCGCATAATGTATACACATAAATCAATGAAAAAGATTAAAAAACTGACGTACATGTACTTCAATTGTTCTTCAAAGATATACATTTTAACTAATAATTTCAGCACATAATTTTTCATCAAAATTATTCTTAGGGCCCTCCATCCTTTGTCATTTAGCATGGAAGGAAGATATAAAAGAATTATTTACATAATGTATACACATAAATCAATGAAAAAGATTAAAAAACTGGCGTACATGTACTTCAATTGTTCTTCCAAGAGCATTTTGGCCTAGAAACTGTTTATCTTTGTTCATCTCATACCAGATTCTTTGGATCATGTAATATAATCAAAAAAGTCTATTTTATTAAAAATAAAACATAGTCTCCTCAGATTTTGGGGTTGTCTAATCCCCCTGTAGTTCGACAGCTATCTGTCCGTTGTTTCTGTGTGTTTCCTAGTTCAGTCTCGGTTTGAACTAGCTTCTTTTTTACCCAGAGGGCTCTCGTGTAAAAAGTACAACACCCTATAAATTCTACTTATTTTATCAAAAACAATAAAATATATTCTAATCCAGAAAAAATTATTCAAAAATTATTGTGAATTGTGAAAACATCATATTTCCCGTAAAAAGAAATTAAAAAAATTGTTCAAATTTTATTTATATAAATCAACCCCTAAAATCTCACCAATAGTCTATTATCAGAATAAAACATCAATGATCTTTCATGTTATGATGGAAACTAATCTGAAAATTAGAATCTTTACCTAGTATATTTCCAAGACATCTAAATGTTAAATGTAGATAATTTCTCCCTACTTTCAAATTTCAGTTATTTTATTGTGTTGCGTTGCTCTTTTTAACCAAATAACTACAGACCTGTTTGGGCTGCAGTAGAGAAAAAGAATAGCGCAAGTATTATCCACCTAAATTTCTCCATCTGCTCACACACAGAACTCTGACAAATTCAAATAAGTACAATTGAATGCAATATTGAGGGTAATGGTTCTTATCAATTGAATCTTGTCATTTTGAAAGAGTGGAATTAAAATGGAATTTCACATCGGTTTGAATGTTTCATACACTATTCCAAGAGCCATTTCAATAGCAGGGGAGACCCACCTACACAGGAAAAATTGTTTTCAATAGCTTAGGTGGCTTTGAGTAATGGCTGAATTTTCCTCCACATGTGCTAAGTTAAAATAATTCCAAGAGTAAAACAATTGAAGTCATAGCAAGTACTTTATTACTTATTATGCAATGTAAAATAGGGTATGAGGTTAGTCTCTAACTTTTTAATGTTAATTCTCTTTCAATAACTGAATAACTGAAGTACAAGTGTTGATACCAAATGTTATGTTTTGCAAGTTGGATTTCACTCTTGATTAGTTTGGGAAAAGATTTGTAATGGAAAGTTGAGGTCTCTTGTATAGAGTGTTTAGTTTGAGTACACTTGTATATAGTGGTTTTCTTTGTTCTTGGCCTTTTACAAGTATATCAAACAATAGGAATTGAATCCCTCTTCATAGACTTTGATTTGTAGAAGTACTAGTGTTTGGCAAGTTTGATTTGAGCCCAAGATTACTCATTTTCTTTGGTATTTGGTATGTACTAAGAATTTTTATTGGGTGAAAGGTGTACACATTAGAGTGGCTCTCCCTAAATTTATACAAATTAGAGTCCTTTAAGCACTTATTTTCAACTTACCCTCATGCTTAGGATGCTTGGAAGTGGTGCACAATCTTTTTTATCCTTTTCATGTAGGATATTTTCTTCTTGGATTGTTGGGGCTACAAGCCCATAGGTTAGCTATAATATTAAAATTTAGAAAAAAATTAGAGCTTCTATTTCCTTTTAGCTCTAGAAAAGTAGAAATACTCACTTTAATGTAAATGTTATAGATTGGTGTTTTTCTCACAATGAAAAAGTTACTACGTTTTCTTATACTTATTTTTAGATCTAAAGGAAGTAGGATAAGGTAGAACTACAATTCCAACACTTGAAGGACATCCTCAACCATTATGGGAGTGTCTAGTCTAGTATGTGTAGAGACTTGCTTGATGGAAACACTCAAGTATTGTTTCCACTAGCTTTCCATTGACAGAGCTACTCACAAAATGAGTTGCTTTTTATTTCTTCTCTAGGGAGGAGGTAGAATTCATTCCCCTACCTAGGAATTTGTTTTGAGTAGATGTATGAAAGGAAGCAAATGTGCATAATACACTTACAAAACTAATCTATGAGAGGAAGTAGGTGCAAAGATTGAACTAATCATATAATCAAAAGGAAATAAATTCAAAAACAATAACATAATATAATGATTTATATGAGGAAAACATTTTCAAGAGAAAAAACCCCCACTCCAAAGCAACTCAATGAATTATTCAATAATCAATAGTTACAATACACTTGCAGAGTATAAATCTTAATGGGAGTATCACCAACAAGAGATCTAGAGCAATTCTAGCCACATAAGTATATGCAAGAATCACTATTAAACCCTTCATCTCAAGCATGTAATAAATAGAAGAAATACATAAAATTGTCAACTAGTCATTATAAAATCATGAGCTAAAACCATCCAAAATGTAGCACCAAAATTCATAGTTAAAAATTCGATGTCCAATCCCCAAGATGAGTCCACAAGTTGAAAATAAAATATTATTTCCACTTGTCATAAGTCCATCATAATCCACTCACTAACTTGGGCATTCCATTTTTTCTCAATTATCTACATTCAAATATACATACATACATACATACATATATATTATGATGTCATAATACTTGTTATAAGTTGGTAAACAAGTGTAACTCCATTTTACGACTCGCTTATGTGTCATAGATGCTCTAACATTTATGATGTGGGAGGCTCAACTTTTGGAGACCATGAATTTTGATTTGGAAATTCAATTGAGCCCCACCTTGTAAAATTGTAGAGATTGAAGGGGTCTACGTTCCTATAATCAAGGACTAGCTATGGTCTATTCTAAAAAATTTTAAGAAAAAAAGACTCTATACCCTAGAAATTGATTTTTGTTATGTGTCATAGATGCTCTAACATTTATGGTGTGGGAGGCTCAACTTTTGGAGACCATAAATTTTGATTTGGAAATTCAATTGAGCCCCACCTTGTAAAATTGTAGAGATTGAAGGGCTCTATGTTCCTATAATCAAGGACTAGCTATGGTCTATTCTAACATTTTTTAAGAAAAAAAGACTCTATAGCCTAGAAATTGATTTCTGTTATTCTATATTTCAAAAATTATATTTTTTGTTATTATTTTAACATTAGGGTGTAAAATTGAGACATATTTCCTAACATTATCCCACTTTTTGAACACCTAACCAAAGTAAAGGGAGTGCCAAAACTATAAACTAATTACTAGGGTTGAGAGGCCCATAGACTCATAACACTAGCAAAACTTCTATGTTCTCAATGGATTTTTCAATGCATCTACAACATTATACAAAGTGTTAAATTCTCTAGCATCACCCTCCCATCCTCTACCATTTAATGAACAAATGGTACTAAAAATCAATGTTCTTAGTCGTCAAATGAAAGATTAGGTTTTTTTCTAGACATATAACACTTTGATTGTCATATAAAACTAAAATAGCTCCCTAACTTAGCCCCATATTTGAACATAATCTCTTAAGCTAGATGACTTCTTTACAACCATGAGTATTTGCATGAACTCAACTTCTATAGTGGATAAAATGACCACAACCTACTACTTTCTTGTCCAATTGATAACACCATTATATAAATGGAAAATGTAACCACTAACAATAAATTGATCACCATCCATATTATAATAGATGTAATGATCGAATTTTGATCTCAAACCTAACACAAAGGAATCTGGCATCACATCCTAGGAGTTTTTTTTAAGACCATACAAATATTTTTTAAATCATAAACCAAATATTCTTTACCTTCTTCCATGTAGTGTATGACTATGTCATGTAGATCTCTCCCTCCAAATCATTATGAAGGAAAATTATATTCACATCCATTTACTCAATCTAAAGATCAAAGACAATTGCAATAAAAATAATAAGAATCAAATGGATATCAACTTAGCAACTAGATAAAAATCACATTACAATCAATTCCTTCAACCTGAGAATATCCTTCCATAACCAATCTAACCTTATAATTCTTGACAATACTATAAAATTGATTTTCCTTTTGGACACTCATTTGTAACCAATGGGTTTTTACCATCACACAAATGTACTACATCCCATGTGTGATTTTTATTCACTACAACCATCTCCTCATCTATATCTTCTCTCCAAGAGTCAAAATCATCTATACCCAACACCTCCTTCATAGTTCTAGGCTTATTTATGTTAGTAATTGAAACAAAAATGCATCTCTAATTAGGACGAGTATACATGTCTAGCTTTTATTTATACTGAGTATACCTCATGAAGAGATAAGGTCAAGGTTCTACCTATTCTTTGAAACTATATGAACTTTCCTCCTCTTTAGGTCATTCATGAACTTATAGTTCAACTTTCTCAAACTTTAGAGGTAGTTGAACATCATCTTTCATCTTATCATTTTTTTGGCTACAAAACTATAGGAGAAGGGATCGTGTACACAAAGATGGGGGACCAGAAAGTGGAAACAACTACTTTTTGGTCCATCCAAGATATAATGTGAACACGTTATAATGCACTCATGTTATGACTATCACAAAATAAATAAACAAGATGCCAAAAACATTTGATCCCAACTCCTTTATCTCTAGTAGTCAAATGTGAGTGAGGAATAGTGTGAATGCATTCTAAAGCTAATCAAATTTCCAACACAATGCCACCACGACATCCATGAGGAAGAGGAGGTATATTTTTTAGGTTTTCAATGTATACATTAAATGGGATATCAATTTTGCAATTATTTTGATTGAAAAATAAGAGAGGCCAAACTCATTTGAGCCTGACCCCCTTTATCTCTAGTAGTCAAATGTGAGCGAGGAATAGTGTGAATGCATTTTGAACTCGATAAACTTGCCAACACAATGCCACCATGATGTCCATGAGGAAGAGGAGGTAGGCTTTTTATGTTTTCAATACATGTAAATTGAATAGGATATCAATTTTGTAATTATTTTGATTCAATGCTTTGTAATTTTCAAGAATTGAAAATCCTTCAAACCCTAATTCACCAGTTGATGAAAACCCTAGTGAAGAGCATGGAAAACCAAATCCTCAAAAAAATCCTCCATATATCCCTCAACATCTTCCTCAAACATAAGAAAACCTTATAGGTGAAATTAAAAACAACAATAGGAAACTCCAAGCATTGGTTGATAGATTAAAAATCCAAATGCAACTAATTTATGTCAAACAAACCTTGTCGCCTCATTGAAACATATCATCTAGATCATACATACTCCATGAGTGAAAAAATAAGTTACATGTGGTCTTATACAAGAGAGGAAGAAAATAAATTTTCTTCCACAAAATTGTCATACCAACAAGTGAAATAGAAGGAAATATTGAAATTTGATTTATGTGTATTGTTCATTGATCCAAGAACCAATGCATCCATGCACACAATTTGCAAGAGGTTCCCTAATCATTAGTGATAACACCAAGGAATGAGATATTTTTTTGGGAAATGTGGTGGAAAAATTTTAGCCATCCTTCATGCATCAACAATGAGGTCCCATACTATCTTTTGAGAAAACTCTATTATGATTTTGTCCTCAATGAGATTCTAAAATACTTTGATATGCATGACTTCTAGGGAAAATTCAAAGGATTTACATAGGATAGAGAGGGGGAATTCCATTCCTAGGAAAAGGAACGAAGACCCCTAGCTAGGACAAACATTCAACACATCATGATCTCTTCTATTGTGAAGGAGAGTATTGAGGTGGAGAGTTTATAGTTCAACAAATCCTTCACACAAACATTGTCACAACACAACATTCCTTTTGTATAGGGTGACAAGCGTGAGGCTTCTAGGTATTGATGATCATCTCACCTTTGCCAAAATTGTGGGTCTATTTGTGATTATGGGTCTAAGGATGCTTGGGATGAGTGGGGCTACAAGTAGGTCATATCCATATTCGATGATATGGTGTTTATAGATGAGTTATTAGGTATGGAATTATGCATTGATGGACAAATAATTTTGAACAAGGTTAAATGTAATTTATTATAAATTTATTTTTAAAATCTAAGATTATAACTATATTCATCTATTGTGAATTAAAATTAATGTAAATTGTATGTAACAAAATTTCAAGCTCAAAGTATTCATCCAATATCTATCATCTCTTCAACTCCTAATTTTATGACCATGTTGAGTCGACATGTATGTATTTGTAAAGAAATAGTAAATATAGTACATATAAATATGTTTTCCTTATATGAATGGTAATATTAAAATTCATATTTGATAATGAACAGGTGGATATTAGACCTTTAACATCAAGACTATCATTGGGAGTGGTTGTATAAGTTTCGTTGAGGTAAGTTTTACTATTTTTAATCATTATGTTTGTAAATAATGTTAGGCAGGTTTTGATAAAATATTGTTGTTCTATTTCTACTTGATGACATCAGTTCAAACTCCTCTTGATATTAATGGCACAATGGAGGTAGGCAATACTGCAATAGTTTTTTCTTCAATGCCTTTGACAAAGGTATGACCCAAATTAGTAAACTTTAAAGTATATTTCTTGTTTTATCCCACATCTATTACTATAAATTTGAATGATTTTAGTCTATAGTCTAATTTATTTCTTTATTCTTGTCACAATTTTAGTTTGTGCACATGCCCCTCATATGAATGAAGAGATGCAATGAATGATTAATTCCAATTATCATCTTGTGGTAAGTGATTATTCACGTATATGTCATTTTATATTTCATTTTCTATATAATATGTATATTTATATAGTATTAGGTGGAAATCCAAAAAAATAATAGAGAGGATGTAAATTCAATGAGTTCAAAAGAAACAAATATTGGTTACCTCTCCATCTACTCAACAGAAAAAGATTCATCAACTTTTCCATCCCAATTCATAGGACTAATTATATTATGTATTTGTTGTATGCCTATATGATTTTCCTATACATATATTTATTTTACAAACATATAAAATTCTACGCCTATATGGCTTTTTCGTAAGCCTATATGATTTTTTTCATAAATTATTATTTTACCAAAATACAACATTCTATTCCTATATGGATTTGTTGTGAATACATATTTGTTTTACCAATGTTGCTTATACTTTTTATAAAATTAGGGCTTAGGTGAGTAGTATGTTACACATGTTATGCAAGTAGTTTCTATATGTCTTATACTCTTCTTTGTTCTACTTATATTTTTCTAAAATACTAAGATCCACTATTTCTCCATTTGAGTAATGTTTATAAGACTTGTGGATGCATCTAAAATGATTAAAAAAAATCTAGTTTTTAAAAAAATGGACAAAAAATCACCGCCATGACCACATGGATCATCATCTGATGAAAACTTACCACCTCATGAACCTTTTTATCCCATGACCATGACAATAGAACATATAAATACAACCTCTCAATACACCATAAAAAATATTACATGACACATGCATCATGGGAGCATGCACAAACAAAACCAAACATCTAATTGAAACTTTCAACGTGTAACTCATTAACATATATCTAATTCAACATACAATTATAAATAGTTATTCAAAATCTATTCATTTAATTCCACCTCACATGCATACCATAATAGGCACTTTAAGATCAAATTTAAAGTTTTCAATCACTTAGCTCACAAGTACATACTTGGTTACAAAATCTATCCTAATATGAATATCCATCAAGTATAAAATCTAAAATGACCACCTCATTCTATTCTTCATGGTCACTTAAATAGGGTAGCACCTTGTCTAAATACATAGCTAGGTTCTAGCTAAAAACCTCATACTTGGGCATAATACTATTTTCCTCGCATGCAAAGCTAAAGCCTTCATCAAAGAAAAAGGATTTTATTTTTTAGCAAGGTAATTTTTATATACAGGATCTAAAGATAAATGTGAAAATAAGATGAAACATAGAAGTGGCTATCAATGGATCTGCATAGGAAGGGATAGAATAATAATGAGTGATGAGGTGGAAATTTTATTTTTTTATGGGGCTAATGAAGTATGTATAGGAAGATTGAACAAGGATAAAGAAACTAGAGCCTATATCTATGAAAAGTTAAAAATGTGGAGTGGTGCTTGTGAAAATGGGTATTGGGATGGTTTGATTATGAATAAATGGCGAAAGGAGAGTTGGATTTATTCATAATCATCTAAATATGGTGGGATGAGGATGATTAATGCCAATTTCAAAATAAATAGAGGGTTTGCTCGAGGATACAAGAAAAGTAGATACACCTAGCAAGTTAGAAGTGTTAGAGTAATAGGTTGTTTACTTGATTAATTTAATCATGTTGATTAATTAATTAAGTCACCTTTACTTTATTTCACTTAAGCTAAACTTAGGAATCTTTATTTTTCATTATTAAATTAGTCATGTTGTCTCATTCATTATGATCTTGACACTTGTCACATGCTAATTTAATCTTCATCCTAGGGTTCTCACTTTATGTTTTGATCTCCTTTGTTAAGGATTGATCTCTTTGTAATTATTTACTTCTCGGGTAACACATCTTTTTCTTCATGTTTGCAGAGAAAAATTTTTGTGCCTCTTGATCTCCTTTGGTGACAATTATTTGCTTGCAAGTGTTCATTGGGATCTATGAGGCTGGATTATCAGCTTCTACATGGTATCAGAGCTCCAGATCTGCAAGCTTTGTGTTCCTTTTTTTCATGAGATCTTGCTTTGAAGCGGTTTTCAAGTGCATCCAGGGTCAAATCAAACCTCTCCATTGAATCCAAAGCTGTCAGAATAGTCAAGATTGACCTTTTTTTGTCAAATTTGGCTTTCGTTTGTCAGATTTGTGAGGGTTTGAAGAAAGGTCTTTTTTGCCAGATCCAGGGGATGCTTGATTTTTTAGAGCGTTTTGAGCCCAAACGGACCTCACCATTATGTTCGCAGCAGCCAAAAACCCTAAGATCGACTATGAAATCGTCGAAATCTAAGCAGTTGACCTCTGAGGAAAAAATAATTTCCCTGTACGGCCTCATACGACCTTCTGCACCTGGATCAAGAAAAAAATTTCATGCCCTCGTAAATTTTTTTATTTTTTGGCTTTTTTTTGTCAAAAAAATTAAAAAAATACAATAAAGTTTTTTTTTAATTTTTTTAAAAGAATCAAAACAAAAAAATAGCCTTCGTACGGGGTACTCGTAGGTATCTATGTACGTAGGCCTGCGGGCGCCATACTACCAGTGGTAGGTCTGTCGTCCAGTGGCAGCTCTACCGTCCGGTGGCCCAAACAAATTATTATTGTAATTTTTTTTTATTTGTTTTTTTATATAAAAACATTTTTTTTAAATAAGGAAAATTATGCAAATACGGTGACGGCCATTTGGCCATCAATTTTAACCCCATATTTTTGTTGCGTCAGTCGTTTGGTCGTCAAATTTAATCCCGCAGTCTGTGTTTTTTTCCCTTTGAGGGCAGTTTTCTTCCAGAGGCCATAACTTTTGCCCATGGTGTCGAAATCAAGCAAACAAGATATCATTGGAAAGAGGATTTAGATTAATTCCCAATGGTGTAGGTATTTTTGGGATATTTTTTTCTTAGGACTCTATTATTTCCAGTCAAAGTCAGATCTTTTTTTCAAGAGTTGCCTTCAGTGTTTTCAGCATAACTTTTGCATACGATGTCGAAAATGGGCAAACAAGATATTATTGGAAAGCTGCTTCTGAGATCTATGTAGTGGTGTAGGTGGTTACCATATTTTATTTTTGGTTTTTTCCCAAAACTCCTTATTCTCCGTTGTTGTCCTTTTTGGACCTTATGGGCTCACATTGCATGTATTTTTCATCTATAAACACACTAAAATAAAGTGCCTCAGCTTTGTATGTGTAGTAGTGGGATTCTTACACATCAATTTGTGTCTTATTATTCTCGCACTATGATATAAAGTGTCATGGGGGGGTTTGATGTTATACCTTTGTTTGCAATCATACCTATGTCAAGTGAGTGTCTCTTCCACGACAGCAGCCTCATGTGTGTGTGCCTTTTGTTTGCACACCCTTTATATCTGCTTGTACTTTCATGTCTACACGTTCAGATGTTCTTGGTTCTTCTTCATGCACTACATTCAGACATTTATTTTCAATGTACTTGTCATACCTCTCCCTTGTCAGCATTATGGGGGGGTTTCTACTATTGGTGCTAATGCTTCTTTGCACTAACTCATTTGATTGCAAAATCGGACGAAAATGTTTGATGAAAGTTATATAATCAGATGTATCATCGGGTACTTGTGCGAAATTTTCATTTTTTTTAAATTTTATCCGCGACGTTCGTCAGAATTTTGACGGACTTGCAAAGTTAAATTGTGGCCAACATAAATAAAAATGAGCTCGACTATTTATTGTGGCAGTGTTTTGCTCGACGATTTTCTTGGGTCGAAAATCAGAAAAAACTCAAGAAGATATCAGGTGGTTGAGGGTAGTCATTGTCTTTTTCCAAAATTCATTTGTTAAGTCAGATTTGTACTTCCAGGTTTGAAAATCATATTTTAAAGCAACATCTCATCAGATTTCATTTTTAGTCTTGTGCATTTTTAGAATTTCATTTCTAGATTTTAGACCCGAATTCACAAATTCTTTATAAGGGAATTGTTTATAACTAATGGAAAATTCTTCATGGATTTGGACAAAGATTATATTTGCAAGGTTTCAATTTTAACCCTAATGATCAATTTTCAATAGATTTGGGAGCCATAACTAGATAATATCAAAGGCATAGGGATAGTTGCAAAGTGAAATAGTTGTCAAGATTCAGGCCTAGAGGGTTGAACAAAGAATTGGGAATGTTTGATAGTGGATGGTTAGAGCCATTTAGCTATGATATTTTTGAAGACTACTTCATAAAGATGTATTTTTTCATTTGCCAAGTTTTAGAAATAGATTTTAGACCTTAGATGTCAGTGTCTTATAAAAGCAGTTATCGTATATCTATTACCTGAAGTTCTTGAATTCATCTTGACTCTATACAAATGTATCTATTTTTTATTTGAACAAGAAAGAAAGAAAGCAGCCAATTTGTAAATATTGTGATATATTTAGAGCAACAAACTAAAAAATGAAAAAATGAAGGTCAAGGCCTCTCTATTTTTCTCAGTTCACTTAAACTTTTTAGATGCTGCCAAACATCTAGCAAGCTATAACTATCATGCAGATTATATGATTTCTATTTTTTTTGTACTTTGGAACAGTTTACAAGATGAAATTGTCTCCTCATGTAGAAGTATAAGCTGCCAAATTCCTTCAGAAGTTGGTATAGGAATCAAAAGATGAACCTGTCAAATTGGAAACCAAACTTTTTGTGGTAAGAAGAGTTGATTTTGACATGAATGGCATGTTGTAATAGCTTTATTAAGTAATACAATTTATTTAGTTATTTGACAATTTGGTGATTTGTGTGTAGATATGCCACCATATGAAACTGAGTGGAAAAGAGCACTCCTTACCTTATCAAGTAATATCTAGGTAAGATGTTATAAAAAATAACTTGTGCTTTTAGTGAAGCTGGTCAACCTACTCATGCTTTTCCATGCTTAATTTTTTCCTTTTGGATTGAGCTACTTATGATAAATTTTTAACTTTCCTTGCAACCTGTGTATTACCCTCTCAAGTTTTTAACTGGTTAAAAGAAATCTCTTATAAAGGATATAAAATTCCTTAGTACTTTAGATTGTCCTTTATGTTAAGGGAGGCATCTGACTATTGTTTATATAATTCAACTTTATTTGAGAGTAAGCATATTTAATCTCTATGTGATAGATTTAGACACTAAAAGAAAGTATTTGACCTTATTAAGAAAAGAAAAACAAAAAACGTAAAAGTGCATCACATCTTTGTTGAAAGTGATCCCATATCCTTTGTGATACTTGCCCTCTAGCAACTTGACTATCCTTTGTCTTTTAGGTTATGCATGAGTTTATTCATTTGATTTCAATGGCCTTGCATAACACTTGAAGAAATTAATTGTGGTAGCTGCTTGAGATATTGTCCATGCACTCCTTAATACACTTGTAGGTTTTCCTCTTTTGAAACTTTGTGAGATGGAAATATTTATTAGTTTACCATACTGCTATGAAGAAAATGAACCCTTGACAAGATTTATGATGTTTTAAAAGCCCTCTTGACTGCTCAGTTACTTTTCTTTATGTATCTTTTAAAGTTCGTCATACTACCCTATCACTTTTATTATTAATTTCAATGCTCCCTTCATGGTTATGACATGGACTAATCATTGTTTATTTGAATAGTCATGACTGTGATCTCCTTTTGGGAATCTATAGTAAAGTGTCATGCCTTTCTTTGAAGTCCATTTCCTTAAATCTTTTCTCTTTGCTCGTTGCTCCTTACCTCTATAGTATCCCTATATTGCATATACATAATAATAACAATTATGGTGATAACTAGTGGACATGGGTATAACATCAAGCATCATACAAATGTAGTTTATATCTGCATATATAATACTCTGAGATACTAATATTGTAGCACTAGTCAAAGAATCATCATCAAACTATATTTGTTGATCAAATACAATGAAAAATAAAATATATTAAAATATAAAACATTGATCTTTTCTATCTACTCCACTGTAAATAATAAAGACTTCCAACACTCAAATTGGAGGGAAATTTCTATAGTCTTTATTATTTACAATGGAGTAGATAGAAAATATCATTGTTTTATATTTTACTATATTTTATTTTGCAAATAGCATTGGACAGTAAACTAGCCAATACATTGTCAAACATAATGATTGGACCCTATGAATAAATAGGTTATTAATCTTTAATCAATTCACATGAGAAATCATACTGACCAACAGTATCAATGAAACTTTGATACTATATAACAATGACTAGTCTCAGTTTGGTGACATTTCAAGACCAATGCATGAATATCATTTGGGCCTCATGACATTGAACATTGTTTTCATTCAGCCATGATATAATGTTCTTACAGGAAGCACAATACTAGTATGATTGAATGTATCAGAGGAAATAGGAGTTAGAGTAGATAAAAAGAGAAAAAAAATATTGTAGTGTAACCTTATTATTATATAAATAAACAAAAAAATAGTAAGAGTAGGAACCCCAAATATCATGTTCATTGTCTATGTGAATATGTGTGGAATAGAGTGACCCCTTATCTATTTCAATTGTTGATAAGGTTACAGTTTATTCTTATTCTCCTTTGCATAGTATAAGCTCTAACCAATTTTTAATATTTAGCTTAAAAGTCAAGATAGTATTCCATATTGATTCTATGTCAATAGGAGGGAGGAAGTTGTATATGGATTCTAAAATAAACATTGTAACCAAAGACATGAATTACATGGATGGAAGAAAATTCAATACAAATGGCAATAGATTTGACATATAAAACCAGAGGATGGCCCTATGATATTTTGAAGCACTATTGTAATGGTGAAGTCAATTTAGATAGAGGCTTGCTTCATAAGTAGATGGAAGTGTACGAGACATTTGAAGTTTCTTGTGAGAACAAGATTTAGCTTAACCTACAAAACTAGGCAAATGAAGTGTTGTCCTTACAAAACAATTTTTTCGAGAGTGTGGAAGTGAAGGTCTACACAAGATTGTTTGTATGTATTGGATTCAACATAAATATGTTAGGATAGGTCTCAACAATCATTTTAGTCTTTCAAAATGATATCATCCTTATTCATCCATACACTAATTTTTGTCAGATGGATGTAACCATTAAGGAAAACCCTTTCATTATTCCCTTAATGGATTGAACTTTCAAGGAGGCCATCTAGTGGTGTTTCCTATTGATATCCAAAGCAGGGATGTGAATAAGACTAATGACTATGAAGGCTATATTGTAGATAAAATTCATAGATCTTTTAACTTTATCAAGACATATAATAAGGTGGTCCACTTCAAATGAAACTCTTTATTATGCCATACTATTTTATTTCCAGAATTTATTTGTGAAGTCATATTTGTACTTCCAGGTTTGAAAATCATATTTTAAAGAAACATCTCATCAGATTTCATTTTTAGACTTGTGCATTTTCAGAATTTCATTTCCAGATTTTGTTGTGCAAGTTCAATATTCTAATTTTAAGAGTCTAACAATTGGAAATCATAGTAAAATCAGAATTTAATAATTTCTGGAATTAGCATTTTAAAGTGTTTTTTTGGGTCATTAACTTCAGACTATCTTCTCTTTTGCAAGGGTGGTTGCATGCCGAATTTTTTTGGTGTAAAATATCATAATTATTAGATTTTGTTACTTGTCTATGATTAAAAATTATTGGAGTGTGACTTTTATATATTTTGAAGATCTAAATATTCAAGCTTGGTAAAGAAAAATCATGCCAAATAATATTAGTCCAGAACAAAATGAAGAGTCACTTGATAGATTGTGGGCTAGATTGAAAAGAAAGGGTGATGGGAAATGTTATTGTCCTTGCAATAATTGCAAGGGCTTAAAGACGAGAAGACTTTTAATCACAACAGTTGACAAACATTATAGGCAACATGGTCACATTGAAGGGGGGCATGGTTATCGTCCATTGGTAAGTTGTTCATTATACGTGTTTATATTGATTGAATTTGTAAATGTTTATATTATTTTTATATTTTATATTTTATATATATAAAAAAAATCACTTGATCATGATCATGGTTTATTTGTGTCTGTCATTATTATAAAGGTGGGGCACCCTAGGGCACATGATATGGATTATCACGGCCCAGAGAATGTGGTTTTGCAAGCGGAGGAACATGGAGCTGTGAATATCGAAGATGAAGTTAATGATCCTATGGAAGAAGATGATCATGTGCTAGAAAACACAATTGAAGATGATGCTACAAATACATTGATCCATGACACATTTAGTGGCACAGCTGATCATGTTGATCGAGATGACTTTGATGATGTTCATGATTTACCTGTACTTCAGAAGGCATATGAGCCCCTTTATGAAGGCTCCCAAATAACTCTTCTCTCTACTATATTGTTGTTGGTGAACTTGAAGGTTATGAATGGTTTATCCAACTTAGCAATCTCACGGATGTTAAGGTATGTCATATATGTCATCTTTTTTCATCTATTATAATTGTTGTTAGGTCATCACTACTAAATAAAGGATGACATATGTACCATTAATATTCTTTATATTAACAAATTAGTTTTTGTTGTAGATTGATTGGTGAATTTTTGTTACCACCATCAAATATTTTACCTCGCTCATACCGAGATTTATCTCGCATTATGAAATATATTGGAATGGAGTATCAAGAAATAGATGCATGTCCGAATGATCATATTAAATATCATAAACAACATGAATTTGCAAAAGAATTCCCAAAATTTCATATCAATAGATATCAAATAAATCAACTAATAAAAAAGGTGCATCGCAAGGTTCTTTGTTATATTCCCATTATTCCACGTATGCAACAATTATTTAGGTGCGAAAGCTTAGCGCAATTTATGGATTACCATGCACGGAATAGAAGTGGAGATGACATTCTTCGAATGCCTGCGGATGGTTCTTCATTTAGGGACATGGAGGAAAAATGGCCACACTTTAAAGAAGAACCTCGTAATCTTAGGCTTTCATTGGCAGCGGACAGTGTCAATCCATTTGGAGAGCTGAGATCTATTTACTCGGTGTGGCCTATTTTTGTTATCAACAATAACATTCCTCCATGGATGTCAATAAAGAGGGAGCACATAATGTTGGCAATGATTGTTCCAGGTATTTGTTTACATCAATTTTCTTTAACATAGTAGCATCTCATTTGTCTTATTTGTTGCATAATGACTTATATTTTTTTCATTTAATAGTCATGTACATTAATTTATATATATTGCAATAAAATGGTTATAATAATTATGTAATGTTTATGTTCATTCAACTAGGTAAGTACCAAGTTAAAGATATGAATGTATATATCGAGCCTCTTATCGACGAGTTACTAAAGTTATGGAATGGCGTCACTATGTATGACGTATCTAGACCAATAGGACAAAGACAATTTCAATTCCATGCAATGCTTGTATGGACAATTCATGATGCCCCAGGGCTAACACATTTTTTTGGTATGTTATAACGTTCGACTACATGACTTTAACAATATTTAATTTTATGAAGTAGATATCATGCATGTTTTTTAAATAATCTATTCATTATATATAATTATAAAAATTGACATATTTAATCCAATTATATATGATTTGTAGGTCTTCAAACAAAGGGAAAATTTGCATGTCCAATTTGTGGTCCAAAGATGAAATATCGTCGTTCAACAAGTTTAGGAAAGCAGGTTTTTGATGAGTATAGGCACTTCCTCCACAGAAATCATAAGTATCGAACTACTGAAAAACATTTTTTCAATGGGAAAGAAGAGACCACATCAAAACCATGAAGAATGACACCTCGCCTATGGAAGTTGGAATATGATAGAATTAATCCTCAAGGTTATACATCGGATCAAATTATTTATCTATCATATATGATATGTTTTGAATTCATATTTTTATATTGTGTTGTGTTTACTCATGCTATAATTGACAATGATTGTCGTTGTTAATTTGTTTAACTTATATGCTTCATGAAGTTCATCAAGGCATTAATGGTCGGCTTCCACAGGGACTGAAAATTTATCCCAAACAATTTAGTAGGTTGCCCTACTATGAGTAGCTACAAATTGTGCATTTATTTGATACAATGCATATCGGAAAGAATATGACAGAAACGTTATGAAAAATATTGGATGGAAGGCATGACAAAGAAAAAATTGTCAAAATTTGTAGTGACATTCAGGAAGCCAATCATGCAATGAAAAATGTCATTCAATTAAATAGCGATGGAGACCAAATTAATATAAGTGCCCTTCCTTGGTTATTAATGGAGCAGCAAAGCAATGCTATAAAAGAAGTCATACGAAAAATTTGATTTCCCACAGGATTTGTTGCGAACATAAACAATATCATAACAAAGAAAGGTGAATTTGGGTCAGGAATGAAAACGCATGATTGGCATACCTTCATTAAGGTAATTATTCTGGTATATTATATATATATTTGTATACTGCATGTACTTTTCAATGTATTATGTTTACTACTTTTGGAAAAATATTAATGAAAAGATCATTTTATAATTGTTGCAGTACGTTCTACCTCTATCTCTCCCAGACAACTTCAACAACAATGTCAAGAAAGTTATATATGATCTTGGAAAATACATGAGGTAAGTAGCGATATTTGTTCAATTCGTTGTATATTTTTGTTAAATCTCGTTAATATATTTGTGCCTTGAATCACTTGTAGATGGTTGTCATCTAAAACAATTCATAAAGAAGATATAAATTATTGGAAGAGAAAAATTCCTCGTCCAATTTGTGAAATGCAAAAGTGTTTACCTTCGACATTTTTCAGTGCACAAGAACACTACCTCATACACCAAGTTGAGGAGATTGAATTGTGTGGACCTGTACACACAAGGTCCATGTGGATGGTTGAGAGGCACTTGAAATTTTTGAAGGCTTTGGTTAGACAAAGAGTACATCCTAAGGGTTCTATGGTGGAGGGATATATGGTATACTAGACCATGGTGTACATTACTGAATATCTTCCTAAGTTTGTAGCAAAGATCCATGTAGATTGCATTTGGGATCCCAACTCCATTAAAAAATTCGAAGGGGAGTACCTGATGGGGAAAGGTAGATTGAGGAAAGTGATAGATAATTATAAGATGGTCATGGAGATTAATTATAATACATTTTACATTTGGTTTTTATGTATATTGTACTTATTTAATTATTAATCTTCAATATACATCAATTATAAATTAAGGTCGTATACCGTGGTAATTAACTAATTATACGTTGTTTGTGAATTTCAATTTTTTTTTATACAGTTGGTCGAGAGTGGGATGCACTACATTTGTACGTCGGAAACAATCTTGATTGGATGATGGTATGGATTGAATGATGTCAACAATCTGGTTGTGCATTAATATGGGAAGGTGTGGCTTCATTAGTTAAAGAAGCTCATCGTAATGGAGATTCCAATGTTACACCAAGGGAAATTGATTTAGCATATGTTTAAGAGATAAACAGGTACGTATAAATATATTAATCACCCATATTATTTAATTATTTTCAATTATATTGATGTATATATATGTTGAGATTTTTTTCTTTGCATACATTCGGCCAAGAATAAATATGTTTATCAATTGATGATATTGCAATAATTTTTACATGTTTGACATATTGCAGGTGAAACACCACAAGGCTATGTGGTGCAATGGTCATAAATTTTGAATCAAAAAGTTGGATGACACGAAGAAAACTTGTGATTCTAGGATAACTGTAGTTTTTCAGGTGATTAATGTTTCATCTAGAAGCGGCATACATCTAGAAGTCTCATAAAATCAATACTATGGGATTTTGGATGATATACTTGAGTGTGACTTTAAGTCCTTCAAATTAGTTTTGTTCGTCGTCCTATGGTACATGCTACGATTTAATGAAAATGATCCCGAGAGAACTGTTATTGAACATGATAATGGATTTACCATGGTTAATATAAGGTATTTTGAGCGAGCTGGAAATGAGCCCTATGTTCTTCCAAGCCAATGTGAGCAAGTATTTTACTCAGAGGTTCCAGGTAAACCGGGTTGGTCATATTGTTTTAGACATGATCCAAGAGGAAGGCCGGTAAAGTATAATGTGGTGGAAGAAGAAGATACCAAAGAAATAGAAGATGATGTAGATGATGATCAGGATCAACGGTTAGTTGATGATGTGCCTGACGAAGATGTCAAAGAGGAGGAACTAGATCATGATGATGTAGAAGTTAATGTTCATGAAGATGATATCTATGTGGATGATGACATTATCGAAACTGATATCAATGATGATGATGATGATATGACCAATCCTTACAATGTCAAATCTGGATCGGATGATACATACAAAGAGTTGGATGAAGAAGAAGATGAATGACATTGAAATATATGAGTTATGTGATTGTATTATCTATTTGATATTAATTTTTTGATAGAATTATATTTTACTTATGTGGTTACATAATTAATTCATGATGTTTTAATTTTTATGCCATTACATAATTAATTTTGTGAAGATATGTTTCAACTTTGATTTGAATCTGATTTGAGGGCTTAAGGCATTGATTTGAGTTAGAAAGCTTCATTTCTTTGCATACAGCCCGGTTACCCTGTTTTTGAGGGTTTTGTAGTCCAAACATGATATAAAAGGGATATTACACTTTTTGTGATTACTGTAGCTTGTGTAAGAGGCCCCATGGATACTATTGTAATTTTAGGATGCATGAATAGGGAGTAGGATGAGAAATAAAGAAAGTATAGTTGTTTTCCTCAAGAGTTTTCTGAAGAAAAGCATGTGAAATGAGAGGTTCAAGCCTAGGTTTCAACAAAATATGTATGGGTGATCTGATTTTATGAATTTTTACCCATGTACAAACCTAATGGGTTGTGTGTGAGTTGGTCTTGAGGTCTGGGAGGTTGTGGAAGAAGGAGATTCAATAAACCCTCATGATTTTGGTCTAAAACAAGGGTTTTTGGGTTTGGGCAGAATTTGGCCATACAAGTGGAATTTTTTTGTGGATTTGGAGGTTTGGAGGCTATTAGCTCTCAAAAACGCAGGTAAGAATATCTCAAGAGGTTTCCAATCTCTTGATACATTTTAGGGTAACAAACAAGGCCAAATGATTTGAACCTTCTTCTCTTCAGGTGTTACCAAACTTAGGTGGGTCTACCTTTGCGAACTAAGCAGGCTTAAGTGATGTGATTTTGTTTACAACAATCTATTCACAATGGCAATCTTACAGTGAACAGATATAATCCTAATAAAGTGTATGTGTAATATTAGAATATGTTCAGTTAACAGATGTAAAAAATAAAATGGACAAACAACTTTGCCAATTTAACTATATGTACATTTAACTTTAAGTTATTTTTATTTTAACTAAAAGTACTGAAGTTACAACATACAAATTAAATGATATTTATGATTGTAAAATTTATGATTAAATGTATCTCTCAGAATCCTTTTTGTCCCAATTTGAAAATAATTATATATTATAGAATACATTTATTTAAATTTTAAGATGAAAATAGCAAGGAAAAATCAAACAAATATCTTTATGAAAGAAGTATATTGGCGTGAAATTAAATATGATTTGTATTCCAATGTAAAAACTACAAAGAATGGAAACAATTCTTTCAACACATAAACTATTATGTAGTAGTCAATTAAAATGATCTAAATAGTCTAATAATTTGACCATTAGCATATAGCAATTTCTATAGAGTTGTAGATCTCTTCCATTTCAAAAACACAAAACAATATTAGGTAGATAATCAAACATCTTTCATTTCTACAGTGACTTATTTATCCTAGAGGAACTAGTATATAGTATACAAAGAAAACCAACAAACCCACAACTACCCCTATTTTGAAATAGTTTAGTTTTCTCCCCTTCCTGATCTCCCTAATATTCCCAGATTACTGTAATTGAATGAAAGTAATTTAATTCTTCTTTAAAGAACCCAATTAATCATATCACACAAATACAACAAATGTTCACTGATAAATTGAACATATACTTGATATTTCAACTAAAATAATCAAGAAACATTAGGTCGGAGACAATCAAACAATTGCAGAAATTCAACAAACAACTAATACCAGAATGGAACCACCGAATCATAAATCTTTCATTATCTCCTTCAAAACCTTATACATGCAACATGGTCCTTTTGGATATAAAAATTCTAAAATATTATGTTTCTTGCTATCTATCTTCTATTCTACTACTGCCCTCTTATTCATTTCTACCAAAAATGGATATTTATACATCAACCGTATGAAAGGACACATCCTTTCAGAAATATCTTGTGCTTGAAACAACAATAAATTTAAAAAGTAATTAGGCTCTCTTAAGTCATAAGTGAACTTTCGATAAGTGATCCAAGTAGTCTTGGCACCCATGCATATATGCATCTCCCAATGTGTTTTGGATCGTGATCTCCATTTTCACCATCTTCTCATTCCGTTCACATGCTTCATCTAATGTTATATCTTTCTCGATAGTCATCTTCAGAATCTCCTGTAGTACTGACTCACTTTCATCTTTCCACCTAGTCATTTCTTTTAATGTCCCTCTATCATCAAAGAATGCAGTCAATCCCTTTTTGGTGGCATCGATTAATCCCTACTCATCCCCTTGCAATTCTTCAAAGAAGTTTTTATTCTTATTCATAAGATTATTTGCAACCTCAATTGCAACTTTATTAGTAGAATCCCTCTGGTTCATTTCTTGGAGCTTCTCTAGGATCCTACTATCCATTCTTTCGTGTTCTCGTAATGTATCAAAGTTTTGTGAGTGTATTCCCCAAAGCTTGTTCAACCAGGTTGTTAGACTGGCTTGTCTCTTCTTAATCACTGCAACAAGTGTGTCATAATTTCCTTGAGAATATGCACTCGACCCTTCACAATGGTCTTTTGTTTGTGAACTTTCACCATGGGTGAGCAGCTTGGTTGACCCCATTATAACTCCTAATAAATCTTTCAGGCACTCATTTTCTCTCAAAATTTCTTTCATGGTTAGTTTTGTACATTTCCTTTTCCTTGATCAACACCTATATTTGAGCTTTGTTTAGTTTTGCTACGTTCAGCCCAATCTCTGTTGTCACCATAGGATCAGCCTCCCCAACTTTTAGGGTCATAACATGCCCGAATGCCTTCTCAGTATCAATGACAACTGATTTCATGTGAGGTGGATACAAGGCCCAAATCATTAATGACTCTTCTTTTGGATTGTACTTTGATCCTACATAGACCTCTGTCACCTTTTATGGGCTGAGCTTGTGTGTAGCATTACTATTTTTTAGGAAACTGTCAAAGACTAGTGCAGAATTGAGATCTAATCCTGGAAAAATCATCACACCAGCACTTTCTAGCATTTCCCTTCCCTTTTCAGGGGTCATACCTGCCATCTCTCTTTCCACATCAGTTTTTAAATTACTCAACAACTGTTCTTCATTACCTGGTGTGACATTGTCAACCAGTTCTCTTATCTCTTTTCCCTTTTGTTTACATAGGAATGTCTTAAATTTTGGAGATTTTATAAATTCATCATCTGCTACAAAGGACTTATATTCTACATGCCTTGGATCTGTATCTACACTTTCTTCAATATTCAAATCCCTGGCAGGACAGACGTAATCCTGAGTTCTCAACCTTGACATCTTGTTAGGTAGATGGTGTGGTACATTAGCCTCAAATGTCTCTTCTTCAGAAGGCAACAACTCTATATCTTGCAACTCTTGATTATGTTGTTCAACCACCATTTTTGCTTCCTCTGCCTCCAAGTTCCTAATCATATCATCAAATTGGTAGGGCACATGGTGATACCCTCCAAAGTTTATCCTTTGTTTAGCATAATTGATATACCCTTCTAGATCAAAATTCTTTCTCAGTGGTCCTCTTTTCATGTTATATTGTAGTAACTTATCCAGAATCAGATTATACCCTTCCTTTAGTAATACAGTAAAATCACCGAAGCATAGTGTACTGGGCATAAAAGCCCGTTTTCCAAAAGAACTTAAATCCATAACACTAGAAAAATCCATTTGCCTAACAATTTCCAAGTATGCAATCCTGTCAGGAACTATTTTAGGCAAAATTAATGGGCCATCTTCAAATCCATAAACCCTAATCATGGTAGCATTCTCCAAACAATACCAATCCCCCCAATTGTGGCTAATTGGTCCATTGAAATCTTTGGGCCCGAGAAACCTCTTTATCTCATCAGACAAAGAATAAAGACATGGATGATTATAAAACTTATACAATGGTTTCAAAAAAAATTCTTCAAAGCATACAAAACTAGAGTTAGCAAACTTGTTGTCCTAAACAACAATCCACGATTGAATAGGTAATGACATGCCTTCCTTACCAAACTGTGAAATTCTCATCTCCCGAGGCCACAACCCTAGTTCTTGTTCGAAGGACAACACTATGTGCATCAGCAGTGAGTAATTCATGAGGTGTAAGATAGAGGCTCCACCTTTTATTGCCATCAACCCAGAATCGAGCCCTTTAAAAATATATGAGGCATAATCAAAAGGTCTAGAGTTGTGATACTGAATATCTGTTGAAATTACCATGGGCACAATTGCCATATACTCGGGGACTTTCGTTCCCAATACTTGACCCACCGATAAATAAGTGTATTTCATATAGGGCTCAAAAAGATCTACATGGAATGGGGGTCCTTCACTATCTTCTAGCAGAATTGGTTTACCACCATGTCTAATTTTGTGCAAGGGCAATCTCCAACCCTTGTAAATGGTGTCCATCCTTTCAAATTCTTTTTCCAGCTCTTCACATATAATCTTTCCATTGCATACCCCTTCAAATTAAAGACTTTGCCTATTGCATCCTCTGATATGTGTATTAATGGTTTTCCAGATGAGTCACAGATAGCTTTAAGTCTCAAATTATAATGAGTGGCCAACAATTTCACCAGTTCAGCATCGACAAAAAAATTAGGGCAAACTAACTTTCCCAGATTAAGCTTCCACGGGTTACATACTAGTTCAAAGTGATTCCTGTTATAGTAATGAAAGTTAAACTGTTCATAACCTCTTATTGGAGTCCAAATATCTCCTATGAGCTTATATTTATCATCTAGTTTATCCACTTTTTCCCTAAGTTGTGCAGAGCATCTGGCTTTGGGTCTAGAGCCAGGTAACTGGTCGATAAGATCTTGATTCAACTTACGCTCAGTACCCTCCACTGAATTTCAGTTTTCTGCTTTTTCCCTTTCGATTGACCACTTTCCCCATGCTTTCTACCCTTTGATTTTCCTAAACTAGTGGCTTCCATTCTTTAAAATTGCAAATTTAAGGTATGAAGAACTTTCTATTTTTTGCCCGAGATTTTGAATTGAGAGAATACCCTAGTCCTTCGCTCGCTCCTCCGCTTCTTCCGCTATCAATTCTGCAATGATGTTTTCAATTGAATTCGTCTTGATTCCTGAAATTACTTATGCTCTGTGGCACCATTAATGTTCTAGCTAAAACACGAGCGTAGCTGAATTTTTCAAAACTCTTACTGTCACATCATGTAATTTGTCAGCCAGACATTACTTATGCTCCGTGGCACCATTAATGTTTTAGCTAAAACACGAGCGTAGCTGAATTTTTCAAAACTCTCACTGTCACATCATGTAATTTGTCAGCCAGACATTTTCAAATCTCGGGCAATCTTTTTTTTCAAGCCTTCACCAATGTTCATTAAACACTCACTAGGACATCTCATAGTTTCCCCGAGACCTTAAGTCTTCCCCACAGTTACCCTTTCGGTCTTAAGTATATTGCTACAACTCCCACCGAAGCAACCTATCATTGTGACTTTAGCAAGTCGGGCAGACAATCCTCATCTTACTCTGGAGATGTGTATCTCACTGAGAGATTAACAATTTTCTTGCCAATGGAACTGCACTCGTTGTGACCTTCTTATCTCTCCCTGCTGAAGTTTGTCTCACCGATGAATTTCTTCATCGACAAAACCAAGAACCATGTCCTTCCGATAATCATTCTCTCCAGAAATGTCACCAAGTCCACTCCTATCGATGTATCACGGAAGGTCGGCAGGACTCCTCGAATTCTTCTCGGTAACATTGTCCCATCGACAGAATCCTCCTTTGTTTTATCGGCAATATTGGATGAATGTCTCAGGCTGAATTCAGGAACCTTACTCTGATGACTCTAGTCTAGCTAATATATTTCCTTGTGCTCTGAGCGGTAAGACATATGTAAGCTCGATATGACTTCATACCATGACGTCGATGCTCATTATCTTGCCGATAGAGACTGTGAACTGTATTTTCCCGATATATATCCTCAAATGAGATTTCATTGGTATGACATTCTCGACCTCTTGCTGATATCGGTATGTAAGCTATCATTTGTTGTCGGCCTAGGCGATGTCCCCTTGTCCATTTAATGAATGTTTTATTTTTGCAAGGAACAATTTTAAATGACCATCGATCAACCGTCAGTTGATCTCAAGCGTTCCCTGCAATCCCATGATGACCCTACCACAAAGTCTCAATTGATTGCGATATCACGGGTGAGCGCCACGTGTCTCAGTTGGCGATGCCGAAAATATAATCAAATTTCTTTAATATATATGTCAGGTTTTAATGTGTTATATGACAGGTTACTAAAGTGGCTACGAGATGCATGTGCTCAAAATGAATGGAGATGTTATAATCTTGATCAAAAAGTTGTTTGACAGTTATGTTCAACATTGGTGACTATCTTGAGCAAACATGATTGTCGATGGTGGAGATCAATGGTTGCCCGCCATTGCGTGATTAGAAGATGCAAGGTGTTTACTGATCGCCATATCACGGGCGTGTGCCACGTGTATTTATTTGGTGATGCATAATATGGCGGGCCCTTGGTGCTGAGATGGAGATTATGTCAGCCTTTTTGAAGGTAGTCATTCAATGATTTGGCAAAAGTGAATGATCAATGGTTGGAATTTGAATTTGCATCAAATGTGATTGGAGTCATTGGTGCGGCATGCAAGTAAGCTTTAATGGCGGACGAGACGTCTACTGGCTCGATTTGATTGACATAAAGTGATTTTCTTTCACTCTATTTTCTCACAAAGTATTCAAGCACCTTTGCGAAAGCATTTTAAGAGCCAAGGATGAAGTTACGAGCTGTCACAACAAGGATTTGGTCATCTATAAAGCATAAACACCATGAGTTTTTTTATGTGCTTCCTAGTAAATTTAATTGAGATTTTGAGAAGAATTGTGGTGTGCTTGTCAGAAAGCTTGTTGATAGTTGTTTTAGGGCTATTGGTTAGTTTAATTGTAATAAATTGCAAGGTTTTTCTGTAATTTCATTTTCTGTATAGCCCTAGCCTGTTCGAAAGATATGAAATTTTAAGGAAACCCTAGTTTACTTGAGATGGCACCACCAAAGCAGCATTTTGGCCATGTTGATTATTTCAAGAGGAATTTGTATGATGATTTCCTAGATCAACTCCCGTTGTCAACAAATGATAGGAAGAGGGGTTTGGTTTTGATGCATGGAAGAACCCTAGGTGAAGGATTAGTATGCAAGAATTCCAACATTACAGATGTTAGGGTTCCCATGACTGGTTTGGAGATGTTTAGGCTGTGGTATGGACAGAAGAATTTGGCTCACCCTTTCTCAAATGGTTGGAGATATGACATGGGGAATCTGGTGGTGCCAAATGTGTTCCCCGATGTGGATTTTCTCAGGGCGGTGGCAACACGTTATGACCCTATTACGAGAGTGACCAGAGATAATGATGGAGGGATTTTATTAAGTATAAACAGGGAAGAAATTCAACAAGTTTTTGACCTGAGTGAACCTAGTTCATTCTTGATTCAGATAAATCTTGAGGAGATGAAGCAGGAGTATGCAAAGTCAAAGTGACTTTTCAGGTTGAAATTGCTTCCTCCTCATCTGGCAAGCACGGGTAGTTCAAGGATTTATATCAATCCAAGTGACCAAGAGCCTTTCAAGCTAAGTTATTTTGCAAACCATTTCTTGGCTACCTTTTATTCATTGTGCCAAATTTTGGGTTTTAACCCTAACACAATAATGCCAATTGCCTATATGTTTATGGGGTGCAAATACAACACCCTAATTTTTCTGTGGTTTATGATTTTGCATCTTTTTTGGCAGAGAAGATACATGAAGGGTTGTTAAAGTTGCATGTAGGGGATGCAGGCACTCCATTCTTTTGGTATTCCCTATTAATGTACATGTTCTTGTACAAGAATGTTTACTTCTTCTCAGAGAAGATGGAGTTGAGGTAGGAGGTAAATGGAGAAAGATTACCGGTGTAGGCTTGGACTACAAATTTATCATACAACAGGGAGAGTGTCAGTTTTGTGTAATTTGACAATTGCTTTGCTTCCAGACTCAGGGCTCGGTTGATAATAAATGTACCTAGGATCCTTGAGGATCTACATGACTTTCTCAGACCGAAGGGGAGGAAGCCAGATTTAAAAGTTTGTCACAACTGGGGTGACATTATCTTGTACCCAATTAGCATTGTTTTAAGGGTGTGTGCCTTCCAAGGAACTCCATATATCCTCCCATTCAATGTGCTAACAAGAGTGGGTTTTTCCGATGTTATGTGGCAAATAGGTTATATTCATGAAGACAACCTAACAGGGAAGGGAAAAGGGACTCTTTTCCCTGATTATACCGTTGTGTCTAATTTTGTGCTCTCAAAGGGAGGATGGGTCCCCTTTGGGAATTTTTTTGATGATTATCATTTAAGGTGTGATCCCAGGTGACAACATCACCTTGAGGGCTTCTTTGCCCTTTTTAGACAATGGATAAAAGGTGACAGGTTTGCACATGAGTTTAATTTTCCTGAGGATCTGATCAGGAATGAATTTGATTTGAACAAGAAAGAATTGAACAAGGAAAAATGGATAGCATATGAGAATTTATTCGCCATTGTGCATAAAATGGATCCCAAATATGATCCATTAATGGAATTCACCCCATTCCACAAGAAAATTTATTTCTTGATGGACAAATTCAAGGAGATCATGGGTATTTTGATGAAAAAGAAGGTCAACTTGGAGTTGGACTTCGGCATACAAAAGCCAAATGTGAGGCCTACTAAAACAAGACCAACATATCAACCCATGGTGAATTGGCCTCTTTATAAGAGAAAGAGGAGTGACAGTAGTGATGAGGAAGAGGAAGATAAGAAAGGAAAACAAATCATGAAGGCATCAACACCACTAGGTCTGAAGATCAGAGCACCTAGAGGAATAAAGATCATTGATTTGGACTCATCACCACAAGATAATCCTACACTACCACCATCAGAGCCAAGCCCTAAGAGGCAAAGAGTTGAAGAGGCACAAGAGACTCTGATGGATGAAATCATTATCATAGATCAGGACATGCAGGTTGGTATTCCTTCCCCTCCCAGGTCAACTCAATTGGTTTTGTCTGATATGGAAGTGAAGGGACAATGTGTGCAAGATGCCAAGATGGAGGCATGAAAGGAATTTTTAGATGATGATGCATTTGTTAAAACTCTAGTTTTCTTACAACTGGTATGGAGAATGAGACTAGAAGAATATCAGGACAAATGCAAAAGGAGAAGAGAGTTGAAACTTGATAGGTCTAACCAGGAGAATGATGATGAAGTAAAGGCTGAATTGATGGAAGAATTCAAGAGCATCACTCTTGGGGAGGGGAGGAAATTAGTAACTCGGGCTGGTGTGCTAATTTTGCTTGAATGGGATATAACAGATGCAGTAGAATTTAATGCTATTTTAAAATCCAAGCATCCCATGCAAAATTCTGAGGAAGAGGTCAAGGCAGCACTACAAGATTCTTTCTTTAGTGAGGAGTATGAGACCCTAGCAATTTGGGCATTGGCACCTCGGGGCAGAAATCCTAATGTTACTAACATTAGCCCAAACCTAAGGGGGAGTTAATAATAAAGAGATCCTCTAAAACTTCAACTACAGAGGCCACAAACCTAACTGTGAATGTGGCTAAATTGGCCCAGAAGACTATTGAGAGGGAAGAAGTTGAAAAGTACAGCTTAATGGAGAAATACAATATTATAATTGGAGAATACAACAGGGTGCAATAAAGGAATGTTGAGCTACAAACTAAGGTGAATAGGTTAAAGTATAGGCAAGTTGGGGAGTCCTCAAGTGCTCTTGGTATCATGAAACTACCTTCCACATCAGGATCAGTACCTCCTACTTCCCAATTGTTTCTACTCTTGGGTCCCCCATCCAAACTCCTTCTCTCAGTCTTGCATTAGAACCAGTTGAAGAAGAGATTGAATACTTTGTGGATCCCACTAAGAAGTAGTTGCTAAATAAGATTATAGAGTTACAAGTAGCTTTAAAGGCAAGTGAGAAGGGAACACTTGTAAAGCAAAGTGAAGTTGTTGACACAGTTTTGAGGCACTTAAATGAAAAGGTTGATGGCAGATTGCCATCAGTATATTCTTTGTATTCTTTATTTTTGGATGCAATAAAGAACATTACTAGGGATCAGGAAGTAGTTTTGCCCTTAGTTGAGAAGTGGATCCTTAGGGCCAATGATTTAGATATCATGTATAAAGCCTCTAGATTTGATACAGATAATAGGCCCCAATCATTAAGGCCTACTTAATTTTTTGTAAAGTCATTGCAGGGTTTTCAAGCCTTACCAGATGATTTATGTAGGAAAATCAGAGAATTGGTAAAGAGTTTTGATGATTGGAGTGATACATCTTTACCTGATATAATTGATGCACAGGGAAATGTTAAATCACTGCAGCAGTGGCAGGATAGAGTAGATGAGGTCATCAATGCACAAATCATGCCTCAGATTATGACCTGTTGGTGAGTTCTATGGACAAGAACATTAGCACCAGCACATTTTTGGAGTCTTTTGAGAGAGAGGCAAATCAGGTAGCGGTGAAATACACACCTTATAGTGCTAAGGTGAATGAGGTGGTTAATTTTGATTGGCCAATAGATGAAGAATATCAGAGATGGGTGGATAAATACTTAACCGAGGAAGAGTAAGAAAAAGTTGACTACTGGCAGATAATAGCTCAGTCGTTGCAGTTATAACAAATTTGGTTATGTTTTGATGCTAGTTTTGGCACAGGTTTCTTGAAGTTTGGCCAATGCATCAACCATTTTCAGCAGATGGGGTAAACAAGAAGATTCTCCAGGGACTCAACTGTTGTAACAGATTTTTGAAATGTCACAGGGCGATCCAAGTGACCGGTGACATGTGTATTTTTGGCCCGATGCTTGTTTGCTCCTTCATTCTCTATAAGAAAGATTTCAAGGCCAGAAATATGGGTTAGCAAGTTAGATAATTTTGGGTCGATTCTAAGTAAAGTTGTAGAGCAAATTGTAAAAAGCTTGTTGGTTCAGTGAAAATGCAAGTTAGGTTTTGTGTCATTCTGTAGTAGGTTTTGAATTCATGGGAGTTTGATGTTTCATGAAAGTACTAGCATTTGAATGGGAATGATTCATTTTGAACTCATGTCTCTCCATTGTATAAGCATATTAGAATCTTGAATAAAATAATCAAGGGTTGTTTCGTTCATCTCACTGTTGCGATGTGTATGATTCTCAGTCTAGCTTAAATTCAAGGAAATAATTAAAATGCTTGAATGGGGTCATAAGTGGATATGTTTATATAAGGATTTGATAAGTAGTATTGGGTTAGAATACAAATTGATGGTATTGTAAGGCAATATTTTCAGAGATCTTATATGTTATGTGTTAAATCTGTCATGAATCCTTAGATGCTTATGAATTTGACTCCTCCAATGGCATATGGCACTAGTCTAAGTTTTGTTTATTTGTGGGGTATAGTATTTGTTTGTCTTTGCTTAGAGCTTGCTACAAATTGCAAATGAATGACTATCTTAAGTTGTGAAGTGTTGTTGTAGTTATCTCATGCTCCAAATAGTTGATATTATTGATGAACAACCAATTCATTTTTGTATTATCTTGTTATGTTGAGCTATTAAATGAGATTATTTGTTGTTATTAATGTTGTTTATAATATTGGTGCAGAGGTTGTAAACACATTAAGGGATCACCCTCCCGAGTCTTGCAGAGCCCAAAGTGTAGGAGGCTTTGTTAAAGTCCTTGTCAATTGGTCCAGGTCCTTCGAGCTGCCCCTGATTGGAATTGGCAATTCCATAGGTAGATTAGAAGATAAACCTGGTTATAGTAAAAACAACCAACACTATCCCTTGGTCCTCTCTTTTTCCCGCTCTTGTATGTTCCCTTCTCTCTTTTTTCTCTTGTTAATTTTGATTTGTTCCTGCTTATTGCTTTGGCTTAGTTCATTTTTTCTTCTAGTTTGTTATTTCGTCATGTTTTGTCAAGTTTTTCTTTCATCTGTCTCTTCTCTTTGGGTCTGTCCTTTTCTATTTATTGTTCCTTCTTTCCTTCTTTTTCTAATTCTTGTTTCTCATTATTTTATGACTATTCTTTACATTTTACAAATTATAGGTTTTTTCTAATTATGACGAAGGTGTATCCTATTTGAGATGAACGAGTTAAAATGGACCATTAACGGTTAATATCAACTGCGTACAGTGCAATACGATTGTAGTGATTTCATTAGTTCATCACCACATTTTTTCCCCTCCATTTTTTTTGTTTGTTTTACTTCTTAATATTTTACTTGCGAACTCTGCACTTTTTTCTCATCCGGTGACACCACAATATTTACTGAATGAAGGTTTCAACAAATGAAAACAAATATCTACTTCTATAAATTTAATTTTAAAATTTGTCCATATTTTTCAAGACTCAGACTGAATTGGTTAATTTGAATGTATGAAATAATTGATATAGTTTGGTTTAATATATATATTTTAACCATTTTAAAAATATGTTCATAATTTAAATATCTAATTTTGTTAATTAAATAAGTGTTAAAAGGTGAAAAGTTAAATTATAAAAATGTCTATTTTTTTGTTAATTAGAAAGAGATTAAAAGTGAAAATTTAAATTATTTTTAATATTTATATATTGAATGGTTTTACTTGTTTTATATATATTAGTTATATATTTTTTAATTTACAAAAAAATATTTATAAAAATGTTTTTCTCTTTTTTTGTTAATTAGAAAGATGTTAAAAGTGGAAATTTAAATTATTTTGAATATTTGCATTTTATAAAGTTCATATATTAAATGGTTTTTACTTATTTTATAATTTGAAAAAAATATAAAAAAGTAAATTAGAAAAATAATTAAAATTGTTTTTAAATTTTTTAGAATTTTATAAAAAAAAAATTATCCATAAGAGACAAGTGTCACATAGTGGCTAGTACTTGCCTTTATAGTATTTTAATTATAGTATTTTAGATTCAATAAAAATTAATGTAAGTTTTGTTAATGGAATAAAAGATAGTTACATGCATTTATATTAATATTAATAATTATTAATCTTATTTTAATTATATTATGTAAAAATCAAGTATCTTATATAAAAACAATTATATATTAAAATTTTATATATTATAAAGATATGATAAATATTAAAAAAAATCAAATGATAGTATAATATAATTAGAAGAAAAAATTGATAATTATATAAATATAAAATTTATCTAATAATTATGTTACATAAAAATATGTATAATATGAAATAAATTTATTATATTATATTAAATAATATTTATTGATTAGATAATTATAAGAAAGAATTGTGGGAGGTAGGGAGGGCACACTCCAAGGTGGTGGAGGATGTTGGCATGAACAGCCACGTTGGAGTTGTAAGGGGAAATAGTGACGGGTGGAAAGCCACAGGCAGTACGAGAGAGTTGGCTTGTCCTATCAATCAATCAAATGCACAGGGAATACAACTCATCTATCTTCCCGAGGCATGGGAAATATTAAAATCCATTAATTCTTTCACTTGCATTCAGATAGCTTGCACGTAGGAGAAGGAGGTTGGCGAGGCTGGCGGTGGTGGGTAGAAGTACTGATTTAAGGCTTGCACAGAATATCGTGGGCATTTGTTCTAGTTCAGTGTTGTGGTTGAAGTCTAGATATCATTTTGTCAAGCGCTTATTGTTGGGAGCCGAATGGCTGGGTCCTCAGAATTTCTGATAGAGTTTTTGGTTGCGGGTGTAGCTTGCTTTGGGGTAGACACCCCCATTTCGCTCAAGTCTAACGATAGGCTGAGTAACTTTCATTTCATAACGGATCAACGCCTTAAAATAATTTTGCTCGACTATGAGCCTTTGGTGTTAGTTGCAATCAAAATGGTCTTGGGTCCTCGTTTTCTGGAGAAAACAGAGTATGGGCACGATAATTTGCAGATATCTTCTCATTTTTTGGCTTCCCTACTGGATAATCTGGTCTCGAAGATTGAAGCAAGGAATTTAATGAGGAAATTGTTCATACCTGGACTACTAGGTGGTATGGATGAGCTCCTTCGGGTGGTGGTGGAAGGGCAAGGAGAGAGAGGTTCAAAATTAGATTTTGATTAGATAGTTACATAGAAAGAGTGAGAGAGATAAAGAGAAATCGGAGACAAAGACATATATAGAGGTAGAGATATCCAGAGATAAAAGAGGGAGAGGGGGAGATAAATAGGGATGTCAAAAGAGAGTAAGAGAGAGAGAGATGGAGGGGTAGAAAGATGGAGAGAGAGGTAGAGAAGGATATATATGGAGAGAGAGAGGTAGAGATAGACATATTTATAAAGAGAAAGAGAAAGAGAAAGAGAAAGATATTTATATCTCAGTCTTCCTCTCTATCTCTGTGTTTTTCATTATTTCTCAATTTATCTTCCTCTCTCTCCCCTATATCTCTCTATCTTTGTCTATGCTTCTCTCTCTATTTATGCATATCTATCTTTGTCTCTATCTCACTCTTTCACTCATATAAAAAAACACTCCCTATTCCCCTTCTCTATCTCTCTCCCTCTCTCTCTTTCTCTCACTCTTGACCCCTCTATCCATATCTTTATATTACTCCCTCTCTCCTCTCTATCTATTGAGCTATCTCTTCCTCTCTCCCCATATCTCTCTCTCCATATCCATATCTTTCTCTACCTCTACCTCTACCTCTATCTCCCTATCTCGCTTTCTCCTTCCCTATCCCTCTCTATTTCTCTATATAACCCTCTATCTATATTTATATCTCAGTCTTCCTCTCTATCTCTATGTTTCTCATTATTTCTCAATTTATCTTCCTCTCTCTCCCCTATATCTCTCTATCTTTGTCTACACTTCTCTCTCTATTTATGCATATCTATCTTTGTCTCTATCTCTCTCTTTCACTCATATACACAAACACTCCCTATTCCCCTTCTCTATCTCTCTCCCTCTCTCTCTTTCTCTCACTCTTGACCCCTCTATCCATATCCCTATATTACTCCCTCTCTCCTCTCTATCTATTGAGCCATATCTTCCTCTCTCCCCATATCTCTCTCTCCATATCCATATCTTTCTCTACCTCTACCTCTACCTCTATCTCCCTATCTCACTTTATCCTTCCCTATCCCTCTCTATCTCTCTATATCACCCTCTATCTATATTTATATCTCAGTCTTCCTCTCTATCTATGTGTTTCTCATTATTTCTCAATTTATCTTCCTCTCTCTCCCCTATATCTCTCTATCTTTTTCTACGCTTCTCTCTCTATTTATGCATATCTATCTCTGTCTCTATCTCTCTCTTTCACTCATATACACATTTACACTCCCTATTCCCCTTCTCTATCTCTCTCCCTCTCTCCCTTTCTCTCACTCTTGACCCCTCTATCCATATCTCTATATTACTCCCTCTCTCCTCTCTATCTATTGAGCTATCTCTTCCTCTCTCCCCATATCTCTCTCTCCATATCCATATCTTTTTCTACCTCTACCTCTACCTCGCTTTCTCCTTCCCTATCCCTCTTTATCTCTCTATATCACCCTCTATCTATATTTATCCCTCTCCCTTTCCCTTTCTATATATTGAGCTATCTCTCTCCCTTTTCTTCTTCTCTCTCTCCCTCTCCCTCTCTACCTGTCTCTCTCCCTCTCTTCCCTCTCTTCTCTATATCCCTCCTCTACCTATCTCTATCCCTTTCTCTTCCTCCCTCTCTCTATCTCTCCCCATATCTCCCTCACTCACTCCCTCCCTACCCCCTATCTATCTATTTGTCTCCCTCTATCTCTAGACATCTCTCTCTCTCTCCTTCTCACTCTTCCTAGAACTCTATATCTATATCTCTTTTCCCCTTTATCTCTATCTCTCCATATTTCTTCTTTCATCTCTCTCTCTATCTCTATCTCATTATCTCTCCATCTATCTACCATATATATCTTCCTCACTCTAGTTCTCTTTATATATCACTTCCCATCTCTATATGTATCTTTCTATATATCGCTCTCTCATTCTCCGGCTCTCTCTCTCTCTCTCTCCATATCCCCCTCCTCCATCTCCATCTCCATCTCCATCTACATCTACATATCTATCTTCCTCTCTATCTCTATCTCATTACCCCTCTCTTGATCTCCCCCTCTTTCTCTCTCTCTCTCTTTTTATCCCTATCTCTCCCTCTTCCTCTCTTCCTATTTCAAAATTAATATGATTCGAGTAATGGAGCTTGATTATCTTCCTAATTCAAAGGTTTTGTAAGTGGATGCATAGTTGGTTTGAACTTATCATTTCTCCATTAAGACATTTTTTGCGCACCATTTTTGAGACATTTTGACATACCCATTGCACACCAATGTGCAATTGCTAGTTATTTGTTACTTTTAAATTTTTTGTTTGTTTTTAATCTCCTTTCAATTTTCTTGTTAATTTATTTTAAATTTATGCATTTTTTATATATTCTTATTTGTAATTTTATATTTCCGTACAATTTATTTTTTGTTTAATTATTTATAATTTATAATTTATATGTAAACATATAATTTATAAATTTTATGTTTACTTATAAATTATAATTTATATACTTATAATCTCTTTATAATTTATTCTCTTTTAAATTTGTTATTATAATTTAAAAACATATTTATTATTTGGTTATTTTCTCTTTATATATTATATATTTTAATTTATTTTGTCTATTGTTAAAATTATATGTTTATTTTCTTGTTATTTATAATAATTTTTGTTAATTTTTAAATTTTATTCCTATTAATTTTTTGTTTGTTTATGCCTAATTTATTGTTATGTTTTTTATAAAATATTTTTCTTGTAAACTTTGGATTTTTAATATTTTATTTTTTGGTTCATTTAATTTTTACTATAGAGGGGGTTTTGAAACAACTTATGCCCATCAATTCGTCTAAGTCGGGCCCCTTTTAATTTAATGTTTTAATTCTTTTGCCTGACTTTATTTTTCCCTATTCTAAGTTGGCCTTGTGCCCCCATGTTTAAAAACAACTTAAGCCATTATTTTTCGTCGGCCTAGGTGATGTCCCCTTATGCCTTTAATAAATGTTTTATATTATGCAGGGAATAACTTTTAATGACCGTTGATCAACCATCGTTTGATCGCAGTCATTCCTCGCCATCCCACGATGACCCCACCACAGAGACTCAACTGATTACGATATCACAGGCGAGCGCCACATGTCTCATTTGGAAATGCCAAAGGGATGATGAAAGTGCTTTAATATATCTATCAGGTTTTAATATGTTATATAACAGGTTACTAAAATGGTTACAAGATGCATGTGCTTCAAATCAACGATGATGTTATATTCTGGATGGAAAAGGTGCTTGATGGTTAGTGACAAGGCTGGTGACTGTGTTGAGTGAATAGGTTTGCCGATGGTTGAAATCTATGGTTGCTCGCCATCGCATGATTAGAAGTTGCGAGGTCTTTATTGATTGCGATATCACGGGCGAGCGCCACATGGATTTATTTGGTGATGCATAATATGGTGGGCCCTTACTGTCGTGATGGAGATCATGTCAGCTTGTTTTGGCAACCATTTGATGATCTGATAGAAGTGAAAGATCAATGACTGATATAATAGGCTTGGCTTGCTTTATATTCACTACTCTAAGTGGTGCCATAATTTTAAATTTAATTAACATACTCTAAAACCTAATGAAACCAAGTTGTAGCTCATCAAATTGGAGAAGTGAAAGATCAATACCAGCACTGAGGAAGAGTTTGGAGGAGTGAAAACAAGGTCAATACCAGCACTGAGGAAGAGTTTGGAGTTAAAACAAGGTCAATAACAGCGTCGACGAAGAGTTTGGAGGAGTGAAAACAAGGTCAATACCAGTGTCGAGGAAGAGTATGGAGGAGTGAAAACAAGGTCAATACCAGCGCCGAGGAAGAGTATGGAGGAGTGAAAACAAGGTCAATACCAGTGCCGAGGAAGAGTTTGGAGTTAAAACAAGGTCAATACCAGCGCCGACGAAGAGTTTGGAGGAGTGAAAACAAAGTCAATACCAACACCGAGGAAGAGTATGGAGGAGTGGAAACAAGGTCAATACCAGCACCAAAGAAGAGTATGGAGGAGTGAAAACAAGGTCAATACCAACGCCGAGGATGAGGTTGAGGGAACTCAGGGAAAATCGACAACCAAGGGACAATGAGTATTGTAAGTTTAGCACCCCCATTCTCTTTAACCTACAATTTTCATGCCTAGTTTCCAAAGATATTCTCGTACATTGGCACCCCCATTCTCGTAAAATGGTATAAGATAAGACAAAAAAAAAAAAATAGCTTAGTCTTTCACATTTTTATCGACCAGCCTCAGGTCTTGGAAAAACTCCCATAATCTACCCACATATTGGTTGTTGGTGGGAACATGTTATTCTTTGTTGTATGACCTACCTCAAATCTTATGTCCACAA
>CM021106.1:148204617-148394705 GCA_007115665.2 Sequoiadendron giganteum | reverse complement strand
TCTAATCCCCCTGTAGTTCGACAGCTATCTGTCCGTTGTTTCTGTGTGTTTCCTAGTTCAGTCTCGGTTTGAACTAGCTTCTTTTTTACCCAGAGGGCTCTCGTGTAAAAAGTACAACACCCTATAAATTCTACTTATTTTATCAAAAACAATAAAATATATTCTAATCCAGAAAAAATTATTCAAAAATTATTGTGAATTGTGAAAACATCATATTTCCCGTAAAAAGAAATTAAAAAAATTGTTCAAATTTTATTTATATAAATCAACCCCTAAAATCTCACCAATAGTCTATTATCAGAATAAAACATCAATGATCTTTCATGTTATGATGGAAACTAATCTGAAAATTAGAATCTTTACCTAGTATATTTCCAAGACATCTAAATGTTAAATGTAGATAATTTCTCCCTACTTTCAAATTTCAGTTATTTTATTGTGTTGCGTTGCTCTTTTTAACCAAATAACTACAGACCTGTTTGGGCTGCAGTAGAGAAAAAGAATAGCGCAAGTATTATCCACCTAAATTTCTCCATCTGCTCACACACAGAACTCTGACAAATTCAAATAAGTACAATTGAATGCAATATTGAGGGTAATGGTTCTTATCAATTGAATCTTGTCATTTTGAAAGAGTGGAATTAAAATGGAATTTCACATCGGTTTGAATGTTTCATACACTATTCCAAGAGCCATTTCAATAGCAGGGGAGACCCACCTACACAGGAAAAATTGTTTTCAATAGCTTAGGTGGCTTTGAGTAATGGCTGAATTTTCCTCCACATGTGCTAAGTTAAAATAATTCCAAGAGTAAAACAATTGAAGTCATAGCAAGTACTTTATTACTTATTATGCAATGTAAAATAGGGTATGAGGTTAGTCTCTAACTTTTTAATGTTAATTCTCTTTCAATAACTGAATAACTGAAGTACAAGTGTTGATACCAAATGTTATGTTTTGCAAGTTGGATTTCACTCTTGATTAGTTTGGGAAAAGATTTGTAATGGAAAGTTGAGGTCTCTTGTATAGAGTGTTTAGTTTGAGTACACTTGTATATAGTGGTTTTCTTTGTTCTTGGCCTTTTACAAGTATATCAAACAATAGGAATTGAATCCCTCTTCATAGACTTTGATTTGTAGAAGTACTAGTGTTTGGCAAGTTTGATTTGAGCCCAAGATTACTCATTTTCTTTGGTATTTGGTATGTACTAAGAATTTTTATTGGGTGAAAGGTGTACACATTAGAGTGGCTCTCCCTAAATTTATACAAATTAGAGTCCTTTAAGCACTTATTTTCAACTTACCCTCATGCTTAGGATGCTTGGAAGTGGTGCACAATCTTTTTTATCCTTTTCATGTAGGATATTTTCTTCTTGGATTGTTGGGGCTACAAGCCCATAGGTTAGCTATAATATTAAAATTTAGAAAAAAATTAGAGCTTCTATTTCCTTTTAGCTCTAGAAAAGTAGAAATACTCACTTTAATGTAAATGTTATAGATTGGTGTTTTTCTCACAATGAAAAAGTTACTACGTTTTCTTATACTTATTTTTAGATCTAAAGGAAGTAGGATAAGGTAGAACTACAATTCCAACACTTGAAGGACATCCTCAACCATTATGGGAGTGTCTAGTCTAGTATGTGTAGAGACTTGCTTGATGGAAACACTCAAGTATTGTTTCCACTAGCTTTCCATTGACAGAGCTACTCACAAAATGAGTTGCTTTTTATTTCTTCTCTAGGGAGGAGGTAGAATTCATTCCCCTACCTAGGAATTTGTTTTGAGTAGATGTATGAAAGGAAGCAAATGTGCATAATACACTTACAAAACTAATCTATGAGAGGAAGTAGGTGCAAAGATTGAACTAATCATATAATCAAAAGGAAATAAATTCAAAAACAATAACATAATATAATGATTTATATGAGGAAAACATTTTCAAGAGAAAAAACCCCCACTCCAAAGCAACTCAATGAATTATTCAATAATCAATAGTTACAATACACTTGCAGAGTATAAATCTTAATGGGAGTATCACCAACAAGAGATCTAGAGCAATTCTAGCCACATAAGTATATGCAAGAATCACTATTAAACCCTTCATCTCAAGCATGTAATAAATAGAAGAAATACATAAAATTGTCAACTAGTCATTATAAAATCATGAGCTAAAACCATCCAAAATGTAGCACCAAAATTCATAGTTAAAAATTCGATGTCCAATCCCCAAGATGAGTCCACAAGTTGAAAATAAAATATTATTTCCACTTGTCATAAGTCCATCATAATCCACTCACTAACTTGGGCATTCCATTTTTTCTCAATTATCTACATTCAAATATACATACATACATACATACATATATATTATGATGTCATAATACTTGTTATAAGTTGGTAAACAAGTGTAACTCCATTTTACGACTCGCTTATGTGTCATAGATGCTCTAACATTTATGATGTGGGAGGCTCAACTTTTGGAGACCATGAATTTTGATTTGGAAATTCAATTGAGCCCCACCTTGTAAAATTGTAGAGATTGAAGGGGTCTACGTTCCTATAATCAAGGACTAGCTATGGTCTATTCTAAAAAATTTTAAGAAAAAAAGACTCTATACCCTAGAAATTGATTTTTGTTATGTGTCATAGATGCTCTAACATTTATGGTGTGGGAGGCTCAACTTTTGGAGACCATAAATTTTGATTTGGAAATTCAATTGAGCCCCACCTTGTAAAATTGTAGAGATTGAAGGGCTCTATGTTCCTATAATCAAGGACTAGCTATGGTCTATTCTAACATTTTTTAAGAAAAAAAGACTCTATAGCCTAGAAATTGATTTCTGTTATTCTATATTTCAAAAATTATATTTTTTGTTATTATTTTAACATTAGGGTGTAAAATTGAGACATATTTCCTAACATTATCCCACTTTTTGAACACCTAACCAAAGTAAAGGGAGTGCCAAAACTATAAACTAATTACTAGGGTTGAGAGGCCCATAGACTCATAACACTAGCAAAACTTCTATGTTCTCAATGGATTTTTCAATGCATCTACAACATTATACAAAGTGTTAAATTCTCTAGCATCACCCTCCCATCCTCTACCATTTAATGAACAAATGGTACTAAAAATCAATGTTCTTAGTCGTCAAATGAAAGATTAGGTTTTTTTCTAGACATATAACACTTTGATTGTCATATAAAACTAAAATAGCTCCCTAACTTAGCCCCATATTTGAACATAATCTCTTAAGCTAGATGACTTCTTTACAACCATGAGTATTTGCATGAACTCAACTTCTATAGTGGATAAAATGACCACAACCTACTACTTTCTTGTCCAATTGATAACACCATTATATAAATGGAAAATGTAACCACTAACAATAAATTGATCACCATCCATATTATAATAGATGTAATGATCGAATTTTGATCTCAAACCTAACACAAAGGAATCTGGCATCACATCCTAGGAGTTTTTTTTAAGACCATACAAATATTTTTTAAATCATAAACCAAATATTCTTTACCTTCTTCCATGTAGTGTATGACTATGTCATGTAGATCTCTCCCTCCAAATCATTATGAAGGAAAATTATATTCACATCCATTTACTCAATCTAAAGATCAAAGACAATTGCAATAAAAATAATAAGAATCAAATGGATATCAACTTAGCAACTAGATAAAAATCACATTACAATCAATTCCTTCAACCTGAGAATATCCTTCCATAACCAATCTAACCTTATAATTCTTGACAATACTATAAAATTGATTTTCCTTTTGGACACTCATTTGTAACCAATGGGTTTTTACCATCACACAAATGTACTACATCCCATGTGTGATTTTTATTCACTACAACCATCTCCTCATCTATATCTTCTCTCCAAGAGTCAAAATCATCTATACCCAACACCTCCTTCATAGTTCTAGGCTTATTTATGTTAGTAATTGAAACAAAAATGCATCTCTAATTAGGACGAGTATACATGTCTAGCTTTTATTTATACTGAGTATACCTCATGAAGAGATAAGGTCAAGGTTCTACCTATTCTTTGAAACTATATGAACTTTCCTCCTCTTTAGGTCATTCATGAACTTATAGTTCAACTTTCTCAAACTTTAGAGGTAGTTGAACATCATCTTTCATCTTATCATTTTTTTGGCTACAAAACTATAGGAGAAGGGATCGTGTACACAAAGATGGGGGACCAGAAAGTGGAAACAACTACTTTTTGGTCCATCCAAGATATAATGTGAACACGTTATAATGCACTCATGTTATGACTATCACAAAATAAATAAACAAGATGCCAAAAACATTTGATCCCAACTCCTTTATCTCTAGTAGTCAAATGTGAGTGAGGAATAGTGTGAATGCATTCTAAAGCTAATCAAATTTCCAACACAATGCCACCACGACATCCATGAGGAAGAGGAGGTATATTTTTTAGGTTTTCAATGTATACATTAAATGGGATATCAATTTTGCAATTATTTTGATTGAAAAATAAGAGAGGCCAAACTCATTTGAGCCTGACCCCCTTTATCTCTAGTAGTCAAATGTGAGCGAGGAATAGTGTGAATGCATTTTGAACTCGATAAACTTGCCAACACAATGCCACCATGATGTCCATGAGGAAGAGGAGGTAGGCTTTTTATGTTTTCAATACATGTAAATTGAATAGGATATCAATTTTGTAATTATTTTGATTCAATGCTTTGTAATTTTCAAGAATTGAAAATCCTTCAAACCCTAATTCACCAGTTGATGAAAACCCTAGTGAAGAGCATGGAAAACCAAATCCTCAAAAAAATCCTCCATATATCCCTCAACATCTTCCTCAAACATAAGAAAACCTTATAGGTGAAATTAAAAACAACAATAGGAAACTCCAAGCATTGGTTGATAGATTAAAAATCCAAATGCAACTAATTTATGTCAAACAAACCTTGTCGCCTCATTGAAACATATCATCTAGATCATACATACTCCATGAGTGAAAAAATAAGTTACATGTGGTCTTATACAAGAGAGGAAGAAAATAAATTTTCTTCCACAAAATTGTCATACCAACAAGTGAAATAGAAGGAAATATTGAAATTTGATTTATGTGTATTGTTCATTGATCCAAGAACCAATGCATCCATGCACACAATTTGCAAGAGGTTCCCTAATCATTAGTGATAACACCAAGGAATGAGATATTTTTTTGGGAAATGTGGTGGAAAAATTTTAGCCATCCTTCATGCATCAACAATGAGGTCCCATACTATCTTTTGAGAAAACTCTATTATGATTTTGTCCTCAATGAGATTCTAAAATACTTTGATATGCATGACTTCTAGGGAAAATTCAAAGGATTTACATAGGATAGAGAGGGGGAATTCCATTCCTAGGAAAAGGAACGAAGACCCCTAGCTAGGACAAACATTCAACACATCATGATCTCTTCTATTGTGAAGGAGAGTATTGAGGTGGAGAGTTTATAGTTCAACAAATCCTTCACACAAACATTGTCACAACACAACATTCCTTTTGTATAGGGTGACAAGCGTGAGGCTTCTAGGTATTGATGATCATCTCACCTTTGCCAAAATTGTGGGTCTATTTGTGATTATGGGTCTAAGGATGCTTGGGATGAGTGGGGCTACAAGTAGGTCATATCCATATTCGATGATATGGTGTTTATAGATGAGTTATTAGGTATGGAATTATGCATTGATGGACAAATAATTTTGAACAAGGTTAAATGTAATTTATTATAAATTTATTTTTAAAATCTAAGATTATAACTATATTCATCTATTGTGAATTAAAATTAATGTAAATTGTATGTAACAAAATTTCAAGCTCAAAGTATTCATCCAATATCTATCATCTCTTCAACTCCTAATTTTATGACCATGTTGAGTCGACATGTATGTATTTGTAAAGAAATAGTAAATATAGTACATATAAATATGTTTTCCTTATATGAATGGTAATATTAAAATTCATATTTGATAATGAACAGGTGGATATTAGACCTTTAACATCAAGACTATCATTGGGAGTGGTTGTATAAGTTTCGTTGAGGTAAGTTTTACTATTTTTAATCATTATGTTTGTAAATAATGTTAGGCAGGTTTTGATAAAATATTGTTGTTCTATTTCTACTTGATGACATCAGTTCAAACTCCTCTTGATATTAATGGCACAATGGAGGTAGGCAATACTGCAATAGTTTTTTCTTCAATGCCTTTGACAAAGGTATGACCCAAATTAGTAAACTTTAAAGTATATTTCTTGTTTTATCCCACATCTATTACTATAAATTTGAATGATTTTAGTCTATAGTCTAATTTATTTCTTTATTCTTGTCACAATTTTAGTTTGTGCACATGCCCCTCATATGAATGAAGAGATGCAATGAATGATTAATTCCAATTATCATCTTGTGGTAAGTGATTATTCACGTATATGTCATTTTATATTTCATTTTCTATATAATATGTATATTTATATAGTATTAGGTGGAAATCCAAAAAAATAATAGAGAGGATGTAAATTCAATGAGTTCAAAAGAAACAAATATTGGTTACCTCTCCATCTACTCAACAGAAAAAGATTCATCAACTTTTCCATCCCAATTCATAGGACTAATTATATTATGTATTTGTTGTATGCCTATATGATTTTCCTATACATATATTTATTTTACAAACATATAAAATTCTACGCCTATATGGCTTTTTCGTAAGCCTATATGATTTTTTTCATAAATTATTATTTTACCAAAATACAACATTCTATTCCTATATGGATTTGTTGTGAATACATATTTGTTTTACCAATGTTGCTTATACTTTTTATAAAATTAGGGCTTAGGTGAGTAGTATGTTACACATGTTATGCAAGTAGTTTCTATATGTCTTATACTCTTCTTTGTTCTACTTATATTTTTCTAAAATACTAAGATCCACTATTTCTCCATTTGAGTAATGTTTATAAGACTTGTGGATGCATCTAAAATGATTAAAAAAAATCTAGTTTTTAAAAAAATGGACAAAAAATCACCGCCATGACCACATGGATCATCATCTGATGAAAACTTACCACCTCATGAACCTTTTTATCCCATGACCATGACAATAGAACATATAAATACAACCTCTCAATACACCATAAAAAATATTACATGACACATGCATCATGGGAGCATGCACAAACAAAACCAAACATCTAATTGAAACTTTCAACGTGTAACTCATTAACATATATCTAATTCAACATACAATTATAAATAGTTATTCAAAATCTATTCATTTAATTCCACCTCACATGCATACCATAATAGGCACTTTAAGATCAAATTTAAAGTTTTCAATCACTTAGCTCACAAGTACATACTTGGTTACAAAATCTATCCTAATATGAATATCCATCAAGTATAAAATCTAAAATGACCACCTCATTCTATTCTTCATGGTCACTTAAATAGGGTAGCACCTTGTCTAAATACATAGCTAGGTTCTAGCTAAAAACCTCATACTTGGGCATAATACTATTTTCCTCGCATGCAAAGCTAAAGCCTTCATCAAAGAAAAAGGATTTTATTTTTTAGCAAGGTAATTTTTATATACAGGATCTAAAGATAAATGTGAAAATAAGATGAAACATAGAAGTGGCTATCAATGGATCTGCATAGGAAGGGATAGAATAATAATGAGTGATGAGGTGGAAATTTTATTTTTTTATGGGGCTAATGAAGTATGTATAGGAAGATTGAACAAGGATAAAGAAACTAGAGCCTATATCTATGAAAAGTTAAAAATGTGGAGTGGTGCTTGTGAAAATGGGTATTGGGATGGTTTGATTATGAATAAATGGCGAAAGGAGAGTTGGATTTATTCATAATCATCTAAATATGGTGGGATGAGGATGATTAATGCCAATTTCAAAATAAATAGAGGGTTTGCTCGAGGATACAAGAAAAGTAGATACACCTAGCAAGTTAGAAGTGTTAGAGTAATAGGTTGTTTACTTGATTAATTTAATCATGTTGATTAATTAATTAAGTCACCTTTACTTTATTTCACTTAAGCTAAACTTAGGAATCTTTATTTTTCATTATTAAATTAGTCATGTTGTCTCATTCATTATGATCTTGACACTTGTCACATGCTAATTTAATCTTCATCCTAGGGTTCTCACTTTATGTTTTGATCTCCTTTGTTAAGGATTGATCTCTTTGTAATTATTTACTTCTCGGGTAACACATCTTTTTCTTCATGTTTGCAGAGAAAAATTTTTGTGCCTCTTGATCTCCTTTGGTGACAATTATTTGCTTGCAAGTGTTCATTGGGATCTATGAGGCTGGATTATCAGCTTCTACATGGTATCAGAGCTCCAGATCTGCAAGCTTTGTGTTCCTTTTTTTCATGAGATCTTGCTTTGAAGCGGTTTTCAAGTGCATCCAGGGTCAAATCAAACCTCTCCATTGAATCCAAAGCTGTCAGAATAGTCAAGATTGACCTTTTTTTGTCAAATTTGGCTTTCGTTTGTCAGATTTGTGAGGGTTTGAAGAAAGGTCTTTTTTGCCAGATCCAGGGGATGCTTGATTTTTTAGAGCGTTTTGAGCCCAAACGGACCTCACCATTATGTTCGCAGCAGCCAAAAACCCTAAGATCGACTATGAAATCGTCGAAATCTAAGCAGTTGACCTCTGAGGAAAAAATAATTTCCCTGTACGGCCTCATACGACCTTCTGCACCTGGATCAAGAAAAAAATTTCATGCCCTCGTAAATTTTTTTATTTTTTGGCTTTTTTTTGTCAAAAAAATTAAAAAAATACAATAAAGTTTTTTTTTAATTTTTTTAAAAGAATCAAAACAAAAAAATAGCCTTCGTACGGGGTACTCGTAGGTATCTATGTACGTAGGCCTGCGGGCGCCATACTACCAGTGGTAGGTCTGTCGTCCAGTGGCAGCTCTACCGTCCGGTGGCCCAAACAAATTATTATTGTAATTTTTTTTTATTTGTTTTTTTATATAAAAACATTTTTTTTAAATAAGGAAAATTATGCAAATACGGTGACGGCCATTTGGCCATCAATTTTAACCCCATATTTTTGTTGCGTCAGTCGTTTGGTCGTCAAATTTAATCCCGCAGTCTGTGTTTTTTTCCCTTTGAGGGCAGTTTTCTTCCAGAGGCCATAACTTTTGCCCATGGTGTCGAAATCAAGCAAACAAGATATCATTGGAAAGAGGATTTAGATTAATTCCCAATGGTGTAGGTATTTTTGGGATATTTTTTTCTTAGGACTCTATTATTTCCAGTCAAAGTCAGATCTTTTTTTCAAGAGTTGCCTTCAGTGTTTTCAGCATAACTTTTGCATACGATGTCGAAAATGGGCAAACAAGATATTATTGGAAAGCTGCTTCTGAGATCTATGTAGTGGTGTAGGTGGTTACCATATTTTATTTTTGGTTTTTTCCCAAAACTCCTTATTCTCCGTTGTTGTCCTTTTTGGACCTTATGGGCTCACATTGCATGTATTTTTCATCTATAAACACACTAAAATAAAGTGCCTCAGCTTTGTATGTGTAGTAGTGGGATTCTTACACATCAATTTGTGTCTTATTATTCTCGCACTATGATATAAAGTGTCATGGGGGGGTTTGATGTTATACCTTTGTTTGCAATCATACCTATGTCAAGTGAGTGTCTCTTCCACGACAGCAGCCTCATGTGTGTGTGCCTTTTGTTTGCACACCCTTTATATCTGCTTGTACTTTCATGTCTACACGTTCAGATGTTCTTGGTTCTTCTTCATGCACTACATTCAGACATTTATTTTCAATGTACTTGTCATACCTCTCCCTTGTCAGCATTATGGGGGGGTTTCTACTATTGGTGCTAATGCTTCTTTGCACTAACTCATTTGATTGCAAAATCGGACGAAAATGTTTGATGAAAGTTATATAATCAGATGTATCATCGGGTACTTGTGCGAAATTTTCATTTTTTTTAAATTTTATCCGCGACGTTCGTCAGAATTTTGACGGACTTGCAAAGTTAAATTGTGGCCAACATAAATAAAAATGAGCTCGACTATTTATTGTGGCAGTGTTTTGCTCGACGATTTTCTTGGGTCGAAAATCAGAAAAAACTCAAGAAGATATCAGGTGGTTGAGGGTAGTCATTGTCTTTTTCCAAAATTCATTTGTTAAGTCAGATTTGTACTTCCAGGTTTGAAAATCATATTTTAAAGCAACATCTCATCAGATTTCATTTTTAGTCTTGTGCATTTTTAGAATTTCATTTCTAGATTTTAGACCCGAATTCACAAATTCTTTATAAGGGAATTGTTTATAACTAATGGAAAATTCTTCATGGATTTGGACAAAGATTATATTTGCAAGGTTTCAATTTTAACCCTAATGATCAATTTTCAATAGATTTGGGAGCCATAACTAGATAATATCAAAGGCATAGGGATAGTTGCAAAGTGAAATAGTTGTCAAGATTCAGGCCTAGAGGGTTGAACAAAGAATTGGGAATGTTTGATAGTGGATGGTTAGAGCCATTTAGCTATGATATTTTTGAAGACTACTTCATAAAGATGTATTTTTTCATTTGCCAAGTTTTAGAAATAGATTTTAGACCTTAGATGTCAGTGTCTTATAAAAGCAGTTATCGTATATCTATTACCTGAAGTTCTTGAATTCATCTTGACTCTATACAAATGTATCTATTTTTTATTTGAACAAGAAAGAAAGAAAGCAGCCAATTTGTAAATATTGTGATATATTTAGAGCAACAAACTAAAAAATGAAAAAATGAAGGTCAAGGCCTCTCTATTTTTCTCAGTTCACTTAAACTTTTTAGATGCTGCCAAACATCTAGCAAGCTATAACTATCATGCAGATTATAAGATTTCTATTTTTTTTGTACTTTGGAACAGTTTACAAGATGAAATTGTCTCCTCATGTAGAAGTATAAGCTGCCAAATTCCTTCAGAAGTTGGTACAGGAATCAAAAGGTGAACCTGTCAAATTGGAAACCAAAATTTTTGTGGTAAGAAGAGTTGATTTTGACATGAATGGAATGTTGTAATAGCTTTATTAAGTAATACAATTTATTTACTTATTTAACAATTTGGTGATTTGTGTGTAGATATTCCACCATATGAAACTGAGTGGAAAATAGCACTCCTTACCTTATCAAGTAATATATAGGTAAGATGTTATAAAAAATAACTTGTGCTTTTAGTGAAGCTAGTCAGCCTACTCATGATTTTCCATGCTTAATTTTTTCCTTTTGGATTGAGCTACTTATGATAAAATTTTAACTTTCCTTGCAACATGTGTATTACCCTCTCAAGTTTTTAACTGGTTAAAAGAAATCTCTTATAAAGGATATAAAATTCCTTAGTACTTTATATTGTCCTTTATATTAATGGAGGCATCTGACTATTATTTATATAATTCAACTTTATTTGAGAGTAAGCATATTTAATCTCTATGTGGTAGATTCAGACACTAAAAGAAAGTATTTGACCTTATTAGGAAAAATAAAGCAAAAAACATAAAAGTGCATCACATCTCTGTTGAAAGTGATCCCAAATCCTTTGTGATACCTGCCCTCTAGCAACTTGACTATCCTTTGTCTTTTAGGTTATGCATGATTTTTTTCATTTGATTTCAATGGCCTTGCATAACACTTGAAGAAATTAATTGTGGTAGCTGCTTGAGATATTGTCCATGCACTCCTTAATACACTTGTAGGTTTTCCTCTTTTGAATCTTTGTGAGATGGAAATATTTATTAGTTTACCATACTGCTATGAAGAAAATGAACCCTTGACAAGATTTATGATGTTTTAAAAGCCCTCTTGACTGCTTAGTTACTTTTCTTTATGTATCTTTTAAAGTTCGCCATACTACCCTATCACTGTTATTATTAATTTCAATGCCCCCTTCATGGTTATGACATGGACTAATCATTGTTTATTTGAATAGTCATTGTTGGAGTTGAGAAGATACAACACCACAGAAGCCCAAAAGATCTTTGCAAGCAAATAACCTGTTACAAGCAGAAGCAAAGAGAAACAAAAAGGAAATGCTCAAGAATGTGGAGCAATGTATTCACCTGAAAAATGTAAAATGAATAATGATACAAAAGATAGTTTTCAACTACATATAGATGAAAACCCTAAAAAGGAAAACCCTAGGCTTGCACAATAATAATTAATAAAGTAATTAATTATCATGCACCTAATGTTAGCTTAAGTGAAAAAGAGTTAAAAGGAAACTTTACGTAATTAAACAAATATTGTTTAATTAATAAAGTAAATGTCTAATTACTCTAACACCCCCCCTTAAGATAGACATAGGGAGAAGCTAAAACCTAGAAGAAGCTACTGAAAGCAAAAGAAAAGGGTCCCGGCAACAAAGCCAGATCAAGTACCCAAGTACAATGAAATCTCTATGAAACGGAGAAAAGGAGAAAACCCAGTGGGAAAAACTCCTCTCCAAAAAGAGATAAAACAACATGCTGAAAGAAACATGAAGGAAGGAAGGCCTCATAAAGACCCCCCAAGGACAACTTCCTTCACCCCAAGCATAGAGCACAACTAAAGATAGCGCGGAGATGCAAAAGGTTTCGTGAAGATGTCTGCAACCTACTCGACAGTGGGAACATACTCCAAGATGAGAGAACCATCTTGAATCAACTGTCTAATGAAATGCATATGAAGCTCAATGTGCTTCGTCCGCTGATGCTCCACCGGGTTGCGCAAAATGTGTATAGCACTCTGATTGTCACACCAAAGAATAGTGGGACTATCAGGAGGAAAACCAAACTCAGTCATCAACTAACGAAGCCATAAAATCTCCTGACTAGCGAGCACTGCACCTCAGTACTCAACCTCTATAGATGATAATGCATGAGCAATCTGCTTCTTGCACGACCACGTGATAGGACTAGAGCCAAGACAAAAAACAAAGCCAGAAGTAGACTTCTGATCATTGACATCACCAGCCCAATCTGAGTTAGTGTAGCCAACAATGTGAGGATCCCCTAATGTGTAGTGAATGCCATATGAAGTGGTGCCCTGAATGTACCTCAAAATACGCTTGGCAGCTTGCCAATGACTCTCATGAGGATCATGTGAGAATCGAGAGACAAGACCAACCGCAAAGGAAAGATCAGGACGAGTGTGAGTCAGGTACAACAAACTGCCAACCAACTGCCTGTAAAGTGTAGCATCTACTGAAGGAGTGGGGCAAGTAGTAGTCAAAACAACCCTTGACTGAAAAGGTGTGGGGGCAGGCTTGCAATCAAGCATGCCAAAGCGCTGAAGCATATCAAAAGAATACTTCTGCTGGTAAATGGAGATCCCCTCTGAAGACTGAATCACCTGAAGACCAAGGAAATAGTGTAGAAGGCCAAGATCTGTCATCTCAAACTGCTCCATCAAGGCTAGCTGAGAATTTTGAATCATAGAGGATGAGCTACCTATGATGAGAAGATCATCAACATATAGCACAAGAATTAGGATCTCACCCTCAAGATGCTGAATATAGACCGTGTGATCAGAATGACAATGAGTGAAACCAGTGGAGAGCAAAAAAGAGTCCATCTTCTCATACCAAGCCTGAGGGGCTTGTTTGAGATCATATAATGAATGTTGAAGTCTGCAAACCAAAGAAGAATCATGAACAAATCCCTGAGGCTGCTCCATATAGATCTCCTCATGTAGGTCACCATGTAAGAAGGCACACTTCACATCCATCTGAAAAATGAGCCATCCTCTAGAAGCTGCAAGTGATAATACAAAGCGAATAGAATTCATCTTGGCGACAGGGGAAAATGTCTCGGAGTAATCAATACCCTCAACCTGTGAGAAACCCTTCACAACAAGACGTGCTTTGTACTTATCAATAGAACCATCAGTAGTATACTTGGTGTGATACAACCATTGGCACCGAACCATCTTTCTGCCCTTAGGAAGAGGATAGAGATCCCATGTATTATTCCTCATCAAAGAAGAATACTCTTCCTCCATGGCACTATCCCACTCAGGGTGACCTGTCACCTCTGAAAATCTCTGAGGATCCTCTGAAAGAGCATGAGTCAAAAGACTAGAACCCGTAGTATGAGAACGAGTGCGACAAGTGTCTGAAGGATCACCGGCCATAGATCATGCTGCCTCAATAGTAAAGCGAGCCCATTTGGGCCTCTGAGGTGGAGCAAGTGGAGGTGGAGATGGAGGATCATCAATATCCTCATCAGAATCCTCAAAATAATCTTGAAGAGCTGTAGTGGGTGGAGTAGGTAGTGAAGTAGACATTGGAGACAGGGTATCAACTGGAGGAAGGCGCTCATCAAACTGAACATCCCGTCGAAACAAGACCTCTCTGGAATCAGGATCAAATAACCCATGTTTCCTTCTTGCATTGTAGTTACCTTTGCTTTTTCTGCATTTGTTTGTAGCTGCACTGTTGCTCATCTTAAGGGGGGTGTTAGAGTAAAGGTCTTAACTTAATTATGTTGATTAAGTTACCTTTATTCCCTTCTTAAGATTTCACGTTAGTTTGCATAAAGTGACATTTAATCATTATATTAATTATTAAATGTTATCCTATTAGGGCTTCTATTAGGGTTTTATTAGGGTTTGCATGATCTCCTTTTTATAAGGATTGATCCCATTGTATTTCAATTCAATTCATTCTCTCATTCTCTCTGATATATACATTTTCAGTTTTCAGAGAACCCTTGCTTGTTTGTCTCCATCTCTTCTTTTGTGATAGGTTATTTGCATGCAGGTGATCTTCGGGGTTTGTGGTGTTGTATTTTCTCAACTCCCCCAAACGCTCATGCCAAAGCTGACTCACTGAATCTGCATGTGCTATAAGAGATGAACTTGTACCCTCAGAAGGCACAAAGCCATCAAATTTGTAAAGACAAGATGTAGTATCAACACTACCAGTAGCCACAACCAAATCAGAATCATGGAGGTCCTGAATAACCACATCATGTGGTGAGAACTCAACTATCTTACCAGAGCCAGTGTGGCAAATCTGATAAATGGACAAGAGGTTCGTCGAAATGTTAGGAACAACCAAAACATCCTATAGAGTGCCTCCATCCAAAGAGACAGAACCTGAACCCAAGACGGAAAGCTATGAAGAGTCACCCACTGCAATCTGTGAAGTACCACAAGAGGCAAGAGAAGTGACCAACTGTTGAGTGTGAGGCATATGGTGAGAAGCACCAGAGTCTAAAATCCAAGTGGACCCATTGGTCAATGCTCGTGCAGTGAGAGCATGACCCTTCCTTGTGGTGGAAGAAGAAGAAGACGGCGGTGAGGAGATGTGTTGCTGCTGCATGGCCTCCTCTAAAGCCTCTAATCGTTTCCAACACCTGGAAACTGGATGACCTTGCTTGCCACAGAAACTGCAAGTGTCTCCTGATTTCTCCTTAGTCTTGGAGGAAGACTCACCAGACTTCGAAGATTTCCCATGTTTGGGATTAAATGGTGGTTTGGAATCAGACTTAGGAGGCGGTCTGGAGGAATGCTCACTACCTGCAAAATCTTTCTTGGGCCTCAGTTTCTACTTCTGTTTCCCCTTCGGTGATTGAGCAACCAATGCTTTGCTCTTTGAACCTGAGAGCATATCCATCTGAGAAAGGTGGGACTATTCCCGAGACAAATGCTCACAAAATAAATCAAAGGTAGGCATGGTAAAATTGGCAACCAAACCATCCATGGTGGAGTAGAAGGAGGAAGCAAATATCTGAAATGGACCACGAAGCGTCGAAAGAATCAAATAAATGCACGCTGTGTCTGTCTTGTTCTTCCCACAACCCTGTAAAATAGAGCGGATAGTTTTGAACTTGTTCAAAAAGTCCTCAATAGTGGGGAAGGAATCAGGTAACAATGAAGTAAGCTCTGCCTCAATCTGTAATGCACGGAACTCATTAATGGCCCCAAAAAGTGTCTCAAACTTCAGCCACATGGCTCGAGGAGTGAGCAAAGCATCAAGGTGAAACAAAAGATTGTCTGAAACATGCAGGCATATCAAACCCATAGCCTCATCCATCTTGTTCCTGTGCTGCATAATCTCAAAAGCACGCTGCAACTGAGGCTGAACCTCATCTAAACAAGACCATAACCCTCATGACCTGAGTAGCCTCATCATACGAGACTTCCAAGTGTGATAGTTATGTGATGTGAGTAGCTCAGCTGAAGAGTCTGCCATGAAACCCTGCACCTGTACCTGCTTGTGTTTTTTATTATTATGTGATCTTTCAGAATAGATAGAAGATGCAGAAGGGTTTGTATTTTTGAGAGTTTTGGTGTTCTAGTTTTCTGATATAAATGACAGAAAGCAAGAGAAAAACACCCCCCACAAAAGATAAACCCAAACCCTAGTACAAACTGAGAAGAAGGAAGCAATGCATAAGCAAAAAATACTTGAAGAAAAATTCTCATGTACCAGGTGAAAATTCTGATAAAATAGATCATGTCACTGAATAGAACATGTTGAGAGCTTTCCAACGCCTATTCAAGTTTGAAAAACGGAGTCCGTTTGCATCTTCTATGACCCCGGAAGTGAAGAAAGAAGACCTCACTTTGACTGGTAAAAAATATCTAGACTATTAAAAAAATTAAAAATATTTCTATACCATCAGATTGGTGCCATTCTTAGCTTCCCAACGCATCTTCGTGTTCGGAAAACGAAGCTAGGATGCCCAAGTTATGCCCATTTGACCAAAAATGACATAATAGGGGGTTCGAAAGAAAAAATTAATCCTCAAGGGCTTAAAATTCAGCGGCCCCAGGGCACATGGCAGACCAGGGGCGAGTGTGCAGGAGATGGCGGCGCGCGAGTGGCATGGCTAGTGGTAGGCGGCGCGGCCGGTGGCACGCAGGCGGTGCTCGGGCGGAGGGGACTAGGTGGCGGGCCGGCAGGGGCGGTGGTTTAACACTGGCAGCGCACAATATAAACCAAAAAATGATTTTTTTTAATTTTTTTTTTCCAATTTTTGTGCATTTTTTGCTTCGTACGGCCCTAGGGCAAAAAAAAATTTGCCTTCCAAATTGACTATAACCAAAATCGACAATTTGACAGTCGATTTAGGGGTTTTTGGGCGCTACGAATCCAATAGCACTATCCATTTGAGCCCAAAGTGAACCCAAAAAATGGAGTATGCTGAATCCACCCAAAAAAAACTTTAGAACCCTAGATTTGCTTCCAATGCAAAATCTCAAAACAAGAACAAGCAGCTGCAAATCTGAAGCTCTGATACCATGTTGGAGTTGAGAAGATACAACACCACAGAAGCCCAAAAGATCTTTGCAAGCAAATAACCTGTTACAAGGAGAAACAAAGAGAAGCAACAAAGGAAATGCTCAAGAATGTGGAGCAATGTATTCACCTAAAAATGTAAAATGAATAATGATACAAAAGATAGTTTTCAACTACATATAGATGAAAACCCTAAAAAGGAAAACCCTAGGCTTGCACAATAATAATTAATAAAGTAATTAATTATTATGCACCTAATGTTAGCTTAAGTGAAAAAGAGTTAAAAGGAAACTTTACGTAATTAAACAAATATTGTTTAATTAATAAAGTAAATGTCCAATTACTCTAACAGTCATGATTGTGATCTCCTTTTGGGAATCTATAGTAAAGTGTCATGCCTTTCTTTGAAGTCCATTTCCTTAAATCTTTTCTCTTTGCTCATTGCTCTTTACCTCTATAGTATCTCTATATTGCATATACATAATAATAACAATTATGGTGATAACTAGTGGAAATGGGTATAACATCAAGCATCATAGAAATGTAGTTTATATTTGCATAAATAATACCTCGAGATACTCATATTGTAGCACTAGTCAAAGAATCATCATCAAACTATATTTGTTGATCAAATACAATGAAAAATAAAATATATTAAAATATAAAACATTGATCTTTTCTATCTACTCCACTGTAAATAATAAAGACTTCCAACACTCAAATTGGAGGGAAATTTCTATAGTCTTTATTATTTACAATGGAGTAGATAGAAAATATCATTGTTTTATATTTTACTATATTTTATTTTGCAAATAGCATTGGACAGTAAACTAGCCAATACATTGTCAAACATAATGATTGGACCCTATGAATAAATAGGTTATTAATCTTTAATCAATTCACATGAGAAATCATACTGACCAACAGTATCAATGAAACTTTGATACTATATAACAATGACTAGTCTCAGTTTGGTGACATTTCAAGACCAATGCATGAATATCATTTGGGCCTCATGACATTGAACATTGTTTTCATTCAGCCATGATATAATGTTCTTACAGGAAGCACAATACTAGTATGATTGAATGTATCAGAGGAAATAGGAGTTAGAGTAGATAAAAAGAGAAAAAAAATATTGTAGTGTAACCTTATTATTATATAAATAAACAAAAAAATAGTAAGAGTAGGAACCCCAAATATCATGTTCATTGTCTATGTGAATATGTGTGGAATAGAGTGACCCCTTATCTATTTCAATTGTTGATAAGGTTACAGTTTATTCTTATTCTCCTTTGCATAGTATAAGCTCTAACCAATTTTTAATATTTAGCTTAAAAGTCAAGATAGTATTCCATATTGATTCTATGTCAATAGGAGGGAGGAAGTTGTATATGGATTCTAAAATAAACATTGTAACCAAAGACATGAATTACATGGATGGAAGAAAATTCAATACAAATGGCAATAGATTTGACATATAAAACCAGAGGATGGCCCTATGATATTTTGAAGCACTATTGTAATGGTGAAGTCAATTTAGATAGAGGCTTGCTTCATAAGTAGATGGAAGTGTACGAGACATTTGAAGTTTCTTGTGAGAACAAGATTTAGCTTAACCTACAAAACTAGGCAAATGAAGTGTTGTCCTTACAAAACAATTTTTTCGAGAGTGTGGAAGTGAAGGTCTACACAAGATTGTTTGTATGTATTGGATTCAACATAAATATGTTAGGATAGGTCTCAACAATCATTTTAGTCTTTCAAAATGATATCATCCTTATTCATCCATACACTAATTTTTGTCAGATGGATGTAACCATTAAGGAAAACCCTTTCATTATTCCCTTAATGGATTGAACTTTCAAGGAGGCCATCTAGTGGTGTTTCCTATTGATATCCAAAGCAGGGATGTGAATAAGACTAATGACTATGAAGGCTATATTGTAGATAAAATTCATAGATCTTTTAACTTTATCAAGACATATAATAAGGTGGTCCACTTCAAATGAAACTCTTTATTATGCCATACTATTTTATTTCCAGAATTTATTTGTGAAGTCATATTTGTACTTCCAGGTTTGAAAATCATATTTTAAAGAAACATCTCATCAGATTTCATTTTTAGACTTGTGCATTTTCAGAATTTCATTTCCAGATTTTGTTGTGCAAGTTCAATATTCTAATTTTAAGAGTCTAACAATTGGAAATCATAGTAAAATCAGAATTTAATAATTTCTGGAATTAGCATTTTAAAGTGTTTTTTTGGGTCATTAACTTCAGACTATCTTCTCTTTTGCAAGGGTGGTTGCATGCCGAATTTTTTTGGTGTAAAATATCATAATTATTAGATTTTGTTACTTGTCTATGATTAAAAATTATTGGAGTGTGACTTTTATATATTTTGAAGATCTAAATATTCAAGCTTGGTAAAGAAAAATCATGCCAAATAATATTAGTCCAGAACAAAATGAAGAGTCACTTGATAGATTGTGGGCTAGATTGAAAAGAAAGGGTGATGGGAAATGTTATTGTCCTTGCAATAATTGCAAGGGCTTAAAGACGAGAAGACTTTTAATCACAACAGTTGACAAACATTATAGGCAACATGGTCACATTGAAGGGGGGCATGGTTATCGTCCATTGGTAAGTTGTTCATTATACGTGTTTATATTGATTGAATTTGTAAATGTTTATATTATTTTTATATTTTATATTTTATATATATAAAAAAAATCACTTGATCATGATCATGGTTTATTTGTGTCTGTCATTATTATAAAGGTGGGGCACCCTAGGGCACATGATATGGATTATCACGGCCCAGAGAATGTGGTTTTGCAAGCGGAGGAACATGGAGCTGTGAATATCGAAGATGAAGTTAATGATCCTATGGAAGAAGATGATCATGTGCTAGAAAACACAATTGAAGATGATGCTACAAATACATTGATCCATGACACATTTAGTGGCACAGCTGATCATGTTGATCGAGATGACTTTGATGATGTTCATGATTTACCTGTACTTCAGAAGGCATATGAGCCCCTTTATGAAGGCTCCCAAATAACTCTTCTCTCTACTATATTGTTGTTGGTGAACTTGAAGGTTATGAATGGTTTATCCAACTTAGCAATCTCACGGATGTTAAGGTATGTCATATATGTCATCTTTTTTCATCTATTATAATTGTTGTTAGGTCATCACTACTAAATAAAGGATGACATATGTACCATTAATATTCTTTATATTAACAAATTAGTTTTTGTTGTAGATTGATTGGTGAATTTTTGTTACCACCATCAAATATTTTACCTCGCTCATACCGAGATTTATCTCGCATTATGAAATATATTGGAATGGAGTATCAAGAAATAGATGCATGTCCGAATGATCATATTAAATATCATAAACAACATGAATTTGCAAAAGAATTCCCAAAATTTCATATCAATAGATATCAAATAAATCAACTAATAAAAAAGGTGCATCGCAAGGTTCTTTGTTATATTCCCATTATTCCACGTATGCAACAATTATTTAGGTGCGAAAGCTTAGCGCAATTTATGGATTACCATGCACGGAATAGAAGTGGAGATGACATTCTTCGAATGCCTGCGGATGGTTCTTCATTTAGGGACATGGAGGAAAAATGGCCACACTTTAAAGAAGAACCTCGTAATCTTAGGCTTTCATTGGCAGCGGACAGTGTCAATCCATTTGGAGAGCTGAGATCTATTTACTCGGTGTGGCCTATTTTTGTTATCAACAATAACATTCCTCCATGGATGTCAATAAAGAGGGAGCACATAATGTTGGCAATGATTGTTCCAGGTATTTGTTTACATCAATTTTCTTTAACGTAGTAGCATCTCATTTGTATTAATTGTTGCATAATGGCTTATATTTTTTTCATTTAATAGTCATGCACATTAATTTATATATATTGCAGTAAAATGGTTATAATAATTATGTAATGTTTATGTTCATTCAACTAGGTAAGTATCAAGTTAAAGATATGAATGTATATATCGAGCCTCTTATCGACGAGTTACTAAAGTTATGGAATGGTGTCACTATGTATGACGTATCTAGACCAATAGGACAAAGACAATTTCAATTCCATGCAATGCTTGTATGGACAATTCATGATGCCCCAGGGCTAACACATTTTTCTGGTATGTTATAACGTTCGACTGCATGACTTTAACGATATTTAATTTTATGAAGTAGATATCATGCATGTTTTTAAAATAATCTATTCATTATATATAATTATAAAAATTGACATATTTAATCCAATTATATATGATTTGTAGGTCTTCAAACAAAGGGAAAATTTGCATGTCCAATTTGTGGTCCAAAGATGAAATATCGTCGTTCAACAAGTTTAGGAAAGCAGGTTTTTGATGAGTATAGGCACTTCCTCCACAGAAATCATAAGTATCGAACTACTGAAAAACATTTTTTCAATGGGAAAGAAGAGACCACATCAAAACCATGAAGAATGACACCTCGCCTATGGAAGTTGGAATATGATAGAATTAATCCTCAAGGTTATACATCGGATCAAATTATTTATCTATCATATATGATATGTTTTGAATTCATATTTTTATATTGTGTTGTGTTTACTCATGCTATAATTGACAATGATTGTCGTTGTTAATTTGTTTAACTTATATGCTTCATGAAGTTCATCAAGGCATTAATGGTCGGCTTCCACAGGGACTGAAAATTTATCCCAAACAATTTAGTAGGTTGCCCTACTATGAGTAGCTACAAATTGTGCATTTATTTGATACAATGCATATCGGAAAGAATATGACAGAAACGTTATGAAAAATATTGGATGGAAGGCATGACAAAGAAAAAATTGTCAAAATTTGTAGTGACATTCAGGAAGCCAATCATGCAATGAAAAATGTCATTCAATTAAATAGCGATGGAGACCAAATTAATATAAGTGCCCTTGCTTGGTTATTAACGGAGCAACAAAGCAATGCTATAAAAGAAGTCATACGAAAAATTCGATTTCCCACAGGATTTGTTGCGAACATAAACAATATCATAACAAAGAAAGGTGAATTTGGGTCAGGGATGAAAACGCATGATTGGCATACCTTCATTAAGGTAATTATTCTGGTATATTATATATATATTTGTATACTGCATGTACTTTTCAATGTATTATGTTTACTACTTTTGGAAAAATAATGAAAAGATCATTTTATAATTGTTGCAGTGCGTTCTACCTCTATCTCTCCTAGACAACTTCGATAACAATGTCAAGCAAGTTATATATGATCTTGGAAAATACATTTGTTAAGTAGTGATATTTGTTTAATTCGTTGTGTATTTTTGATAAATCTCGTTAATATGTTTGTGCCTTGAATCACTTGTAGATGGTTGTCATCTAAAGCAATCCATAAAGAAGATATAAATTATTGGAAGAGAAAAATTCTTCGTCTAATGTGTGAAATGCAAAAATGTCTACCTTCGACATTTTTCAATGCATAAGAACACTACCTCATACACCAAGTTGAGGAGATTGAATTGTGTGGACCTGTACACACAAGGTCAATGTGGATGGTTGAGAGGCAATTGAATTTTTTGAAGGCTTTGGTTAGACAAAGAGCACATCCTGAGGGTTCTATGGTGGAGGGATATATGGTATACCAGACCATGGTGTACATTACTAAATATCTTCCTAAGTTTGCAACAAAGATCCATGTAGATCGCATTTGGGATCCCAACTCCATTAACAAATTAGAAGGGGAGTACCTGATGGGGAAAGGTAGATTGAGGAAAGTGATAGGTAATTATAAGATGGTCATGGAGATTAATTAGAATACATTTTACATTTGGTTTTTATGTATATTGTACTTATTTAATTATTAATCTTCAATATACATCAATTATAAATTAAGGTCGTATACCGTGGTAATTAACTAATTATACGTTGTTTGTGAATTTCAATTTTTTTTTATACAGTTGGTCGAGAGTGGGATGCACTACATTTGTACGTCGGAAACAATCTTGATTGGATGATGGTATGGATTGAATGATGTCAACAATCTGGTTGTGCATTAATATGGGAAGGTGTGGCTTCATTAGTTAAAGAAGCTCATCGTAATGGAGATTCCAATGTTACACCAAGGGAAATTGATTTAGCATATGTTTAAGAGATAAACAGGTACGTATAAATATATTAATCACCCATATTATTTAATTATTTTCAATTATATTGATGTATATATATGTTGAGATTTTTTTCTTTGCATACATTCGGCCAAGAATAAATATGTTTATCAATTGATGATATTGCAATAATTTTTACATGTTTGACATATTGCAGGTGAAACACCACAAGGCTATGTGGTGCAATGGTCATAAATTTTGAATCAAAAAGTTGGATGACACGAAGAAAACTTGTGATTCTAGGATAACTGTAGTTTTTCAGGTGATTAATGTTTCATCTAGAAGCGGCATACATCTAGAAGTCTCATAAAATCAATACTATGGGATTTTGGATGATATACTTGAGTGTGACTTTAAGTCCTTCAAATTAGTTTTGTTCGTCGTCCTATGGTACATGCTACGATTTAATGAAAATGATCCCGAGAGAACTGTTATTGAACATGATAATGGATTTACCATGGTTAATATAAGGTATTTTGAGCGAGCTGGAAATGAGCCCTATGTTCTTCCAAGCCAATGTGAGCAAGTATTTTACTCAGAGGTTCCAGGTAAACCGGGTTGGTCATATTGTTTTAGACATGATCCAAGAGGAAGGCCGGTAAAGTATAATGTGGTGGAAGAAGAAGATACCAAAGAAATAGAAGATGATGTAGATGATGATCAGGATCAACGGTTAGTTGATGATGTGCCTGACGAAGATGTCAAAGAGGAGGAACTAGATCATGATGATGTAGAAGTTAATGTTCATGAAGATGATATCTATGTGGATGATGACATTATCGAAACTGATATCAATGATGATGATGATGATATGACCAATCCTTACAATGTCAAATCTGGATCGGATGATACATACAAAGAGTTGGATGAAGAAGAAGATGAATGACATTGAAATATATGAGTTATGTGATTGTATTATCTATTTGATATTAATTTTTTGATAGAATTATATTTTACTTATGTGGTTACATAATTAATTCATGATGTTTTAATTTTTATGCCATTACATAATTAATTTTGTGAAGATATGTTTCAACTTTGATTTGAATCTGATTTGAGGGCTTAAGGCATTGATTTGAGTTAGAAAGCTTCATTTCTTTGCATACAGCCCGGTTACCCTGTTTTTGAGGGTTTTGTAGTCCAAACATGATATAAAAGGGATATTACACTTTTTGTGATTACTGTAGCTTGTGTAAGAGGCCCCATGGATACTATTGTAATTTTAGGATGCATGAATAGGGAGTAGGATGAGAAATAAAGAAAGTATAGTTGTTTTCCTCAAGAGTTTTCTGAAGAAAAGCATGTGAAATGAGAGGTTCAAGCCTAGGTTTCAACAAAATATGTATGGGTGATCTGATTTTATGAATTTTTACCCATGTACAAACCTAATGGGTTGTGTGTGAGTTGGTCTTGAGGTCTGGGAGGTTGTGGAAGAAGGAGATTCAATAAACCCTCATGATTTTGGTCTAAAACAAGGGTTTTTGGGTTTGGGCAGAATTTGGCCATACAAGTGGAATTTTTTTGTGGATTTGGAGGTTTGGAGGCTATTAGCTCTCAAAAACGCAGGTAAGAATATCTCAAGAGGTTTCCAATCTCTTGATACATTTTAGGGTAACAAACAAGGCCAAATGATTTGAACCTTCTTCTCTTCAGGTGTTACCAAACTTAGGTGGGTCTACCTTTGCGAACTAAGCAGGCTTAAGTGATGTGATTTTGTTTACAACAATCTATTCACAATGGCAATCTTACAGTGAACAGATATAATCCTAATAAAGTGTATGTGTAATATTAGAATATGTTCAGTTAACAGATGTAAAAAATAAAATGGACAAACAACTTTGCCAATTTAACTATATGTACATTTAACTTTAAGTTATTTTTATTTTAACTAAAAGTACTGAAGTTACAACATACAAATTAAATGATATTTATGATTGTAAAATTTATGATTAAATGTATCTCTCAGAATCCTTTTTGTCCCAATTTGAAAATAATTATATATTATAGAATACATTTATTTAAATTTTAAGATGAAAATAGCAAGGAAAAATCAAACAAATATCTTTATGAAAGAAGTATATTGGCGTGAAATTAAATATGATTTGTATTCCAATGTAAAAACTACAAAGAATGGAAACAATTCTTTCAACACATAAACTATTATGTAGTAGTCAATTAAAATGATCTAAATAGTCTAATAATTTGACCATTAGCATATAGCAATTTCTATAGAGTTGTAGATCTCTTCCATTTCAAAAACACAAAACAATATTAGGTAGATAATCAAACATCTTTCATTTCTACAGTGACTTATTTATCCTAGAGGAACTAGTATATAGTATACAAAGAAAACCAACAAACCCACAACTACCCCTATTTTGAAATAGTTTAGTTTTCTCCCCTTCCTGATCTCCCTAATATTCCCAGATTACTGTAATTGAATGAAAGTAATTTAATTCTTCTTTAAAGAACCCAATTAATCATATCACACAAATACAACAAATGTTCACTGATAAATTGAACATATACTTGATATTTCAACTAAAATAATCAAGAAACATTAGGTCGGAGACAATCAAACAATTGCAGAAATTCAACAAACAACTAATACCAGAATGGAACCACCGAATCATAAATCTTTCATTATCTCCTTCAAAACCTTATACATGCAACATGGTCCTTTTGGATATAAAAATTCTAAAATATTATGTTTCTTGCTATCTATCTTCTATTCTACTACTGCCCTCTTATTCATTTCTACCAAAAATGGATATTTATACATCAACCGTATGAAAGGACACATCCTTTCAGAAATATCTTGTGCTTGAAACAACAATAAATTTAAAAAGTAATTAGGCTCTCTTAAGTCATAAGTGAACTTTCGATAAGTGATCCAAGTAGTCTTGGCACCCATGCATATATGCATCTCCCAATGTGTTTTGGATCGTGATCTCCATTTTCACCATCTTCTCATTCCGTTCACATGCTTCATCTAATGTTATATCTTTCTCGATAGTCATCTTCAGAATCTCCTGTAGTACTGACTCACTTTCATCTTTCCACCTAGTCATTTCTTTTAATGTCCCTCTATCATCAAAGAATGCAGTCAATCCCTTTTTGGTGGCATCGATTAATCCCTACTCATCCCCTTGCAATTCTTCAAAGAAGTTTTTATTCTTATTCATAAGATTATTTGCAACCTCAATTGCAACTTTATTAGTAGAATCCCTCTGGTTCATTTCTTGGAGCTTCTCTAGGATCCTACTATCCATTCTTTCGTGTTCTCGTAATGTATCAAAGTTTTGTGAGTGTATTCCCCAAAGCTTGTTCAACCAGGTTGTTAGACTGGCTTGTCTCTTCTTAATCACTGCAACAAGTGTGTCATAATTTCCTTGAGAATATGCACTCGACCCTTCACAATGGTCTTTTGTTTGTGAACTTTCACCATGGGTGAGCAGCTTGGTTGACCCCATTATAACTCCTAATAAATCTTTCAGGCACTCATTTTCTCTCAAAATTTCTTTCATGGTTAGTTTTGTACATTTCCTTTTCCTTGATCAACACCTATATTTGAGCTTTGTTTAGTTTTGCTACGTTCAGCCCAATCTCTGTTGTCACCATAGGATCAGCCTCCCCAACTTTTAGGGTCATAACATGCCCGAATGCCTTCTCAGTATCAATGACAACTGATTTCATGTGAGGTGGATACAAGGCCCAAATCATTAATGACTCTTCTTTTGGATTGTACTTTGATCCTACATAGACCTCTGTCACCTTTTATGGGCTGAGCTTGTGTGTAGCATTACTATTTTTTAGGAAACTGTCAAAGACTAGTGCAGAATTGAGATCTAATCCTGGAAAAATCATCACACCAGCACTTTCTAGCATTTCCCTTCCCTTTTCAGGGGTCATACCTGCCATCTCTCTTTCCACATCAGTTTTTAAATTACTCAACAACTGTTCTTCATTACCTGGTGTGACATTGTCAACCAGTTCTCTTATCTCTTTTCCCTTTTGTTTACATAGGAATGTCTTAAATTTTGGAGATTTTATAAATTCATCATCTGCTACAAAGGACTTATATTCTACATGCCTTGGATCTGTATCTACACTTTCTTCAATATTCAAATCCCTGGCAGGACAGACGTAATCCTGAGTTCTCAACCTTGACATCTTGTTAGGTAGATGGTGTGGTACATTAGCCTCAAATGTCTCTTCTTCAGAAGGCAACAACTCTATATCTTGCAACTCTTGATTATGTTGTTCAACCACCATTTTTGCTTCCTCTGCCTTCAAGTTCCTAATCATATCATCAAATTGGTAGGGCACATGGTGATACCTCCAAATTTTATCCTTTGTTTAGTAGAATTGATATACCCTTCTGGATCAAAATTATTTCTCAATGGTCCTCTTTTCATGTTATATTGCAGTAACTTATCCAGAATTAGATTATACCCTTCCTTTTCTAATACAGTAAAATCACCGAAGCATATTGTACTAGGCATAAAATCATGTTTTCCAAAAGAACTTAAATTCATAACACTAGAAAAATCCATTTGCCTAACAATTTCCAAGTATGCAATCCTATCGAGAACTGTTTAAGGAAAAATGAATGGTGCATCTTCAAATCCATAAACCCTAATCATGGTAGAATTCTCCAAACAATACCAATCCCCCCAATTGTGGCTAATTGGTCCATTGAAATCTTTGGGCCTAAGAAACCTCTTTATCTCATCAGACAAATAATAAGCACATGGATGATTATAAAACTTGTACAATGGTTTCACAAAATTTTCTTCAAAGCATACAAAACTAGAGTTAGAAAACCTGTTGTCCCAAATAGCAGTCCATGATTGAATAGGTAATGACATGCCTTCCTTATCAAACTGTGAAATTCTCATCTCTTGAGGCCACAACCCTAGTTCTTGTCCGAAGTACAACACTATGTGCATCAACAGTGAGTAATTCCTGAGGTGTAAGATAGAGGATCCACCTTTTATTGCCATCAACCCATAATCGAGCCCTTTAAAAATATATGAGGCATAATCAAAAGGTCTAGAGTTGTGATACTAGATATCTATTGAAATTACCATGGGCACAATTGCCATATACTCAAGGACTTCCATTCCCAATACTTGACCCATCGATAAATAACTGTATTTCATATAGGGCTCAAAAAGATCTATGTGGAATGGGGGTCCTTCACTATCTTCTAGCGGAATTGGTTTACCACCATGTCTAATTTTGTGCAAGGGAAATCTCCAACCCTTGTAAATGGTGTCCATCCTTCCAAATTATTTTTCCAGCTCTTCACATATAATCTTTTCATTGTATGCCCCTTCCAATTTAAAGACTTCGCCTATTGCATCCTCTGATATGTGTATCAATGGTTTCCCAGACGGGTCACAGATAGCTTTAAGTCTCGAATTATAATGAGTGGCCAACAATTTCACCTGTTCAGCATCGACAAAAAACATTAGGGCAAACTAACTTTCCCAGATTAAGCTTCCATGGGTTACATACTAGTTCAAAGTGATTCCTCCGATAGTAATGAAAGCTAAATAGTTCATAACCTCTTATTGGAGTCCATATATCTCCTATGAGCTTACATTTATCATCTAGTTTATCCACTTCTGCCCTAAGTTGTGCAGAGCGTCTGGCTTTGGGTCTAGAGCCAGGTAGTTGGTTGATAAGATCCTAATTCAGCTTATGCTCAGTACCCTTTGGCTAAATTTCAGTTTTTTGCTTTTTCCCTTTCGACTAACCACTTTCCCCATGCTTTCTACCCTTTGATTTTCTTGAACTACTGGCTTCCATTCTTCAAAATTGCAAATTCAAGGTATGAAGAACTTACTATTTTTTGCCCAATATTTTGAACTAAGAGAATACCCTAGTCCTTCGCTTGCTCCTCTGCTTCTTCCGCTGTCAATTTTGCAATGATGTTTTCAATTGAATTCGTCTTGATTCCTGAAATTACTTATGCTCCATGGCGCCACTAATGTTTTAGCTAAAACACGAGCATAGCTGGTTTTTTTGAAACTCTCACTGTCACATCATGTAATTTGTCAGTCATATATTTTCAAATCTTGGGCTATCCTTTTATTTGAGCCTTCACCAACGTTCATTAAACACCTGCTAGGACATCTCGTAGTTTCCCCAACACCTTAATTCTTCCTGATAGTTACCCTTTTGGTCTTAAGTATATCGCTACAACTCCCATCGAAGCAACCTATCGTTGTGACTTTAGTGAGTCGGGCAGACAATCCTCATCTTACTCTGGAGATGTGTATCTCGCCGAGATATTTCCTTCATAAATTTTGATCGCTGAGACATAACAATTTTCTTGTCGATGGAACTGCACTCGTTGTGACCTTCTTATCTCTCCCCAATGAAGTTTGTCTCACCGATGAATTTCTTCATCGGCAAAACCATGAACCATGTCCTTCTGATAATCATTCTCTCCAGACATGTCGCCAAGTCCAATCCTGTTAGTGTATCATGGAAGGTCGGAAAGACTCCTCGAATTCTTCCCAGTAACATTGTCCCATTGACAGAATCCTCCTTTGTTTTATCGGCAAGACTGGATGAATGTCTCGGGCTGACTTTAGGAACCTTAATCCGATGACTCTAGTCTGGCTGATATATTTCCTTGTGCTCCGAGTGGTAAGACATATGTAAGCTCGATATGACTTCATACCATCACGCCAATGCTCATTATCTTGCCAATAGAGATTGTGAACTGTATGTTCCCGATATATATCCTCAAATGAGATTTCATCGGTATGACATTCCCAACCTCTAGCCGATATCGATATGTAAGCTATCATTTGTCGTCGCCCTAGGCGGTGTCCCCTTGTCCATTTAATAAATGTTTTATTTTTGCAGGGAACAATTTTAAATGATCATCGATCAATCGTCGGTTGATCTCAGTCATTCCCCGCAATCCCGTGATGACCCCACCATAGAGTCTCAACTGATTGTGATATCACGGGTGAGCACCATGTATCTCAGCTAGCAATTCTGAAAATATAATTAAATTGCTTTAATATATCTGTCGGGTTTTAATGTGTTATACGGCAGGTTACTAAAGTGGCTATGAGATGCACGTGCTCAAAATGAACGGAAATGTTATAATCTCGATGAAAAAGTTGCTTGACAGTTATGTTCAACACTGGTGGCTATCTTGAATGAACATGATTGCCAATGGTGGAGATCAATGGTTGCTCGCCATTGCTTGATCAGAAGATGCAAGGTGTTTACTGATCGTGATATCACGGGCGCGTGCCACATGTATTTCTTTGGTGATGCATAATGTGGCAGGCCCTTGGTGCTGAGATGGAGATTATGTCATCCTTTTTTAAGGCACTCGTTCAATGATCTGACAAAAGTGAATGATCGACGGTTGGAATTTGAATTCCCATAAAAAAAATATTGGAGTCGTTCGCGCGACATGCAAGTAAGCTTTAATGGCAGATGAGACGTCTACTGGCTCGATTTGATTGACATAAAGTGATTTTCTTTCACTCTATTTTCTCAAAAGGTATTCAAGCACCTTTGCAAAAGCATTTTCAGAGCCAAGGATGAAGTTATGAGCTGTCATAGCAAGGATTTGGTCTTCTACAAAGCATAAACGCTGTGAGCTGTTTTTTGTGCTTCCTAGTAAATTTAATTGAGATTTTGAGAAGAATTGTGTTGTGCTTGTCAGAAAGCTTGTTGATAGTTTTTTTAGAGCTATTGGTTAGTTGAATTGTAATAAATTGAAAGATTTTTCTATAATTTCCTTTTCTGTATAGCCCTAGTCTGTTCGAAAGATTTGAAATTTTAAGGAAGCCCTAGTTTACTTGAGATGGCACCGCCAAAGCAGCATTCTGGCCATGTTGATTATTTTAAGAGGAATTTGTATGATGATTTCCTGGATCAACTCCCGTTGTCAACAAATGATAGGAAGAGGGGTTTGGTTTTGATGCATGGAAGAACCCTAGGTGAAGGATTAGTATGCAAGAATTCCAACATTGCAGATGCTAGGGTTCCCATGACTGGTCTAGAGATGTTTAGGTTGTGGTATGGATAGCAGAATTTGGCTCACCCTTTCTCAAATGGTTGGAGATATGACATGGGGAATCTGGTGGTGCCAAATGTGTTCCCTGATGTGGATTTACTCAGGGCAGTGGCAGCACATTATGACCCTGTTACGAGAGTGATCAGAGATAATGATGGAGGGATTTTATTAAGTTTAAACAAGGAAGAAATTCAACAAGTTTTTGACCTGATTGAACCTAGTCCGTTCTTGATTCAAATAAATCTTGAGGAGATGAAGCAAGAGTATGCAAAGTTAGAGTCACTTTTTAGGTTGAAGTTGCTTCCTCCTCATCTGGCAAGCATAGGTAGTTCAAGGATTTATATCAGTCCAAGTGACAAAGAGCCTTTTAGGCTATGTTGTTTTGCAAACCATTTCTTGGCTACCTTTTATTCATTGTGCCAAATTTTGGGTTTTAACCCTAACACAGTAATGCCAATTGCCTATATGTTTATGGGGGTGAAAATACAACACCCTAATTTCTCTGTGGTTTATGATTTTGCATATTTTTTGGTAGAGAAGATACATGAAGGGTTGTTAAAGTTGCATGTAGGGGATGCAGGCACTCCATTCTTTTGGTATTCCCTGTTGATGTACATGTTCTTGTACAAGAATGTTGACTTCTTCTTAGAGAAGATGGAGTTGAGGCAGGAGGTAAATGGAGAAAGATTACCGGTGCAGGCTTGGACTACAGATTTATCATACAACAGGGAGAGTGTCAGTTTTGTGCAATTTGACAATTGCTTTGCTTCTAGACTCAAGGCTCGGTTGACAGAAAATGTACCTAGGATCCCTGAGGATTTACATGACTTTCTTAGACCGAAGGGGAGGAAGCCAGATTTAAAATTTTGTCACAACTGGGGTGACATTATTTTGTACCCAATCAGCACTGTTTTAAGGGTGTATGGCTTCCAAGGAACTCCACATATCCTCTCATTCAATGTGCCAGCAAGAGTGGGGTTTTCTGAGGTTATGTGGAAAATAGGTTGTATTCATAAAGACAACCTAGCAGGGAAGGGAAAAGGGACTTTTTTCCCTGATTATACCATTGTGTTTGATTTTATGTTCTCAAAGGGAGGATGGGTCCACTTTGGGAGGTTTTTTTATGATTTTCATTTAAGATGTGGTCCCAGACGACAGCATGACCCTAAGGGCTTCTTTTCCCTTTTTAGACAACGGATAAAAGGTGGCAGGTTTGCACATGAGTTCAATTTTCCTGAGGATCTGATCAGGAAAAAATTTGATTTTAACAAGCAAGAATTGAACAAGGAAAAATGGATAGCATATGAGAAGTTATTGGCCATTGTGCATAAAATGGATCCCAAATATGATCCATTAATGGAATTCACCCCATTCCATAAGAAAATTAATTTCTTGAGGGACAAATTCAAGGAGATCATGGGTGTTTTGATAACAAAGAAGTTCAACTTGGAGTTGGACTCCGGCATACAAAAGCCAGATGTGAGGCTTGCTGAAACAAGGCCAACATATCAACCCATGGTGAATTGGACTCTTTATAAGAGAAAGAGGAGTGACAATAGTGATGAGAAGGAGGAAGATAAGAAAGGAAAACAAATCATGAAGGCAGTAGCACAACTAGGTCTGAAGATCAGAGCACCTGGAGGAATAAAGATCATTGATTTGGACTCATCACCACAAGATAATCCTACACTACCACCATCAGAGCCAAGCTCTAAGAGGCAAAGAGTTGAAGAGGCACAAGAGACTCTGATGGATGAAATCATTGTCACATATCAATACATGCAGGTTGGTATTCCTTCCCCTCCCAGGTCAACTCAATTGGTTATGTCTGATATGGATGTGAAGGGACAATGTGTGCAAGATGCCAGGATGGAGGCATGCAAGGAATTTTTAGATGATGATGCATTTGTTAAAACTCCAATTTTCTTACAACTGGTATGGAGAATGAGACTAGAAGAATATCAAGACAAATACAAAAGGAGAAGAGAGTTGAAACCTGATAGGTCTAACCAGGAGAATGATGATGAAGTAAAGGCTAAATTGATGGAAGAATTCAAGAGAATCACTCCTGAGGAGGGGAGGAAATTAGTAACTGAGGCTGGTATGCTAATTTTGCTTGAATGGGATATAGCAGATGATGTAGCATTTAATGCTATTTTAAAATCCAAGCATCCCATGCACAATTCTGAGGAAGAGATCAAGGCAGCATTGCAAGATTTTTCCTTTAGTGAGGAGTATGAGACCCTAGCAATTTGGGCATTGGCACCTCAGGGCAGAAAGCCTAATATTACTAACATTAGCCCAAACCTAAGGCGAGGGTTAATAATAAAGAGAGCCTCTGAAACGTCAACTATAGAGGTTACAAACCTAACTATGAATGTGGCCAAATTGGCCTAGAAGACTGTTGAGAGGGAAGAAGCTGAAAAGCAGAGCTTAATGGAGAAATACAATATTATAATTGGAGAATACAGTAGGGTGTAGCAAAGGAATATTCAGCTGAAAATTGAGGTGGATAGGTTAAAGTATAGGCAAGTTGGGGAGTTCTCAATTTCTCTTGGTATCATGACACTGCCTTCCACATCATTCTCCAATTGTTTCTACTCTGGGGTCCCCCATCCAAACTCCTTCTCTTTGTCCTACATTAGAGCCAGTTGAAGAAGAGATTGAATACTCTGTGGATCCTACTAAGAAGCAGTTGCTAAATAAGATTACAGAGTTATAGGAAGCTTTAAAGGAAAATGAGGAGGGAGCACTTGTAAAGCAGAGTGAAGTTGTTGACAAAGTTTTGAGGCACTTAAATGAAAAGGTTGATGGAAGATTGGCATCAGTGTATTCTTTGTATTCTTTATTTTTGGATGCAATAAAGAACATTACTAGGGATCAGGAAGTAGTTTTTCCCTTATTTGAGAAGTGGATCCTTAGGGCCAATGATTTAGATATCATGTATAAAGCCTCTAGATATTATACAAATAATAGGCCCCAATCATTAAGGCCTACTCAATTTTTTGTAAAGTCACTGCAGGGTTTTCAAGCCTTACCAGATGATTTATGTAGGAAAATCAGAGAATTGGTAAAGAGTTTTGATGATCAGAGTGATACATCTTTACCTAATATAATTGATGCATAGGGAAATGTTAAATCACTGCAGTAGTGGCAGGATAGAGTAGATGAGGTCATCAATGTACAAATCAAATTGATTCATGATGCCTCAGACTATGACCTGTTGGTGAGTTCTATGGACAAGATCATTAGCACCAGCACATTTTTGGAGTTTTTTGAGAGAGAGGCAAATCAGGTAGCGGTGAAATACACACCTTATAGTGCTAAGGTGAATGAGGTGGTTAATTTTGATTAGCCGATAGATGAAGAATATTAGAGATGGGTGGATAAATACTTAACCGAGGAAGAGTAAGATAGAGTTGACTACTGGCGGATAATAGCTCAACCATTGCAATTATAACAGATTCTGGTTATGTTTTGATGGCAGTTTTGGCACAGGTTTCTTGAAGTTTGGCCGATGCATCAACCATTTTCAGTGGATGGGATAAACAAGAAGATTCTCCAGGGACTCAACTGTTGTAATAGATTTTTGAAATGTCACAGGGCGGTCCAAGTGACAAGTGACATGTGTATTTCTAGCCCGATGCTTGTTTGCTCCTTCATTCTCTATAAGAAGGATTTCAAGGCCAAAAATACAGGTTAGCAAGTTAGATAATTTTGGGTCGAGTCTAAGTAAAGTTGCAAAGCAAATTGTAAAAAGCATGTTGGTTCAGTGAAAATGCAAGTTAGGTTTTGTGTCATTTTGTAGTAGGTTTTGAATTCATGGGAGTTTGATGTTTCATGATAGTACTAGCATTTGAATGGGAATGACTCATTTTTAACTCATGTCTCTCCATTGTATAAGCATATCAGAATCTTGAATAAAATAATCAAGGGTTGTTTCGTTCATCTCACTATTGTGGTGTGTATGATTCTCATTTTAGCTTTAATTCAAGGAATTAATTAAAATGCTTGAATGGGGTCATAGGTGGATATGTTTATATAAGGATTTGATAATTAGTATTGGGTTATAATACAAATTGATGGTATTGTAAGGCACTATTGTCAGAGATCTTATATGTTGTGTTAAATCTGTCATGAATCCTTAGATGCTTATGAATTTGACTCTTCCAATGGCATATGGCACTGGTCTAAGTTTTGCTTATTTGTGGGGTATAGTATTTGTTTGTCTTTGCTTAGAGCTTGCTACAAATTGCCAATCAATGACTATCTTTAACTATGAAGTGTTGTTGTAGTTATCTCATGCTCCAAATAGTTGATATTATTGATGAGCAACCAATTCATTTCGGTATTATCCTGTTATGTTGAGCTATTAGATGAGATTATTTTTTGTTGTTAATGTTTTTTATAATATTGGTGCAGAGGTTGTAAACACATTAAGGGATTACCCTCCTAGGTCTTGTAGAGCCCAAAGTGTAGGAGGCTTTGTTAAAGTCCTCGTCAGTTGGTCCAGGTCCTTCGAGCTGCCCTTGATTGGAATTGGCAATTCCATAGGTAGATTAGAAGATAAACTTGGATATAGTAAAATCAATCAACACTATCCCTTGGTCCTCTCTTTTTCCCACTCTTGTATGTTCCCTTCTCTCTTTTTTCTCTTGTTAATTTTGATTTGTTCCTGCTTATTGCTTTGGCTTAGTTCATTTTTGCTTCTAGTTTGTTATTTCATCATGTTTTGTCGAGTTTTTCTTTCGTGTGTCTCTTCTCTTTGGGTCTATCCTTTTCTATTTATTGTTCCTTCTTTCCTTCTTTTTCTAATTCTTGTTTCTCATTATTTTATGACTATTCTTTACATTTTATAAATTATAGGTTTTTTCTAATTACGTCGAAGGCGTATCCTATTTGAGATGAACGAGTTAAAATGGACCATCAACGGTTAATATCGACTATGTACAGTGCAATACGATTGTAGTGATTTCATCTATTCATCGCCACATTTTTTCCCCTCCATTTTTTTTGTTTGTTTTACTTCTTAATATTTTACTTGTGAACTCTGCCATTTTTTCTCATCTGGTGACACCACAATATTTAATGAATGAAGGTTTCAACAAATGAAAACAAATATCTACTTCTATAAATTTAATTTTAAAATTTGTCCATATTTTTCAAGACTCGGACTAAATTGGTTAATTTGAATGTATGAAATAATTGATATAGTTTGGTTTAATATATATATTTTAACTTTTTAAAAAATATTTTCATAATTTAAATATCTAATTTTGTTAATTAAATAGGTGTTAAAAGGTGAAAAGTTAAATTATAAAAATGTCTATTTTTTTGTTAATTAGAAAGAGATTAAAAGTGAAAATTTAAATTATTTGTAATATTTATATATTGAATGGTTTTACTTGTTTTATATATATTAGTTATATATTTTTTATTTTATTTTATTTTTAAATTATAAAAATGTTTTTCTCTTTTTTTGTTAATTAGAAAGATGTTAAAAGTGGAAATTTAAATTATTTTGAATATTTGCATTTTATAAAGTTCGTATATTAAACTCCAAGGTGGTGGAGGATGTTGGCATGAACAGCCACGTTGGAGCTGTAAGGGGAAATAGTGATGGGTGGAAAGTCATGGGCGGTACAAGAGAGCTAGCTTGTCCTATCAATCAACCGAATGCACGGGGAAGACAACTCATATATCTTCCTGAGGTGTAGGAAATATTAAAATCCATTCATTCTTTCGCTTGCATTCAGACAGCTCGCACGTAGGAGAAGGAGGTTGGCGAGGCTGGCGGCGATACTCATTTAAGGCTTGCACAGAATGTCATGGGCATTTGTTCTAGTTTAGTGTTGTGGTTGAAGTTTGTATATTGATTGATTAATTGATTTTGATATCATTTTGTCAAGCGCTTACTGCTGGGAGCCGAATGGTTGCATCCTCAAAATTTTTGATAGAGGTTTCGGTTGCAGGTGTAGCTCAGTTTGGGCAAACACCCCCATTTCGCTCAAGTCTAACGATAGGCTGAGAAGCTTTCATTTCATAATGGATCGACGCCTTAAAATAATTTTGCTCGACTATGAGCCTCTGGTGTTAGTTGCAGTAAAAATGGTCTTGGGTCCTCGTTTTCTGGAGGAAACAGAGTATGGGCGCGATAATTTGCACATGTCTTCTCATTTTTTGGCTTCCCTACTGGATAATCTAGTCTCGAAGATTGAAGCAAGGACTTTAATGAGGAAATTGTTCATACCCGGTCTGTTGGGTGGTATGGATGAGCTCCTTCGAGTGGTGGTGGAAGGGTGAGGATGTTTGTGTGCATTGGAGGTGGTGAAGGTGAAGGATGAAGACACGGTGAATATTTTTCCGTTTATGTTGGACCTTCAGGGTACTGGGTTGATGAAGCACCAGGCCATACTAGCATTTGCATTCATCTTATTGAAGAAATGGTTCGGGCTAATGGCCACTGATAGCGATGAATGGAGGGAGGAATTTGAAGATTTCACATTTCTGAATAAGTTTTTGTGAAGTGTAGTGTATGTTCTTAGTATTTTAGCAACTAGTTTTTTTTTCTATTAATGCAAGTACGAACTAGTTATATTGGTTTAAATTTAGACTATTTAAAGTATTGAATGTTTGAAGCTATGGCCTATATTTTGGAGGATCTGTACAAACAATATATGGTTTTTTGAAGATTTTGCATTTCTGAATAAGTTTTTGTGAAGTGCAGTGTATGTTCTTAGTATTTTAGCAGCTAGTTTTTTTTTTTGTTAATGCAAGCATGAACTGGTTAGATTGGTTTAAATTTAGATTGTTTAAAGTATTGAATGTTTGAAGCTATGGCCTATATTTTGGAGGATCCATACAGACAATATATGATTTTTTGGTTCTTGGTGGAATTGGTGAAATTAGCTTAATCGGTTGTACTTTGGATCTATAAGTATAAATACAATATAATCCTTACATATCAAAAAAAAATTATAAGAAAGAATTAAATAATTATTATTTAAACATAAAATTTATATAATACTTAATATGTATATAATTTATGTTAATATATATATTATTAATGCATTACACATATTTTTTTAGAAAGTTAATCAAGGCAGAAAATTATATTTAAACAAATGTTTATATTATTATTTTACTTTCAGCTTCCTTCGCCCTTGGTTTTACTTGAAAAGCTTGCTTTGCTTTGTATAGCATGTCACATGAAAAGAGAGATGCAATGGATTGCTAACAATAATAGACGGTTAAATGTATCGTAATTTTTTTTACGGGGAAGAAAATTGTTTGGATTTCACTGTAGGAGCATTGCGAAATTTGGAAGGCGTCCTTTTCGATTTCTTATTTTCATTAGCAGTCACTGCTCATTTTTTTTAGGAGAAATTTGTGGAGCTGGTGTCCCCATGTATATTTGATTTTGCTGCTTATTTTTAAACAGTCATTTTAAATTGTATTTTTTTAAATGAATATTTTTAAAAATAAAATCCTCTATTAAAATAAGAACATAATTCAACTGTATTCTTATATTTAATTATCAATCCTTTCCACTAATTTTTATGAACTGTATATTTTTATATTTAATTACCATTTGTTGCTATGTTAATTTTGACAAAGAATTATTGACAGGGAATTGAAATATGTTATTATTGACTAAGAATTAACAAATGAAGACATTCAAATCTGTTATAATTCTCTCAATCTGTACAGACAAGAAAGGATGCTAGCAGAATTTGCATTCAATTTTACACTAATTATCTATGTTGCACAGTTATAAATAAAGATAAAAATAGTTCAAATAGTTATAAAGTTCAAACAATTATAAATAAAGTTTAAAAACAAATCTATGTTACAATTAAATTCTTTAAAAATGGGTAGATCAAAGCAAGATCTATATTTCAAAGAACTGTAATAAAATGTATACTTTCAATAAGACTTAAAATTTAAATTTCTATATGAAAATATGTATCTTGTTGTTGCACTGTATCATTGTAGGAAAAATTTAGAGGGAAAATTCAAAGGGAGGAATTGGAGGTAAATAAAAAGGAGGGAAAGAAAATTGAAAAGCCACATTGCATATTTCACAATAAGCAGTTGCTGCTTATTTTTCACTCATATACACAAACACTCCCTATTCCCCTTCTCTATCTCTCTCCCTCTCTCTCTTTCTCTCACTCTTGACCCCTCTATCCATATCTCTATATTACTCCCTCTCTCCTCTCTATCTATTGAGCCATCTCTTCCTCTCTCCCCATATCTCTCTCTCCATATCCATATCTTTCTCTACCTCTACCTCTACCTCTATCTCCCTATCTTGCTTTCTCCTTCCCTATCCCTCTCTATCCTCTATATCACCCTCTATCTATATTTATATCTCAGTCTTCCTCTCTATCTCTGTGTTTCTCATTATTTCTCAATTTATCTTCCTCTCTCTCCCCTATATCTCTCTATCTTTTCTACGCTTCTCTCTCTATTTATGCATATCTATCTTTGTCTCTATCTCTCTCTTTCACTCATATACACAAACACTCCCTATTCCCCTTCTCTATCTCTCTCCCTCTCTCTCTTTCTCTCACTCTTGACCCCTCTATCCATATCTCTATATTATCCCTCTCTCCTCTCTATCTATTGAGCCATCTCTTCCTCTCTCCCCATATCTCTCTCTCCATATCCATATCTTTCTCTACCTCTACCTCTACCTCTATCTCCCTATCTCTCTTTCTCCTTCCCTATCCCTCTCTATCTCTCTATATCACCCTCTATCTATATTTATATCTCATCTTCCTCTCTATCTTTGTGTTTCTCATTATTTCTCAATTTATCTTCCTCTCTCTCCCCTATATCTCTCTATCTTTGTCTACGCTTCTCTCTCTATTTATGCATATCTATCTTTGTCTCTATCTCTCTCTTTCACTCATATACACAAACACTCCCTATTCCCCTTCTCTATCTCTCTCCCTCTCTCTCTTTCTCTCACTCTTGACCCCTCTATCCATATCTCTATATTACTCCCTCTCTCCTCTCTATCTATTGAGCCATCTCTTCCTCTCTCCCCATATCTCTCTCTCCATATCCATATCTTTCTCTACCTCTACCTCTACCTCTATCTCCCTATCTTGCTTTCTCCTTCCCTATCCCTCTCTATCTCTCTATATCACCCTCTATCTATATTTATATCTCAGTCTTCCTCTCTATCTCTTGTTTCTCTCATTTCTCAATTTATCTTCCTCTCTCCCCTATCTATCTCTGTATATATATCTTTGTCTCTATCTCTCTCTTTCACTCATATACACAAACACTCCCTATTCCCCTTCTCTATCTCTCTCCCTCTCTCTCTTTCTCTCACTCTTGACCCCTTTATCCATATCTCTATATTACTCCCTCTCTCCTCTCTATCTATTGAGCCATCTCTTCCTCTCTCCCCATATCTCTCTCTCCATATCCATATCTTCCTCTACCTCTACCTGTACCTCTATCTCCCTATCTCGCTTTCTCCTTCCCTATCCTTCTCTATCTCTCTATATCACCCTCTATCTATATTTCTATCTCAATCTTCCTCTCTATCTCTATCTCATTACCCCTCTCTTGATCTCCCCCCTCTTTCTCTCCCTCTTTATATCCCTATCTCTCCTTCTTCCTCTCTTCCTATTGCAAAAATAATATGATTCGATTAATGGAGCTTGATTTTCTTCCTAATTCAGAGGTTTTGTAAGTGGATGCATAGTTGGTTTGAACTTATCATTTCTCCATTGAGACATTTTTTGTACGCCATTTTTGAGACATTTTGGTGTACCCATTGCACACCAATGTGCAATTGCTAGTTATTTGTTACTTTTAATTTTTTTGTTTATTTTTAATCTCTTTTCAATTTTTTTGTTAATTTATTTTAAATTTATGCATTTTTTATATATTCTTATTTGTAATTTTATATTTTCGTACAATTTATTTTCTAATTAATTACTTATAATTTATAATTTATAATTTATATGTAAACATATAATTTATAAATTTTATGTTTACTTATAAATTATAATTTATATACTTATAATCTCTTTATAATTTATTCTCTTTTAAATTTGGTATAATTTAAAAACATATTTATTATTTGGTTATTTTCTCTTTATATATTATATATTTTAATTTATTTTCTTCTAATTTATTTTGTTTATTGTTAAAATTATATGTTTATTTTCTTGTTATTTATAATAATTTTTGTTTATTTTTAGATTTTATTCCTATTAATTTTTTTTGTCTATTTATGCCTAATTTATTGTTATGTTTTTTATAAAATATTTTTCTTTTAAACTTTGGATTTTTAATATTTTATTTTTTGGTTCATTTAATTTTTACTATAGAGGGGGTTTTAAAACAACTTATGCCCATCAATTTTCTAAGTCGGGCCCCTTTTGATTTAATGTTTTAATTCTTTCGCCTGACTTTATTTTTCCCTATTCTAAGTTGGCCCCGTGCCCCCATGTTTAAAAACAACTTAAGCCATTGTTTGTCGTCAGCCTAGGTGATGTCCCCTTATGCCTTTAATAAATGTTTTATATTGTGCAGGGAATAACTTTTAATGACGTTGATCAACCATCATTTGATCGCAGTCGTTCCCCGCCATCCCGTGATGACCCCACCACAGAGACTCAACCGATTGTGATATCACAGGTGAGCGCCACGTGTCTCATCTGGCAGTGTTGAAGGGATGATGAAAGTGCTTTAATATATCTGTCGGGTTTTAATATGTTATATAGCAGGTTACTAAAGTGGTTACAAGATGCACGTGCTTCAAATCAACGATGAGTTATAATCTAGATGGAAAAGGTGCTCGATGGTTAGTGACAAGGCTGGCGACTGTGTTGAGTGAACAAGATTGCCGATGGTTGAAATCTACGGTTGCCTGCCATCGCGTGATCAGAAGTTGTGAGGTCTTTATTGATCGCGATATCATGGGCGAGCGCCACATGGATTTCTTTGGCGATGCATAATATGGTGGGCCCTTGCTGTCGTGATGGAGATCATGTCAGCTTGTTTTGGCAACCGTTCGATGATCTGACAGAAGTGAAAGATCGACGGACTGATATAATAGGCTTGGCTTGCTTTATATTCACTACTCTAAATGGCGCCATAATTTTAAATTTAATTAACATACTCTAAAACCTAACGAAACCAGGTTGTAGCTCGTCAAATTGGAGAAGTGAAAGGTCAATACCAGCGTTGAGGAAGAGTTTGGAGGAGTGAAAACAAGGTCAATACCAACGCCGAGGAATAGTTTGGAGTTAAAACAAGGTCAATACCATCGTTGATGAAGAGTTTGGAGGAGTGAAAACAAGGTCAATACCAGCACCAAGGAAGAGTATGGAGGAGTGAAAACAAGGTCAATACCAGCGCTGAGGACAAGGTTGAGGGCACTTAGAGAAAATCGACGACCAAGGGACAATGACAAGTGTAAGTTTGGCACCCCCATTCTCTTTAACTTGCAATTTTCATGCCTAGTTTCCAAAGATATTCTCGTACATTGGCACCTCCATTCTCGTAAAATGGTATAAGATAAGACCAAAAAAAAAAATAGCTTAGTCTTTCACATTTTTATCGACCAGCCTCAGGTCTTGGCAAAACTTCCATAATCTACCCACATCTTGGTTGTTGATGGGAACATTTTATTATTTGTTGTACGACCTACCTCAAATCTTATGTCCACAAAGTTGCTAAAAACATAAGACAATAAGAAAAAATTCAAAGGTACAACTAAAAAAGGGTTATTTCCTTTCGGGCTCATCCACCTCTTATATTTCAACATAGCATGGAATTATGCTTACATAACATAAACTCAAACAAATGAAAGTTTATAGGGGCAAAGGATCTTGAGTATATGCTAGGCTAAGCTAGATCTAATGAATGGAAATAGAGGTATACAGTTCTTCTTTAGTACCTCCACCACAAACATATGCAAGGAAAGGTCTCCTCCCTTCTTGGTAGTGATAACCTCCTCTACACACAACCCTTAAAAATTATGAATAGAGGAATATAATCTTTGAAGAACTCAAAGTTGATTCTCTCCTACTTGATGCAATTATTCATTTTATCCTTACAAACATTTATAGTGATTACTAGAGGCACATAGACCAATTCTTCATAATAGAAGAATTTGATCATACTTTTCCAATGATGGCATTATGAGAAAACCTTAGGTTAAATGAATAATTCCTAGCTAAGTTCTTTAAATCATGTCCAACCGTATAAGAGAAGACCACTACTATGTGTACTTGGATACCATGGAGAAAGGCTCTTTGGGCTCTTTCATCAATCAAGGTATTGTTAAATTTTAACACCTAAAAGTGAGAATGAAGAATCTTTCCTAGGATGGTGGCCAATTATGCTTCTCAACACCTAGATTACAAAATCCTTGTCAATATCATTGCCATCACAATTCAACCTATTGCTTGTGATATAGTCATACAGGTAAACAAATTGGATTTCTTGATAGTAGATACATTCTAGACAATTCAATCCTTGCATCGGAGATTGTTGAATGGGCCCAATAAACTACTCATGATGCCCTTACAATTAAGTTAAAAGTTTGACAAGGCATATGATTGCATCAAATGTCCTTTCATTCAAAAATGATGCCATGTCAAGACTTTCAAATGAAGGTATTTTTTATTTTAAATATTTCATGTCCAAAATGCTTTATAAAAGGAACCTTTGCATGAAGGACCTTCAAATGAAGACCTTAATTCAAAGGTCCTTCATTAGAAGATCCTTCATATGAAGGTTCCTTTAATTCCATCCCATTATAGCTCTTAGAGTTGTTAGAGATATTTTTGTTTCGAAGTAGATATTGGACCATCAAATAGTGTCACCATGACTCTACCAAGATATCCATCAAATTGATAAACCCTAACTTAACAACCACAAATTCACAAGAAAATTGCCCCTGTCAACCCTAGGGCATTAATTCAATGCCAAGTTTCTTTCTTTAACAGACCCCTAAACGCAATGAACCTCTATCATACCATGATGCACACCAATCCACCGAGTTACAATTCCAAAATACTGGGTGGATTGGTGGATGACATTTCTATTTAGCCCTCAAACCCTTACATAGGCACAATAGGGCAATCCTTGTATTTGATTGTTTTCTCCCACAAAATAGTGATTGAGCACTTCAAAACAAATGAAAATGAAAGGGAACACATATATTTATCTACACCAATGATCTCAAAGCATTTCAAGCTTGTACAGATCTATACAACACAAAAGAACTTCAGAAAAATAATAAAAACATAGAAAATTGCTTCAAGAACATGGTATTTGATATGAAATTTTGGTATCAACTTCTCCAATAATTGCAATGGGATGGGAATACAATATGATAGAAGTAGGATAATAAATGCATCATTTGAAGCATCAAACCAATATGCAAATATGAAAGAAAGTGCTAACCCCTTAAACTGAAAAATTTTCTTTTAACTTTAAATTTGTTGGGTAGCCACTTCTTTTAAGTTATCAAATCCTACCATCATACATAATCAAAAAAAAATTGTTTCAAATGAATATGAGCACTAACTTTCACTATTTGAAAATGTTGAAACCTTGTCATAGAGAATTAGAACATTGATTTGACCACTCATCCTACCTTAAAACATACCAAAAGTCTCCTAGCAATTAGACATAGGAAGATTTAAGATGACTTAAACAATTTTTATTGCCAAAGCATAAACTTATGATGACTTTACCAGGCCTAGTACACACTCCCTCCCCATTAACCACTTAGACATATGTAAATTAAATGTAAATTTGCTGCTATTTTTAGTCATGTAAGTGTCCAATAAACCACTTGGTGGTGTTTCCCTTCAAGTTTATTTACTTGAATGAGGAGAAAAAGTCCTTTGATTACAATTAGAGAATACATTTGAGGCCTTGGCTGTGTAATTGGTGGACCATAGTCACATTTAACACTTGTTATAAAGTTTGGGATTTAAAACGTTAAGTAGATTTGATTTGTGATGGACACATTTGGACGGTAGTAACAATAACTTGCAATCTATCAAGACTTGATTACCTTATAACCTGTTAAATTCTAGCGATGAAATGATAGATTAATCATAATGTTACCTTGGGATCACATCACCATGAAAGAACTTCATCCAGCATCCTTATGAGTGCAGGAACCACCAAATAGGTATTTGTCAGATTTTTCTTCCTCGAGCGAGGGAAATTTAGGAAGAGAAGAGGAAAGTGAGACATGTAGTAGGTCTAAAAGAGGGAGATCAACTAGAGGTCAAAAGATTAGAAGAAAATTTCGTAAACGCATGAAATTTTTTCTTGCTGAAGGGGGGTCATGTTCTTATGATGATGAGAGCATAGGTGACATCGAGGTACCCTTGAGGTACAAACATCTACGGAAACAATGGGTACCCAAGGAACTTCCTCCAATAAACACTGATCTTTGTGTCAACGAGAGAATATATTGTATAGCACCATCGTCATTACATGGTTTGGGCCTATTTTGCATGGACGGCATAAAGGTCTGTTATGACAAAGTTATTGAATTGATGGAGTATGTTGGACCCTATTACAGTTACAAAGATTGGATGCATCTAGTTCGATATACATGAAGTATGCGTAGATATGCACTATCAAAAAATTATATACAACTAAAAGATAAGGATCAAAATAAAGGAGTGGCTAGGTACATTGACGGAAGGCCAAAAGCATCAGGGAATATTGCAAGGTTTATAAATAGTACATGACATGGGTCAACAAATAAGCAACCCAATTGCATATTCGATGCATGAGAGGCAAACCGTGTATTCGTATGTGTGATAAAATCAATAACTGCAGGGGAAGAGTTGCTAATCGATTACAATTTGAATCGCTTAGATACAAACAAAATTCCTATGGGGGTGGAATGTACTATATACCATTTTATCCAACCTCCAATTAATGACTCCAATATACCATTTTATTATTATGTTTTTCTTCATAAGTCTATTGGTTTCATTTCGGTAATGTTTTTTATATTTAATTTTTGTCACAGTGGGACATTGATCATACAAGGAAGGCTCTGGCCCAAAGCACAGATTGTGATCAATCTTCAGGTGCTTCTACCCAACGGGTTTACCTCATTGTAATTGTACAAATTAGATACGAGCAAAAAAAAATATTATTATGTTTTTTTCATGAGTTTATTGGGTTAATTTCGATAATGTTTTTAATATTCTTATTGCAATCGGCTGATCGGGGAAAGGCACCAGCAGTATAGGAGAGCATCTATGTGGAGGTGCAATCACTATTATGCGATGATGACATCGCATTTTCCGCAAACCCTATGGATATGATGAGGAAGGCCCAAAAATAATGCAATGAAGAAATCCTTCAGTCGATATTCATAGTGCCTCAAACAGATGAGATAAGAGAAAGGGTTAAAATATTGTCTGAGAGAGCACAAAACTTGCAAGTAAGTTGACTTGCAAGTAAGTTGTCATGAGATCTTTAATTATAACATAAGTTCATTCATGGTTTTATATTTTGTACTCTTTTATGTCATGAACTAAAATATGTGTTATTTTTATAGGATTATTTGCATCCTCATCATGTTGCTGGCCATGATCAGGGTATTGCAAGTGTTGCCTAGGAAGTAGGGGTTGGTACAAGTGTCAATCTTGATTTTCCTGTGCATACATCACATCATCTGACCCCATCATCCGTGCCTATATTGTCGATTGAAATGTCGGCAACACATACTGTGCAGGCATTCGGTAGTGCACCCTCTGATAGTGAACAATGCCACTACATGTGTCAGTTCATGTACCTGGGGATGCAGAGGCCACTAGTACTAGTGATGTTTTAGCAGCATTTCTTGGATCTTCCCGTATTACTAGTACGGGAACATTGTCAGTCACATTTGTGGTGACCGAGGATTTCGTCCCATATAGATAGAGAAGGTCCCAAGTACTTTAAAATGTTTTAATTATTATTATATATAATCCAATTGAAATTTACTTATTGATCACTCTTTATAGACTAATGATCCCATGATCATTTTGCAGGAAATGATGTTTTTTTAATAAACATCTAAGTGATGCCCAAAATCAAGATTTTTTAGAGGAGCTCATTAACCATTTAGTTGTGTTGTTCGGTGATAAAACATTCAACCGAACCAAGGTCCTTAAGAAATTTGGTACCTATCTAAAGTATGTGAGGGACCAATATAGGTCACATTTAGAGAAGAACAGAAAGTACGAGCGTCCCCCCATGATTCTGGAGAGGGCGTGGAAGGACTTGCTGTCAGATGGAAAGAGAAGGCTGAAAAGAAAAAAGGAAAGACACCACTGGGCCAAAGAAGGTATGTGATACTATCAACAATGTAATTATATATTAATTACTCTTTCTTTTTACATAATCTAACGTATTTCAAATTTTTCATAGGCTACCCGACACATCGAAGGCAATAAAGGCAAGACTAGAAAAACACGGGCAGCACAAACATGGCTCTGGTGGTTATATGAAATTAGCCGCACGATTTTTAAGTATCAATAAATGAAATATTGCATCCAAATAATAAATTGCAAACAATTTTGGTTTTATCACACCATAGAAGCAAAACTCATTATCTTATGAAAAAATGCAGGGCTCTGATTTCAACAAAGCACCCACGGAAGAGGGCCTGAAGATTGCCTTCCAGCAAGGCTATGGAACCTTGGCTGAATAGTTAAGAGTCTCGACTGGGCAAACACAATCTTCCACTGCATCCAACATGTAGGTAAATAAACTCAATAAAGTTTATTTAAAATTGAATACTTGTGCAATCTATTCAATATTAATTTCCACCATAATAATGTGCCTATTTGTTTTAAACAAATAAGCGATGATAATACTACACATGACATTGGAATGCAGCCTAGTGAGTGTGGAGCACAACCTGCAGATGAAGGCCATGGTGTGCATCCCGGTACTGGATGTATTCATATTCTATACAAAACGCAGTATGGATTAATACAATTAAACATCTTTAATTGCATTTGGTGTATTAATCAATGTAACCTTTCGTGTTTCAACTTTAGAGCATGTAGAGTGTGATCAACATGTTGAGCATGATCATGCTAGACAAGATCAGGAAAATGATGTGGCTCCATCAGGTAAAGAGGACCACTCTAATGTTCTTTTAAACATATTTAATTGCAATTGGTGTATTAATTAATGTAACCTTTTGTGTTTCAACTCCATATCGGGATTTAGAAGGTGTTTAGCACGTTGAGCATGAGGCTATAAGACAATATCAGGAACATGATGTGGCCCCATTAGGTAAAGAGCACCACTCTAATGTTCTTTTAATTAATGAGATACTTGTAACAATAATAATAAAACATATCAATTTAACATTTCTTTGCTATTGCAGCAGACCCCCCCTTGCAGCGGCATCCACGTTGTGAGTACACGACTAGGTATACATTAAGATCATGAGCAGAGCTCAGAACAACTGAAGGGGGGACAGATGATTTTGAAAACGATACTCCACTTTAGCTTTTTTTAGCTGCAAAAAAAAAACAAAAAAATAAGTGATTGTAATCATATTATGACAACAATTTTTTTGATAATATGTAAAAATTGAAAAAATGAATGTTATATGTTAATGAATGAATGTGAATATGTTAATGAATGAATGTTATATGTTAATGAATGAATGTTATATGTTATTAATGGACGAATGAATGAATGTGAATATGTTAATGAATAAATGTTATATGTTAATGAATGAATGTTATATGTTATTAATGGATGAATGAATGAATGTGAATATGTTAATGAATGAATGTTATATGTTATTAATGCAGGATGAATGAATGAATGAATGTTATATGTTATTAATGAATGATTAATGTTATATGATCGGGTATGGGTAATTGAGAGTGATGTGAGGGGGGGAGGGGCCAAATGTGCTTCGACCTTCACGTGGTTTGCCCTGTTAAATAGATAATATTAAACTATTCTCAAAACAAAGAGAAGCTCAATAAGGTAATGCACTTTTCAATATAATAAATGAATCATTTGAAGCATCAAACCAATATGCAAAGATGAAAGAAAGTGCTAACTTTTCACTATGAACATTGTGTTGTGTGTGGATTTGTTTTCAAAGCTCTTTTTTTATTTTATTTTAGTGGTCTCTAAAATTTGACTTTTGTGCATAACAGGTTAGTGGAAAATTTGATAGCTCTGAAGGGTTTAGAATTTTTATTGAGATAGATACATGGATATTTGGATCTTGTTGTTGATGGGAGGCTTCCACTTAACCATGAAATTTTGTACCATTTGTAGGTATGCGAAAAATTCTCTACTTACATTCATTCAACTTACTGTAATATAATATCTGACAAAAATCTCCTTTTCATTATACTTAGATGGATTTTCATGCCTTGTTCCAAAGCACATGTTTTAGAACAGGCAAGAAGGATGTTGGCAAGGGTTAAGGAATTTGGCTTTACACCTGCCAATTGCATAGTTTACTTCATTCATCTAGCATATTGCCAATGTGTTTCACAATTGTTGGAATCATATCCTATAATTACATAACTAGTAAAATTAAAATATGTAAGTTTCAAATATGGCATTACATATCTTTCTATGAATTTTTGAAAGAAAATATCAAAATGGAGAAGTATTAACAAATAATCTACATAATTTCTAAGAGATCAGGGAATTTTTTTGCAGAGTTATCTTAAATATATTTAAGACAAAAGTAACTTATAGAGATTCAAGCATAATATTGGTAGTCTAAAATCACCAGTCAACACATATTAGTAGTATCTCAATTCAAGAGAACTAGGTCCACTATCAATTCAGTATAACTTAATGCTAATTGGGTATGATTTTATTTGTTCAAGACCAATTTAGATTCATTTTCTGCTCACACTAATTTTATTTACATTTATGTTTTGCTAATATCCATTTTCATTTACATTCATATTCTTCTATACATATTGTGTTTACAATAATGTTTTCCTTAGATCAATTCATGAGATTATTTTGTTCTAATAGGGTTGACTGGTTGCTTGTTTCTTTTTTATTATCAGGAAGTCATCAATATACACTTGGTTTTCCCGCCTTCTCTTGCCTCATGGCCAGAGAGTTTCTGCAGAAGGCATCAAAGTAACCTTCAAGATTGGTAATGAGTACAAGGTCAATATAACTTAATGCTAATTGGGTATGATTTTATTTGTTCAAGACCAATTTAGATTCATTTTCTGCTCACACTAATTTTATTTACATTTATGTTTTGATAATATCCATTTTCATTTACATTCATATTCTTCTATACATATTGTGTTTACAATAATGTTTTCCTTAGATCAATTCATAAGATTATTCTATTCTAATAGGGTTGACTGGTTGCTTGTTTCTTTTTTATTGTCAGGAAGTCGTCAATATACACTTGGTTTTCCCACCTTCTCTTGCCTCGTGGCCAAAGAGTTTCTGCAGAAGGCATCAAAGTAACCTTCAAGATTGGCAATGGCAATGAGTACAAGTTCAATATAACTTAATGCTAATTGGGTATGATTTTATTTGTTTAATACCAATTTAGATTCATTTTATGCTCACACTTATTTACATTTATGTTTTGCTAATATCCATTTTCATTTGCATTCATATTCCTCTATACATATTGTGTTTACAATAATGTTTTTCTTAGATCAATTCATAAGATTATTCTGTTCTAATAGGGTTGACTGGTTGCTTGTTTCTTTTTTATTGTCAGGAAGTCATCAATATACACTTGGTTTTCCCACCTTCTTTTGTCTCGTGGCCAGAGAGTTTCTGCAGAAGGCATCAAAGTAACCTTCAAGATTGGCAATGGCAATGAGTACAAGGTCGGTATAACTTAATGCTAATTGGGTATGATTTTATTTGTTCAAGACCAATTTAGATTCATTTTCTCCTCACACTACTTTTATTTACATTTATGTTTTGCTAATATCCATTTTCCTTTACATTCATATTCTTCTATACATATTGTGTTTACAATAATTTTTTCCTTAGATCAATTCATAAGATTATTCTATTCTAATACGGTTGACTGGTTGCTTTTTCTCACCAAATTGCTCATTTTCCACAAAATTAGATTCTAGTGTGTAGTTTAATATTCACTAGTTTAATTTTTTCTTTTTTAGCAAAATTAGAATCCAGTTCATAAGTTGTGCTTGATGTCCATGACAGTCCCCTTGATCTCATGACTCATCATAGGTTTTATATTTTGCTCCAATTGTTGATCAACATCAAATGTGGCCATCATAATATCATCCATAGCCTCCATATTCTACAATTATTCATTTCTCATTTCTCATACATAGTAACCAAATAATGCAGACCTAGAACTTGGACTGCAGATGTATGCAAAAAATGATAAATCCCTGCCTCTATAAGCCTAATTAAACACAACAACTGACATGTTGTTTGATATTTTAAAGAGTCATATGACTGTCCTTTTTCTACCTTGTAAGCACTTACTCAATGCATACAATAATTTATTGAAATGCAAAGTTGAATGGCCTCTTAACTCTTTACACTAATGTCATTGCATTTTTCAAAATAGGGTTAATCATATTGTGATCTAAATTTTCATAATGAAGTCTTCCAATATGTCCTTTATATTTGAGCATTGATGACAATCCATCTTATCTTTTACAACCCCTTTTAAATGCTCATGGTCTTAGCACATCAACTTTCTCTCTTTGATTGACTTGTCCTTATGTCCTTCCATTATCCCTATGGATGCACTTTAGAGCCTCCTACTACTTTTAAATATAGTCCAAAGTCACCCCGATAAGTATTTTCATCCATTTGTATCTTCATCGACAAGAGATCATGTATCGCTAGGATACTGTGTAGTTTTCCCAACATGGTGAGTCTCCCCTATGATTATTCTTTCGATCTCAAGTATATCGCCAAAATTCTTGCCGATGTAATCTTATCAGCGTCACATAGCGGGTCAGCTAGACATTCATAACTTACTCCGATGGTATAGTTCTTGCCGATATGCTTCCCTCGTGTGTCATGTTTGGATTTCATTGACTTATTTAATGCAAGTATTAATCATTATGTCGATATTTAAATGGAAATTAAATGAATATTTAATGATAGTTAAATTGAAATCGAATTGCAATTATTATGATTTGAATTGTATTTATATTTATTTCGGGGTTTGTCATTACTGATGATAAATCGAGTGCAAGTGAACGTAGGAACAGGTGAACGTGATGGAAGGCAAGAACAATGATCAGGTAGAGTTGTTTAGTCAATTGACATTTATGAATAGATGGGATCTCACACACTCACATAGATAAATATTTTAATGTATTCGCGTTTATCATGCTTGCAAATTTAAAATCTAGTTTTAATGTAATTTCTCAAAATTGTGAAATATGCATGTGATTTAAATGATGACTTAGTTAAATTTGATGAAATTAATTTAAATTAAATGATTAGATTGATTGTTTAAATATTTTATTATTATTTGGAAATAATAAGTTTGAAATTTTGAAATTTAAATGCAATAGATTTTATTTCGAAATTAGATTAGATATTAATAAATAAAGTGTGTTTGAAATTAAATGCTTTTAAAAATAGAAATTATGAAATGAGTAGATTTTTAAATTCAGAAATTGAATTAAAAATCTAAATATGGCTAAATGGGAAATTGAAAACAAAACTCATGTACACTTTGATTCTTCATTCAAAATTTAATCTTCAGTTAACATGAGGAAGAAAATATCTAAAAATTATCAAGAAGCATTCAAAATTGAAACTTGGAGTTTGAATTCTTAACTGGAGATCAAGGAATAAATTGTGGATCTCATATTCCTTGTTTAGATCAATGCATGGGAATGGAAAAAGAGATATATACAGAGAAAATCCGAAATTGGGGACACACAGAAAAAATTGAAATTGACAGAGAATTGGAGAGACACAGAATTTGGAAATTGAGGAGAGACGGAGAATTGGAGAGAAATATTCACATTGAATGCAATTCATTTTGAGAAAGTAAGAAAGGCAGGAATCATATTCCACATAGCCACAGACTTTTTCTTTACAGACAGGAAAGAGGGAGGAGACACCCATCCGTTAAGAAAGAGGCACGCACAGCAAGTGAAGGAGGCACCAAGGAATGTGGGGCGTGCATGGTAAAGGAGGCGCAGAAGTTTGGCGTAGCCTTTGAAGGCTTTCCACATTATTCACCCCACACTCTCCTCACACTCGGTCAGCAAGGAGATACGCGGCTGTGGAAGGTGCGCAAAGTCTAAGAGGAGACCAGTCCACCATGGCCTCCAAGGGACTCCCTCCCTTCACATGCTCCCTACACGTCTCCACCCACAGTAGCACTAAAGGAACTTGGGAAGAGGCATGGCCAGCTTCTTCACCCGCAGCCTCCACATTCTTCACCTCACAAAGAAGTCTCAAAGACCACACAACAGTCACACATCAGGAAATAAGTAAAAGACAAGAGGCGCCATAGAAAAGAACAGAGAACAGAGGATTTAGGGAAAAAGAATTTATATTTTCACTAGGTAGGATTCTTAGATTAAATTTTACAATAGACCTTTCAAATTCTATTTCTAAATTCTGGAAATAAGTATTTAAAATTTAAAGAAAATCTTGATTGATTAAATTAGGAAAGAGAGATTTATAGAATTGTTGCAAAACTATTCATTTAAATTTTATTTAAACAGTAAACAAAACAGACTTTATGTATTTTCCAGATTATTAGACAAGATTAGAAACCGAAGAAATTAGGAAATTTAGATTGGAATTATAAATTAAAACAGTAAAATAAATCTAGGAAAAATCTTTAAATCTGGAAACGATCTTTATTGTTTATTGAAATTTAAAATGATTTGAACAGAAAATAGATAAATTTTGCTGACAGAAAATAATGCTTGTTGACTGAAAATAAATGATAGAATTTAACTTCAAATTTAAAAACGATTTTGAAACAGAGGTTATTCAAACATGGAATTTTCACCTTACAAACGAAACTGTCAAACATAAATAGATAAATGAGTTATTTTAAATCTGATGAACGATTATTATTTATTTTCTGAGAATATGTTAAACTGAAAATAAAACAATTAAACTTGAAATATGATTTATTTAAAACATCAAGAACGAATTTGAAACAGCATTAATTAGATGAGTATAAATGAATGAATGTGTACTCTTTTAATTCTATTTTTATATGTATTTATCTTGCATACTAGAGTTACACCTTCATTAATTTTAATTTACTGAATTTAAACTATTAATTTAATATCTTTTATGGAATTTAATGATGAAAAGAAATGACTTTTTAAACTATTTTCACTTCAAACAAGTTTTCAGTTTGTTGTTTTTAAAAATATTGTCTTTGACTGTTTAGACCATGCATGAATGATAGATGATTCTGCATGTTATGTTTTTTGGGAAAGTTACCTTTTGGGACGGGTGCCGAATATGGGTAAATAGAGAGTGTAGTTTTGCTTTTCCAAAACTGCTTTTATTGTCGTGCATGACATTTTACTTGGCCAAGTAATTTAAGGACCATTGAAACAGATGGATTTATTGAACTCTCTACCATATCCTAGTATCGAACTTGCTTATTTCTTAAATGATTTAGAAAAATGAAAATGCTTGTGGTTTACTAGTAATACTAGGCATGCACCAGATTCCATCTTGCTTGTAGACTGTTTTTTGCTAAGCGATTCGTGCAGGGTCAGGTATTTCTTGATTGACTAAGAAATTACGGGGAAGCGTAAGCTTCAAGGTTGGGCGGAAAAAGTGCCTGATCCTTGTTATCGTCTTCTTTGTTGAAGATTTGCTTTTGGATGGAAGATCAACGGATGGCATCTTCTTTTATGCTTTAATTATTCTTGACATATGTAATGACAAGCTTATGGCGACTGAATGCCTAAGTCTCGAATTGTAACTGATATTATTATCAACCATTGTATTTCTAACTGAAATTGTGTATTATGACACATGTATGTTTTATATTGGAATTAATATGAATTTATCTTATCAACTTTTATGTCATTATTTTGAATCGACTAGTTTCTTGATGTCTAAATGAATGATATGACGACTATATTTTGAATATAATTGAGCTTATTTAAAGTATTTGTCGATGTTGGTTTTAAAGAGTTTTGCTCTTTACATTTGGTATCAGAGCCAGGTTTAAACACTAGGGTCCTTTGTCCATTACGCTAAATGAACATTCCTTGATGCAGGAATTGTGAGACATAATGGGTACAAGAGGTAAAGGAGCTGCTACAAGCAATGAGAATGACAGGATGGATCAAATTCTTGGTCTCTCGAATCAGCAGGGTTCTAGAATGGATAACCTAGAATAGGAAGTTCGAGGTGTTAGAGAGGGACAAAACCCTCGAGTTGAAATTCCCCAAAATCAGGAGCAACCTAATAATGACAATCCAAGGTTTGAAGTACCTAATCCTCAAGCAAGGATTGAAGGGGAGTTGGTGAAAGATTTGAAAAGGGTAGCATCGCCCAAGTTTGATGGTAAGACAATAGGTGATGGAGTTGAAGCCTGGGTTATTGAGATGGAAAAATACTTCGAGCTTAGGAATATGTCCAATGAAACCAAGGCAGTTTGGGTTGCATACCAAATTATTGGAGAATCTGCTACTTGGTGGGATAATGAAAAGACTGAGAAGAAGTTATTACCAGGTGGGACTACATGGGAAGCATTTTTGAACCTGTTCAGGAAGAGGTGGCTTCCACAGCTGTTCTTTGACAGGAAGATGGCAGAGTTCCAGAATCTAGCACAAGGTGGTCTTACAGTTACCCAATACTGGGAGAGGTTCACCAATCTCCTGAAGTATGTACCACAGTATCAGATGGATGAACGGTTCCATATTCGGAAATTCATCTTGGGGTTGAGGCCACAGATTGGAGCTCATGTGGACATTCATAATCCATTGATGATGGATGAGGTCTTTGAGAAGGCCATGAAATAGGAATAGAAGCTACAATAGGTGGCTAATTACAGGCAGAGTGTTAATGCTAAATCTAGTTTTGGAAACAGGAAGTTCCAAAACAATAACCAGAGGGGTAACAATAGTAATCAGCAGATCAGGAATCTGAAGAGGGGAACAAACACCTAGGATAAAGGAGAAGGTAGCTATGGCAGAAACAAGAAGGTGAAATATAATAACACCAACTTCTCCAATATCAGGAATAGGACAGATGATCATTTAGGGCCACGAGGTGGATACTATACTTGTGGAGGAGATCACTATGCCTCCAATTGCACTCAGCGTACAGGAGGTCAATGAGGTGGTAATGATCAGCGAGCACCGCAACATCAGATACATGCAGCGGTTGACAACCGTCAAGCCAACTTTCAAGCTTCACCTATTCAGATGTCGGGTAAGCTTTCTGGTCAATTTGTTTCTATTTTGATAGATACAGGAGCTACTGAATGCTTTATTGATCCTAAATTAGTTGCTAAATTACAAGAGTAGAGAAGAGGGTAGATTCATGTTTATCATGTAGTGATTTAGAGTTACCTAACTTCCAAACCCAAGTTAACCTTTATGTAGCACCGTTGGGTTCATATGATGTGATCTTAGGGATCAATTGGCTAACTGATCATAAAACCATAGTGAACTGTGAGGACAAGGTTGTGAGTTGTTTGGATGATTTTGGACATCCAGTAGAGATTTTAGGATCTCGAGAACCTCTAGAGTTAAGACATATCTCAGCTATGCAGCTAAAGAAAGCACATCGAAAAGGATGTTCCATTTTTTCTATTTTGGTTAGTGACTTGGATAATGCCCAGCAGAGTCCAAAGGACTATCCAGTTCTCAGAGAGTTCTTGGATATCTTTCTAGAAGAACTTATGGAATTACCGCCAAAGAGAGAATTTGACTTCTCGATTGAACTGTTACCTGGAACGAAGCCTCAATCTAAAGTTCCTTATAGAATGACTACTACTGAGTTGTATGAATTGAAAGCTCAGTTGCAGGATTTTCTGAAACAGGGTTTCATTAGACCGAGTGTATCTCCATTGGGTGCATCGGTAATCTTCTTTAAGAAGAAGGATGGGACCTTGCGACTGTGTAATGATTACAGGATGCTTAACAAGGTTGCCATCAAGAACAGGTATCCTCTACCTAGGATAGATGAGTTGTTTGATCAGATGAAAGGGGCCACAGTGTTTTCTAAGATTGATCTTAGATCAGGTTACCACCAGTTGAGGATTAAGGATGAGGATATTCCAAAGACAGCTTTCAAAACTTGGTATGGACACTACGAGCTCACCGTGGTACCTTTTGGCCTAATAAATGCTCTAGCGGCATTCATGAACCTTATGAACAATATCTTTAGAGACTGTTTGGATGATTTCATGCTTATATTCATTGATGACATTCTGATTTACTCTAAAACAGAAGAGGAACGTGAGAAGCACCTGAAAATAGTCTTGCAACAACTTAGAGATCGAAAGCTTTTTGGTAAGTTTTCAAAGTGTACTTTATTTTAGAAGAAGGTTCACTATTTGGGGCATGTCATATCTACTGAGGGAATCTCAATTGATCCTGCAAAGATAGAGGTAATTGTAGGTTGGCCAACACCACAAAGTGTTACTGAATTTCATAGTTTCATGGGACTTGCAGGATACTACAGAAAATATGTGGAAGGGTTTTCTAGAATTGCAGCACCTATTACTTCTCTTCAGAAGAAGGGAAAGAGATATGAGTGGACAGAGAAGTGCGAGGAAGCATTTCAAATTCTTAAACAAAAGTTGACATCAGCACCAATGTTGACTATACCGGATCCTAATGGGCACTTCATTGTGATTACAAATGCATCAGGTGAAGGTGTAGGAGTTGTGCTAATGCAAGAAGGTAAAGTGGTGGCATATGAGTCCAGGAAACTGAAACAGTATGAGTTGAACTATACGCCACATGATCTTGAGCTTATAGCCATAGTGCATGCATTATAGATGTGGAGACATTATCTCCTAGGGAAGCCATTTGAGCTTAAGACAGATCATTTAGGACTTAAGTACATCTTCACACAACCGAACCTCAATGCGAGATAGAGGAGGTGGCTTGAGTTCCCGAGTGAGTATGATTTTGGTATTGAGTATATCAAGGTAAGGAGAACAAGGTTGCAGATGCACTTAGTAGGAGAAGACATCTATCTGCTATGGTGACCACAAGGTCAAATTTGAGGCAACAAGTATTGCAGTATCTTCCAGGAAATGAGCATTATGACAGGGTTAGACAAGCCTTAGAGGCGGATCCTTCAGATCATAGATTTGATGGTTATGTGATGGAGAATGATGGTATTGTCAGATATCAGGGAAGGATGTATATCCCTGAGGGTGGAGATTTGAGGAGGTTGATACTTGAGGAAGTTCATGATGCACCTTATTCAGGGCATCCAGGAGTTACGAAGATGGTAGCAGAGTTGAAGGCTTTGTATTTTTGGCCTAAGCTTAAGAAAGAGTACGTGGCTAGATGTTTGGAATGCCAATGAGTCAAGGCTGAGCATGTGCATCCAGCAGGACTTTTATATCCCCACAATATACCTAAGTATAAGTGGCAAGTAATCAGTATGGATTTCATCCAAGGATTACCTTTGAGCAGAAATAGGCATGATACTATCTTAGTAGTTGTTGATAAGCTGACAAAGGTTTCACATTTCATACTTGGAAATTTGAAGGATGGATCATTGACTCTTGCAAGGAAATTTGTGCAAGAGATATTTAGATTGCATGGTGTACCAGAGACCATTATTTCTGACAGAGATACCAGGATGACATCTAGGTTATGGACTACACTGAATGCAGCTTTGGGAACTAAACTGAATTTTAGTTCTGCATATCACCCACAAACCGATGGCCAAACTGAAAGGGTCAATCAGGTTGTGGAGGACTTACTAAGGATGTACTGCATGGATCAGCAGTACAAGTGGGAGGAATATTTACCATTGGTTGAGTTTTCCTACAACTCATTTCATGCATCATTAGGTATGGCACCTTTTGAGGCACTGTATGGACGGAAATGTTGTACACCCGTCAGTTGGGACAGGATGGAAGACAGGATCATTATTGGTCCAGATATGCTCAAGGAAATGGATAAGCAAATGAAGTTGATCAAGGGTAGGTTGAAGGAAGCAGTCGATAGATAGAAGAGTTATGCTAATAGGAACAGGACTTTCAGATAGTTTGTTGCAAGAGATAAAGTCTTCTTGAGGGTTAAGCCTCATAGGAGCTCTATCTCATTTGGGAAATCATCAAAGTTGGCACCGAGATTTGCGGGACCATTTGATGTACTGGAAGTTATTAATCCAGTTGCATATAGACTAGCGTTACCACCTGCTCTTGCTCGACTCCATAATGTTTTCCATGTTTCTTTGTTGAAACCATATCATCGTGATGCATCTCATATTCTTGATTGGCATTCCTTACAGGTACAGGATCCAGGGGTGGTGCTAGTGGTGCCCATCTGAATCCTAGACAGGCATAGAATTAAGCTATGTAACAGAGATAGTACCCAGTATAAGGTCCAGTGGGACCAGTATACTGAGGACAGTGCTACATGGGAGGATTCTGAGATGATAGACCATCATTTTCCTCATTTTCTTTCATAGATTAGCATTTGTTTTGTGCGGAGATACTTGATACTCTGGTTTTTGATTCACATGTTGTGAACTTTGATAGCGTGGATGCTACTATTATTGTTTATGCTTATGTTTGAGAACTATGTTGTTAGTTATTATTTCATTATGATGGAGATACTATGCTTTACCTATTGAGATACTTTGTTTACTGATTGAGATAGTATGTTATATTGATGATGATGATTATGCTTAATGAATGACAAATAAGACATCGAGAAGATGTCTCTTACAAGAGGGGAAGGATGTCACATTTGGATTTCATTGACTTATTTAATGCAAGTATTAATCATTATGTTGATATTTAAATGGAAATTAAATGAATATTTAATGATAGTTAAATTGAAATCAAAATGAAATTGAAATTGAATTGCAATTATTATGATTTGAATTGTATTTATATTTATTTCGGGGTTTGTTATTACTGATGATAAATCGAGTGCAAGTGAACGCAGGAACAAGTGAACGTGATGGAAGGCGAGAACAATGATTAGGTAGAGTTGTTTAGCCGATTGACGTTTATGAATAGATGGGATCTCACACACTCACATAGATAAATATTTTAATGTATTTGTGTTTATCATGCTTGCAAATTTTAAATCTAGTTTTAATGTAATTTCTCAAAATTGAGAAATATGCATCTGATTTAAATGATGACTTAGTTAAATTTGATGAAATTAATTCAAATTAAATGATTAGATTGATTGTTTAAATATTTTATTATTATTTGGAAATAATAAGTTTGAAACTTCGAAATTTAAATGCAATAGATTTTATTTTGAAATTAGATTAGATATAAATAAATAAAGTGTTTTTGAAATTAAATGCTTTTAAAAATAGAAATTATGAAATGAGTAGATTTTTAAATTCAGAAATTGAATTAAAAATCTAAATATGGCTAAATGGGAAATTGAAAACAAAACTCACGTACACTTTGATTCTTCATTCAAAATTTAATCTTCAATTAACATGAGGAAGAAAATATCTAAAAATTATCAAGAAGCATTCAAAATTGAAACTTGGAGCTTGAATTCTTAACTGGAGATCAAGGAATAAATTGTGGATCTCATATTCCTTGTTTAGATAAATGCATGGGAATGGAAAAAGAGATATATATAGAGACAATACGAAATTGGGGACACACAAAAAAATTTGAAATTGACACAGAATTGGAGAGGCACATAATTTGGAAATTGAGGAGAGACAGAGAATTGGAGAGAAATATTCACATTGAATACAATTCGTTTTGAGAAAGTAAGAAAGGCAGGAATCATATCCCACGCAGCCACAGACTTTTTCTTTACAGACAGGAAAGAGGGAGGAGACACCCACATGCCAAGAAAGAGGCACACACAACAAGTGAATGAGGCACCAAGGAATGTGGGGCGCGCATGGTAAAGGAGGCATAGAAGTTTGGTGCAGCCTTTGAAGGCTTTCCACATTCTTCACCCCACACTCTCCTCACACTCGGTCAGAAAGGAGATACGCGGCTGTGGAAGGTGCACAGAGTCTAAGAGGAGACCAATCCACCATGGCCTCCAAGGGACTCCCTCCCTTCGCATGCTCCCTACACGTCTCCACCCACAACAGTACTAAAGGAACCTAGGAAGAGGTGCGGACAGCTTCTTCACCCGCAGCCTCCACATTCTTCACCTCACGAAGAAGTCTCAAAGACCACACAGCAGTCACACATCAGGAAATAAGTAAAAGACAAGAGGCACCATAGAAAAGAACAGAGAACAGAGGATTCAAGGAAAAAGAATCAGAAAAATACATTTCCAGAATTTATATTTTCACCAGGTAGGATTCTTAGATTAAATTTTACAATAGACCTTTCAAATTCTATTTCTAAATTCTGGAAATAAGTATTTAAAATTTAAAGAAAATCTTGATTGATTAAATTAGGAAAGAGAGATTTATAGAATTGTTGCAAAACTATTCATTTAAATTTTATTTAAACAGTAAACAAAACAGACTTTATGTATTTTCCAGATTATTAGACAAGATTAGAAACCGAAGAAATTAGGAAATTCAGATTGGAATTATAAATTAAAACAGTAAATAAATCTAGGAAAAATCTTTAAATCTGGAAACGATCTTTATTGTTTATTGAAATTTAAAACGATTTGAACAAAAAATAGATAAATTTTGCTAACAGAAAATAATGTTGTTGACTGAAAATAAATGACAAAATTTAACTTCAAATTTAAAAACGATTTCGAAACGGAGGTTATTCAAACATGGAATTTTCACCTTACAAACGAAACTGTCAAACATAAATAGATAAATGAGTTATTTTAAATCTGATGAACGATTATTATTTATTTTTTGAGAATATGTTAAACTGAAAATAAAAGGATTAAACTTGAAATATGATTTATTTAAAACATCAAGAACGAATTTGAAACAACATTAATTAGATGAGTATAAATGAATGAATGTGTACTCTTTTAATTATGTTTTTATATGTATTTATCTTGCATACTGGAGTTACACCTTCATTAATTTTAATTTATTGAATTTAAACTATTAATTTAATATCTTTTATGGAATTTAACGATGAAAAGAAATGACTTTTTAAACTGTTTTCGCTTCAAACAAGTTTTCAGTTTGTTGTTTTTAAAAAGATTGTCTTTGACTGTTTAGACCATGCATGAATGATAGATGATTCTGCATGTTATGTTTTTTGGGAAAGTTACCTTCCGGGACGGGTGCCGAATATGGGTAAATAGAGAGAGTAGTTTTGCTTTTCCAAAACTATTTTTATTGTCGTGCATGACATTTTACTTGGCCAAGTAATCTAAGGACCATTGAAACAGATGGATTTATTGAACTCTCTACCATATCCTAGTATCGAACTTGCTTATTTCTTAAATGATTTAGAAAAATGAAAATGCTTGTGGTTTACTAGTAATACTAGGCATGCACCAGATTCCATCTTGCTCGTAGACTGCATTTTGCTAAGTGATTCGTGCAGGGTCGGGTATTTCTTGATTGACTAAGAAATTATGAGGAAGCGTAAGCTTCGAGGTTGGGCGGAAAAAGCACTTGATCCTTGTTCTCGTCTTCTTTGTTGAAGATTTTCTTTTGGATGGAAGATCAACGGATGGCATCTTCTTTTATGCTTTAATTATTCTTGACATATGTAATGACGAGCTTATGGGGCCTGAATGCCTAAGTCTCGAATTGTAACTAATATTATTATCAACCACTGTATTTCTAACTGAAATTGTGTATTATGACACATGTATGTTTTATACTGGAATTATTATGAATTTATCTTATCGACTTTTATGTCATTTTTTCGAATCAACTAGTTTCTTGATGTCTAAATGAATGATATGGCGACTATATTTTGAATATAATTGAGCTTATTTAAAGTATTTTTCGATGTTTCTTGCGATATGCTTCCCTCATGCTTCATCGATGAGACAAGATGAGTATCTCGCCGATGAAACTTCATTGCTGAGACCACAGGCCAGTCCTCCTGATATATCTTCTCAAGCAATTCTGATTGCTGTAACATTCTTGATCTTTCATCGATATGCCTACATTTGAACGAATAGTTTTTTTTTTTTTAAATTGCATTGTTCCATTGGAATTTCGACAAACCTCCAAAAGTGTCCGACGAATTTGCAATACATCTGATGAACTTTCATTGTAATTACTTGCCTATTTCATCGCGAGTTTGATGAAATGCTGTTATTTTTTTGATCTAAAGTAGTCGCCAAGACTCATGTTGATGTAATCTTATCGGCGTGACATAGCGGGTCGGGTAGACATTCAAAACTTACTCCGATGGTATATGTCTCACCGATATGCTTCCCTCGTGCTCCATTGATGAGACAAGATGAGTATCTCGCCGATGAAACTTCATCACTGAGACCACAGGCCAGTCCTCCCGATATATCTTCTTAGAACTTACTCTGATGGTATATGTCTCGCCGATATGCTTCACTCATGCTCCATCGATGAGACAAGATGAGTATCTCGCTAATGAAACTTCATCACTGAGACCACAAGTCAGTCCTGTCGATATATCTTCTCAGGCAATTTTGATCATTGTAACATTCTTGATCTTTCACCGATATGCCTACATTTGAACGAATAGTTTTTTTTTTTTAAATTGCATTGTTCCGTCGAATTTTTGACGAACCTCCAAAAGTGTCTGACAAATTTGCAATACATCCGACAAACTTTCATCGTAATGAATTGCCTATTTCATCGTGATTTCGATGAACTACTGTCAGTTTTTCAATCTGAAGTATGTCGCCAAGACTCCTGCCGATGTAATCTTATTGGCATGACATAGCAGGTCAGGTATACATTCAAAACTTTCTCCGATGGTATATGTCTTGCCGATATGCTTCCCTCGTGCTTCATCGATGAGACAAGATGAGTATCTCATCGATGAAACTTCATCGCTGAGACCACAGGCCAGTCCTCCCGATATATCTTCTCATAACTTACTCTGATTGTATATGTCTCGCCGATATGCTTCCCTCATGCTCCATCGATGAGACAAGATGAGTATCTCGCCGATGAAACTTCATTGCTAAGACCACAGGCCAGTCCTCTCGATATATCTTCTCAGGCAATTTTGATCGTTATAACATTCTTGATCTTTCACTGATATGCCTACATTTGAACAAATAGTTTTTTTTAAATTGCATTGTTCCGTCAAATTTGCGACAACCCTCTAAAAGTGTTCGACGAATTTGCAATACATCTGATGAACTTTCGTTGTAATGACTTGCCTATTTCATCGTGAGTTCGACAAACTACTATCATTTTTTTGATTTGAAGTATGTCGCCAAGACTCCTGCCGATGTAACCTTATCGGCATGACATAGTGGGTCGGGTAGACATTCAGAACTTACTCTGATGGCATATATCTTCATCATTGAGACCATAGGCTATTCCTCCCAATATATCTTCTCAAGCAATTTTGATCGTGGTAATAGTCTTGATCTCTCACCGATATTTGCAATACATCGAACCTTTCGTCGTAATGGCGACGAACTTTTGTTGTTAATCCGACAATTCGGCAAAGGTATGTCGCTTGTGTTTTGGCTACTGTTCGTCGCTAGATTGACAAAATGGTTTTCGTGGTTCTGACAAACGTCTGTCGTTGATCCGACGCTTTTGCAAAGGTGTGTCGCTTGTATTCTGGCTATTGTTCGTTGCTCGATCAATGAAGTTTTCATCGCAGTTCCGACGAACGTCCGTCATGAGTTCGACGTTTAAAATGTCATATGAATATAGATGAAAATTGAGAGACGAGAGTGATTTCTATGATTCGTCGATATACCAACAAAAGATTGTCGAAATTGCAACAAACTGTCGTCGAAAATTAGAGTCAAATTCAGTAGTGTTGGTTTCATGTTGGATTGAGCTATGTATACAATATTTGTTCCTATGTACTAGGAATATGCAAGGGCTAGTTACCCATGCATTTTGGTGAGATGGATCACTTACCATATGGACACTCTCACATTCCTATTTTGGAGGTGACCTTCCATTTTCACATGATCAATTCTTCAGACTTTTGGTACTTTTTTCCATCTGTATCTTCGAGTTCCAGGTATTTGCCTTTGTTTTCCATTTGATTCGAGTAGTGTCATTGAGGGAACTCATGCATATTCTTGTCTTCTTGATCCTGATCATCATCTGTTTGAGAGGAGGTTCTTGTTTCAACATTTCAGCAGTCATTCTACGACAGTGTTTGTGGCTTCTTCATGGTTTTGTGGTGTTCATCCTTTGTTCCTATCTTTTGGGACAATTTCTTCTTGATTGGAGGCTTCTTCATCCTTCACTCTTGTTTGGAGGCTTTTTAGTCCTTCACATGTATTTCTCTCTTTTGGAGAAGAGTTTTTCCCATGAGTTTTTCTCTGTTTCTCCTGTTGTGAGAGATCTTTTACATTTGTACATGGGTACCTCCTCAGGCCTTGTTGTCGGGACCCATCTTTGCTTTCATACATTTGTCCTTAGTCTTTTAGCTTCTCCCTAAGTTCATCTTGATTAATTATGATCTTAGGGGGTGTTAGAGTAATGGGTTGTTTACTTGATTAATTTAATCATGTTGATTAATTAATTAAGTCACCTTTACTTTATTTCACTTAAGCTAAACTTAGGAATCTTTATTTTGTATTATTAAATTAGTCATGTTGTCTCATTCATTATGATCTTGAAACTTGTCACATGCTAATTTAATTTTCATCCTAGGGTTCTCACTTTAGGTTTTGATCTTCTTTCTTAAGGATTGATCTCTTTGTAATTATTTACTTTTCGGGTAATGCATCTTTTGCTTCATGTTTGCAGAGAAACATTCTTATGCCTCTTGATCTCCTTTGGTGACAGTTATTTGTTTGTAGGTGTTTATTGGGATCTATGAGGTTGGATTATGAACTTCTACAAGAAGAAGGATGAAAGAGATGTGCATGTGGCAAATTAGCATGTACAATATGGCATATGTTATGAAAAATATATAACATAAATGAGTGTGTAATCAAATTACTACACATTTCATCAATGAGAATTTAAGGATCAATTCCACTTGTAGGGTTGATAACACATTTCAAATATTATAGTTAGGAAATAATTTTATGATGTTTATTGATATTAGCTTGGCTAAGTGAGTTTCATGATAAAATATTCATGAATTAAATAAATTAGTGATAACATCAAAATTATTAGAAAGAGAAGGGATATGAACCATGTAAGGGTTAAGAATTAGGTTGTAATGCAGTGAATTAGCACTGGGATATGGGTAAACCCACAAAAATGGTTTACAATTCGAGTGAGGAAGGAAAAGTTGTAAAAATGACCCCATGCAAAAAAATTGGTTTTTGGGGGTTCGAACGAACTTTTGGTTCGAGTGAACCAAAAAGGGGTTCGCTCGAACCCCCCTTCGAGTGAACCCATTTAATGTTGGATCCCGCCATAGGATGCATTTCTTGGAATGAAACACAAAATAAAACTTTTGGAAAGGGGGGTTCACTCAAACCTTGGTTCAAGCGAACCCCCAAGGGTTCAAGCAAACCCCCCTAGTTCGCTCAAACCCCCCTTTTCCCACCTTCTTAACCTCTAGCACCAAAAAACTCCAGAATTTTTCCCTTCGAAGCTCGGGTTGAGGATGAAAATGGAGGAGACTTCATGAACCCAAATGGATGATAGTAGTCCTCGAAACAAGCTATCCAACGAATATAATTTTAATATGTTTTGGTTTTATTATGTATTTTTTTTTTTAGTTTTATTAAACATAGGTTTTTCACTAAAAATCAAGCTCCTTGCTCTGCACATGTGGAAAAATAGAAGATTATCAAAAAAAAATTGAAAAATATGAGTGCACCAGATATTGAAGTCCTTGATCCAACAAAAAAAAATTGAGTTTCGATACATATGGAAAAATTTATGTGTTATACAGTCCGCCTATGTCTAAATTGTAATTGGTTTGACTTCAAAACTTGATTAAGGAAAAAATATTATAAAACATTATGAAACCAATTGGAAGCACTAGATATAGTAGTTACAAATCTAAATTCAAAAAAAATAGAATTTTATCCTTCATGGAAAAAAAATTTATGTGTTATATGGTGAGCATCACTCTTTAAAATGGTGTTTACTTAAAAAACTAGTTTTCGAAATAGATGGAAAAATAAATGCAATCTGATTCAAAAAAAATTGAAAAAAAAATATTTGGAATCTACAGACAAAATGTCACAAATCACTAGTTTGCATCATCTTCAAATTCCTCACGATTTAATCGTTATAGGTGTCTAAAAGTGAAGATTTAGTTAGAAAAAATTAGTTTAGTATCCAGTTTGGCCAAAAATTGTAAACCAGTATTGTGGGATCACCCATATGTAGCACACAAACTATGATAAGAAAGGGGTATGAACAAAAGGGATAAAGATGTTATGAGTTTCAGGTATGAAATTTAAGTGATGACACCAAGGAGGGGTGAAGGAGAGGTGTGGGAATTGGTAAAGGAAAAAAGAACTAAGGATATGGTATTCTATCCCTTACACATATAATATTATAATTACAAACATTGGCATCATGAAATATGAAAATATAATAAACTATGCTAGCCCCACTTGCTTGGTTAAAAATAAATTCAATTAAGGATGTACCTTGAACTTTAGGATTCAATTTCTTAATTGCATGATGTTGTCTTGTTCACTTTTGGCTTCACACTCTAATTTTGAGTTTTTATCAACTTCCTTCTAGTATGATGTTCAATTGTATGTCAATCTAATAGAATTGGTACAAAAAATGAAAAATGATTACATGTCAAATTCAAACACAAAACATGAAAATAATAGTTGATAATATCAAATTAAATCTAAAAATATACAATTTAATTCTACATTTACAAAACAAGAAAAGATGGTAGAATTATTAAATAATGATTGAAATGTTATTAAAATTATCACAAGTGTGTTTCTATGTCAAATAATGTGTTGTATGTAGGGTAAAACAAAGTACATGTGTTTGGAATCACATGATTCACATGATGTTTTACCATTTTTGGAATTTTTCTTCTTCAAAAACATAAGCACATTATAACGTGTTCATATTCGTTCCTACCTTTAGTATTTCAATAGGAGGAGAGGGAGAGATAGAGAGGGTGATATAGGGATAGAAAGAAGGATAGACATGGATATAGTGGGAAAGATAGAGGGGGAAGAGAGAGATTTAGGGAGATGTAAGGAGATAGACATGGGGGAGGGGAGAGAGATAGAGAGGGAGAGGGAGAGATAAAGAGTGAGATAGAGGAGAGAGGATAGATATATAAATAAATTGAGAGGGAGAGAGGAGGGATATGGAAGGAGAGAGAAAGGGGGATAAATAAAGATAGAAAAAGGCAGAGACAAATAGAGAGGGAGAGATGGAGAGATAAAATGATAAAGATAGAGATAGGAAGTGATATATATAGGTAGAGAGGGACAAGTATACAGGTAGAGAGAAATGTAGAGATAAGGAGAGAGAGAAAGAGGGAGATATATGATTAAGTATGGATATATAGAGATGTAAATAGATATATAGATATAGAGGTCTAGGAAAAGGAAGAGGGATAGGGAGAGAGAGATAGAGGAGATGGATGCATAGAGAGAGGGAGAGATATAGAGATAGACGGGGAGAGAGGAAAAGGGGGAGAAATAGATAGAGATATAAAGAGAGGTAGAGGGAGAGATAAAGAGATATATGGAGGTGGTAATAGAGAGAGGGAGATAGCGAGGGAGAGAGAGAGAGAGAGCGAAAAATATATATAGATATATAGAGTAAGAGGGATAAGGAGAGATAGATAGATAGATATAGAGAGATATATGGGAAAAGAAAGAGAGAGGGAGGAGGGATAGGGGAAGATAGAGATATAGAGGTAGAGAAAGTGAGAGATAGGTAGAGAGGGAGAGAGGAGAGGGAGGAGATAGGGGGAGATAGGTCAATAAATAGAGGGAGAGAGAGATATAGAGAAATATATATAGATAGAGAGGGATAGAGAGATAGAGAGAGAAAGGGAAGGATAGAGAGAGAGATATATGAAGATAAAGGTTGAAAGAGATATAGATAAAAATAGAGAGATAGGAGCGAGAGGGAAATAGAGAGAAATAGAGAGATAGAGATACAAAGGAAGAGAGAGAAGTAAAGATAATAAGATCTAGATAGAGAGGGAGATGGAGATGGAGAGATCTAAAGATAGAGATACATGGGGCAAGATTGAGAGAAAGGAGGTGAGATACAAGTAATAGAGAGGTATAGAGAGAGGGATAGAGAGATAGAGAGGGGAATAGATAGAAATATAGAGATAGGGAGGGAGAAATAGGGAGTGTGTATGTTTGTTAAAGAGAGATATATAGAGAGGGGGAGATATATGTAAATAGATAGAGAGGAGGGAGAGAGAGAGATGGGAAGATAGAGAGAGAGGTAGAGATAGAGAGATAGATGGGGTAGATAAAGAGGAAGAGAAAGAGAGAGGGTGAGAGAGGAGAGAGATAGATAGATAGATAGATATAGATAAAGGAATATATAGAGATATATAAGAAGATAGAGGTAAAGAGAGATATGGATAGAAAGAGATAGAGAGGACTAAGAGAGAGAGATAGAGAGAGAAATAGAGAGATAGAGATATAGAGCAAGAGATATGGAGTGAATAAGAGAGTGAATATGGTAGGGGACGAAGGAGGAGATCCCAAACTCTATGAAGAGGAAGATGAAATCTCATGATCAACTCGATGACTAGAGGAAACTTGAGGAAAATCCTCAATGTCAGAATCCTCTAAATCCACTATTGAGGAAAGAAGAGTAGAGGATGAGCTAGGAGAGATTTCCTCAAAATACACACTATGCTCAATGAAGAGCTTATCTATTTTAGGATTCATTAGTCGATAGCCTTTGACACCATCAGGGTAATCAAAAAAGATACAAGGTCAACTTTGAGGTTCCAATGCCTTGTGCTTCTCTAAAGGAATATGTGCCAATGTCGGGGAGCCAAAAACTCTAAAGTGCCACACAACAAGTTTCCTACCACACTAGGCTTCGAAGGGAGTGATGCACATTAATGCCTTGTGTGGAACTATGTTCTAGATGTGAGCAGCACAATTGATAGCTTCTACCCAATATGCAAGTGCAAAGGAGGGAGCATAGATCATGCAACCATCCATCTCTTTCAAGGACTTATTTTTCCTCTTAGATACACTATTTTTTGTGGTGTGTAGGAAATAGTATGTTGAAGATCAATCCCTTCAAGAGTACAAAATTGTTCGAATCGGTGGTTCACATATTCTCTACCATTGTCAATGCGAAGAATTTTGACACTTTTTCAATATTGCTTCTTAGCACGAGCCTTAAACTCTTGAAATCTATCAAAGACTTCTCCTTTGTGTCAAAGAAAGTAGACCCATGTATATCTAGAATAGTCATCAATGAAGGTGAGAAAATAAAGATCCTTACTGAAAGATAATGATGGAAAAAGACATGCCAAGTCACTATTAACTAGTTCAAGAACTTTTGAAGCCCTCCAAGACTTCCCTTTGTCAAACTTGTCCTTAGGATGTTTTCCCAAGACACAGCCCGAATAAAAACCATTAGAAAAAGTGATCTGAGGAAGGCTTGTGACCATATTTTGTTTGTTGAGTTGCTAAAGATAGCAATAGTTGAGATGGAAAAACTACTCATGCCATAGTTTTCTCATAGAATTTGAATGGGTGAGCAATGTTGTGGAATGTGAATCAAGTACAAAATGAGAGAAAGCATACAAGTGAGACTCGTGATTGGCCTTACCAATTGCAAGGAGTGCATTATCTTCAAGATTCTTGATATTAATATAATCTAGAGTGAATTCAAATTTTCTACCATTCTGAGTGATTTGGTAGATGGAGAGAAGGTTCATTGATAGATCAAGCACGTAGAGGATATCCTCAAATGTAACATTGTCAGCATCAATTGAACCCTTCCCAATTACATCCACTGGAGAATCAACCCTGATGAGAATGTGGAGCACAAAACAAGGCTCCAAGAAAGAAAATTGTTCTTTAATAGAACTCATGTGATGTGATGCACTTGAATCAAGAATCTATTGTTGTGAAGAATCAACAATAGCAACAAGTGTAGTTGCTTTCCCTTCATGTGATTTGGAAGAAGGAGAAGAGGATTGTTGAGCAACTGAAGAAGGCAGAGTAATGTTGTTCTTTTTAAGATGTTTTAACTCATCGATCCACTTCTTATGATAAGAATTTTCCTCGTGACCAAGTTTCTTGTAGTAGCTAAAAGTTGGCCTTTCCTTCTTTTGATAATTCCCCTTTGAAGAGGAGGAGTTGGAGTCAACTTTTATTGTAGAAAATGATTGTGCCTAATATTTTTGTGACTTCTTTTTGAATTGATTTTTTTTGTCAGGATTCCCTGATTCTTTCTGACCCTTTTGTTGACTAACCAACAAAGCTTGTGACTGTGAAGGCTTAAGAAGACCCATGGAAAGAAGCTTTCCTTGTTCTAGCATTAGCATTTTAAAAAATGAAGCATAAGAAGGTGTAGTGAATGTATATCCCATTGTCAACCTATGAGTGTGAAAGCTAAAAACAAAAGTTTCATATTCAAGTCCAAGTTTGTTGAGAGTGCTATAGACAAGTTGAATGTCGTTCTTCTCTAAGCCACATGATTTACATTGTGCTCTAAGGTCATTGACATTTGTTACATAATCTCAAATGTTGTCAAAATACTTTGGATAGTTTGTTGTCAATTTGATAACCACGAACTTCATCAGTTGTACCATACAAAAATTTTAATTTTTCCCATTTATCATGTGAATCTTTACACCCTTCAATTTGAAACATAATATCACTTGAGAAACTAAACTCCTTAGACAACCAAGAGTTTTTGTATGTTCAAGCATCCAAAGTAATTTTTCCTTATCATTTATGGGTTTAGTTACCTTTTTTTCAACATAAGGTGCATATCCTAATTGCATTAAGGCATTCCATACATTTCGATGTCATGTATTGTAGTTGTATGGCATTAGTAATAGAAACTTAAATGGACCCATTGTGAAGGGAAAATGGAGCACAAAGTAAAAGAGATGTTCAAGCACAAATACAAAAAGAAAAAGAGACCCCTCTTCTTCACTCTATCAAAGAACCCCCAAAGAAAATTATTTGGCACTTTATCTTTAGTGCAGTTACAGATGTGTGGACTTCAATGCTTTTACAAATCCTCAAGAAATGAGCATATGTTGAAAGTACAAATTCTGTATAATACCATATGAAATAAACAACATTAATGCGAAGTACACAAAAAATATGCACTTTCAAAAAAGAATCAACTCGATCTGAGGTTGTATGCAAAAGTTATGCAACTTTGAAGTTTTCAAAACGAGAACAGTGAGGTTTCATCTTTGAGAATCAAAAATTTCTAAAAAAATTGTGCACTAAAATTTGAAACCATCTTCACCAATGTGTAGAGCATGAAAATTAACTCAAATGAAAAAAAATTGCATTGAAATTGGAGGTTTGGAGCCCGAGTTATGAGCTTTCAAAGTTGGACTTCAAAAATTGGCTTAGCGACGAAGAGGGGTATGAGCAATTTTTTTTTGCCAAAGTTAGCATTTCTCCAAATTTAGAGATCTGATAGATATTTTATATCTCCGCCAAAATTGGCAAACCTCTAGATAAAATTAAATAAACACCAATTTTAGCTCAATCTATTAAAGTTAGTAGTGGCAGATTTAAAATTTTATATTTTTTAACATTAAAAATAATAAATTGTCAGCAAAATTTAAAAAGCTATATTATTTAACATTAAAAAATATTACAAAAATTATTTTTAAATCCCAAAGGTTGGGCAGGAATCTGTGGCCTTGTACTAGGCGTGCTACCTGAAGGGGTCGTAGGTATCTTCCAATACCTGTGGTACCCTTTGCAGGCCTATGCATGCAATACTTGCATAGGTATTGCGCATAAATTTTTTTAAGTTTTTTTTGTTTTAAATTAGTTTTTTTTTAAAGATACTAATTTTATTTTTTTCAAACTTTTGATTTTTTTTAAATTAAAAAAGTGTTTTTAATTTAAACTCAAAAAAAAAAAAATTAAACTGGTATGTCCATGGGGTTGTATGGCTCCTTGGACAAAAAATTTGCCTCACTTGACAACTTTCTCCAAAATCGACATTTTGACAATCGATTTTATGGTTTTTGGGCCTTATGAGCATGATGGCAAGATCGGATTTCACCCAAAATGCTCTGAAATGATGGTTCCTTGTTGGATCTAGCAATGAACCTCCCACTTCAAATTGTTGCAGATCTGGCCTCCGGTGTTTGATTCGAATGAAATAAAGGGTGGATCTGACTTTCTCAATTGCTCTAGACTCAATGGTGAGCTCAAAATTTCTCTAGGAAGCTTCAAAAAACCTGGAACTGGCAAGTCAATGTTTGAAACCCCAAAAACTAATATTTTCTCCACACTTTTTTGATTCTCCAGATCATCTAAGGATGCAAGAGAAGAGCATACTCAATGCTTTAAAGAAACAACTCTACACTCCCAATTTTTTTAAAATATTTCTAACCCACAACTCATTCTTGCTCTAATACCGTGAAAGATTTTTCTAAATAGCCTACCCAAAATGCAAATGACTGAAGGAAAGCAAATACAAAAATAAGAGATGAGAAAGAATAAACTGAACTCCTCTCAAGAGAATACAAAGCTACAATGAGCTTGAAAATAAGGTTACAAAGGAAATGCCTTGGTTATATAGGCCAAGGGGAGAGATAAGATGTAACCAGATTATGACAAGTATTGTCATCCTATGAGATGTGACAACTTAGGGTCATTAAAGCTCAACAACCTTATCCTTGTGTAAACTTAAGCTAGTGTAAAGAGGACCTAAGTGGAGAACTAGCTAGGAAATGAACTAATTAGATAAAATACCCATTTTTCACTAACACTCCAACTCCCCCAAGAAGCACTATTGTGCACCCCATTCTTAGGCCCTTTGTAAAGCCAATTATTCTCTTTGTAATTGCTTTACATACAAGGGAAAAATAGTTAAATCCAATAAAAATCCTTTCATATATTTTGTTTCCCTTCTTATTTTCCTAACAAGAAATATAATGGTCATAAAGTTTTTTTTATCTACATAACAAGGGTCAATAAAAGCTTTAAATGTGGAGTTTCTTGTTTATTCAATGAAGCATGATTTTTGCAAGGGACAAAATGGTTTATCTCACACTTGATCCTTCATGTCTCTTCTTCACCAAACTTATGTCTTATTGCCCCTATCATGCTCAAATTTTCAAACATGCATGGGGTAGATTCATTTTTAAAGAGTTTGGAGTGCATGCATAGTCTTGTCAAATATTTTTCATAGGATATTTGAGCCTTTATAGGCAAATTTTTCTTATTTATTTGAAAGAGCATGACAAAATAGATAGGCTAGAATTATCCATTAGCTTTTATATAACAACATCAAATTGAATTAAACTAATTCAATTTTACACTTGTAGATTTGCCTCAAATAACATATGGATAAACTAAGAATTAGGAATGGCCATTAAGGATGTGTGCAAATGGAATCAAGTTAGGCTTGAGTTATCATTTGAATTTTACATTAAAATGTGTCACTTGTGCGCCAATCATCATAGTTATGACAACCCTATGAAAAAGAACCCAAAATGAAGGGGAACACTACAAAGTATATAATTTTCATCATTGTGTTTTGCTTCCAATTTGACTTGCATATGAATTACTATGAAGATGCATGTCAAATTAAAATCAAGCACTTAGCATGAATCTAAATATTTAGACACTCATAAAAAGGATAAATGTATAAGGACAATGATGCAATACATTACCCTTGCAATGAATGCTCCATCTTGATTTTTTTTTTAATACCAATAAGTAGCATCTATCAAGAATTTAAAATACACATTAATTATATTTTGCTAAGTTATTAACAATAAAATAAAAATTAAAAAAAAAAGTGATTCCACCTAGAATTAAAATAGAATTATACATAGAGCTGGAAAAATAATTTGGTTCCATTTGGAATGAAGTGGATCATGAGTTAGTCATCGTAGCCATACTCATCAAAAGAACATTAATAACATTTTATGCCCCCTCTAGTTGGTTATGAATAAGACTTGCAAGGAATTGGATGAAAGGAGAAAAATATATGATCATTTAAAACCATATAAGCATGTATGAATGTGAAGATATCATTATATGAAGAACATGTAGTGGCATAGTAAGATGTGATTAGGAAAGCATAGATGAAAGAGGATGCATTCAGGTGCCCTCCAATGTTGTCTCCAATGAGGGCAAATAATAGGTGCTAAAAGCCATGAATAATATATATAAGAAATTGTTGGTGTAATTAAATGTGTTGTACCTTGTCCTAGGTCATAATTACACCTTAGTTAAGTTTACTTAGGGACCACATAAGAGGTAGTTGGAGCTTTTCCACCTTTATTGGACTTATCATGTTATTACTTTATCGCTTCCAACTTTCGTGGACATATCATGTGATTATCTCTCCACCATTTGTGGGTGATCCACCATTTGTGGTGATTATCACATTATCACTTTTCCACTTTAGGTGGAGGGATAACTTTTCATAGTTGTATCATGTCATAAGATTACGACACTTGTCATAATCTTATGCCCTTCTATGTTCTCACCTTGGCTATATAACCAAGGGGTCTCTTTCATTGTAATCAAGCATCTCATCTCATGTCATTGAATCATATTGATGAGAATACAATTTATTCTTGTCACATTATTCTCTCTTCTTTAAGATTTTCATTTGGTCTCAAGATCTTGGCAGCCATATCCAATTCTAACATGGTATCAGAGCAAGTTGGGTGCCATTGGAGAGTTTTTTTTCTGAAGAGAGACACCAGATTTGGGGAGACTCCATTTTTGGCTCTTTATTGCAGGTTTATATCAGAGCTTGTTGGTGCAAATTTGAGTTCACCATTGCGTTCGAAAGGTTCGAGAAAGTCGATCTTACCTTTTGTTTCATCCAAATCAGACATACAAGGCCAAATCTATGAGGGTTTGAAGCTGAATTGTGGTCGCCATATTCAGAAGGTAGCTACATTTTTGGAGCATTTTGGGTCAAATTTGACCTTGCCATCGTGTTAGAAGGGCCAAAAATCCTAAGATCAATTTCCAAATCGTCCAAATCGGACCAGTTGTCCAGTGAGGCAAAAAAAAATTGTCCAAGGAGTCATACAGCCCCCCAAAACACCATTAATACGTCAACGGTATGATTTTGAAAAATAAATATTTTATAATTTCGAAAAAATTTGAAGCTCTTTTTGGAAAAATTTAAAAATTCTGATTATTTTTATTGTAAAAATCACAAAAAAAAAACTTTTTTTGAGGACTTTTTCCGCACTGTACGCGGCAGGGTACTGTCCTCCTCCATCGACGCCACATGGCCTATCGGCCATGGCCCCTGTGGTCCCACACACAATTGGCAGAAATATCAAACACCAGCGCTCATACTATACCGGCAATCTCCGTGGAAATACGGCACCCTATTCCCTCCACCGACCAATCAAATCAAATCACCGACAGTGGTATATTTCAAAAATACCAGCGAATATCTCTATTCCGGTAGGTGAAGGTATATTCCAGCGAGAAAGATTCTGGCAATGTGAAGGTATATTTCGGGCAGCACACGAATATTTCGTCAGCATCTCCCAGATTCCCCGTCGACGGACCCCTCAGAATATTTGGGAAGCATATTCCGTCAAGGGTGAATATTTCGTCAGGAGGGGAATATTCCTTTTTGACACTCTGCAAGACGTCAAATTTAATCAGGCGGATTGTTGACATCATCCCTGCGTCAATGTTTTCAAAAACAATTGCCCCCCTCATGGATTGAATTCTCACTTTTGTAGTCAAAATTTGAAGGCTAATATCTTGCTCATTTTGAGTCCTTTTTTCGAGCAATTTTTTTTATTTGGGCTAATTTTTTGTGCTCTTCGCAATGGTGCAATCAGTTTTTGGTTTTGGCTTTTGGTTTTTCCAAAAATTGCAAATTATCACAGGTGTTGCTACTTCGTCCTCATTTTGGGAACTTTGGGAGCTCATATCTTACTCCTACAATAACATTTTTGAGTGAATTTTTTTGAAAGTGCATGATTTTTTGTGTACTTTCCAGTGGTGTAATCAGATTTATCTCATCTACTGTAATTTTTTTCACTTTGAGCTTGAGGCCTATTTTGGCAATTTGCATGTACCAAAATCAAGTCCACTTCATTGTTTTGGCAAGTGGCAATTGTAAACACACTAAGTATAAAGTGCCAAATCATATATTGTTTGGGGGGTTTCTTGATTGAGTGATTTGGGGGGTAATCTTGCAGTGGTTGATTGCATTCTTTTGCTTGGTTTGTATTCTTGCAATGGGGAAATCTCAAATTGAACTCCTAACTCCACATAATTATGCTACATGGAGAAAATCAGTATGGAACTATCTCATGATGAAAGGTCTAATAGGTCATCTAAAAGACACCATTCAAAAACCTACTGATGCTAAAGAATTGGCAAAATGGGAGATTGATCATGAGAAAACACTTGGATGCATATCTTCATTAGTCTTATTTGATTTTCAATTTCATATTGAATCATGTAAAACACCTAAAGAGGCATGGGAGACTTTTGAAAATTTGTATGGTAAAACAGATAAGATTAGGGGATATCAGATTGATAATGATTTGATGGATCTTGATCCTAAAAGTTTTGACCACATCCAAGACTACATCTCCAAAATCAAGCAATTAAGAACACAGTTGAAAGAATACAGCATTGAAAAAGAAGGTTTACAATTGATTATGAATGTGTTATCCAAGCTTGGTCCTGAGTATTCAATGTTTGTTTCTGGCTTTCATACCCATTGACTTTCTATGGGAGCATCATATGTTGATCCTAAGTTTGATGACTTTGCAAATCTCCTAATCCAAGAGGAAGCTAAGTTAATGAACATGGGTCTAATCAAGTCTCCCAAGCCATATGCATTGGTGTCTAGTGAGTTAAAGGTGCAGAAAGAATCAAGGAATCTTGATAAGAAGCAAAAGATAAAAGAGAACAAGCCACATAAAGAATCAGAATCCACTCACTCTAAAGGAAAATCATCTATGAAGGACATGCCTTTTTGTGCATATTGCAAGAAGGATGGACATGAAGAACACTATTGTTATAAGAAGGATATTGATGAATTGAAAAATCTTCTCAAAAAGAATCGCATTGATTTGCCTTCTAGAATGTCTGAATCACCTTCTTCTTCTTCAAAACAGTCTAAAAAGGACAAAGGTCAAGCATCTACATTATGATATAAAGGACAAGCTCTTTGTGTTTTTTTAGGTTCAGGATTAGGGAGATGGCTTCTAGATTCAGGAGCATCTCATCATATGGCATCTTCACAATCTATATTCTCTTCATTTCAACCTTGTTTTATGTCTCCTATCTTGATGGGAAACAATACATACATGAGTGTAATAGGGAAGGGATCTATTAGTTTTGGGGACAACAATTTTTGGGATGTTTTGTGTGTTCCTCATTTGACGAACAATCTTCTTTTCATATATCATATTACACATGGTGGAGATGGGAGAACTATGGAGTTCACTCTTGATTCAGTCATCATTTGAGACTTGGAGAGTAGAGAGATCATTGCTACTGGGGTGGTTGATCATTCATCTCGGTTGTATACCTTTGCATATTTTTCTTCTGATGGTAACATTGTTCCTTCGAGTGTTGATCATATGAACCATGATTCAAAGGAAACATTTGGCTACTTGAACTTGGGCATTCTCACATCAAATCCAATACTTGAGCCATGCATTTCATCTCCTCCACCTACTGTTGTAGTTGATGATGCTTGTGCTTCCACAGTTTGGGTTCCTTGTGATTCAGTGCAGCAAGACATACATAGTCTTCCAGATATGGCTACTTTGGATGGATTCTTGACAGGTATTTCAGACTTGTTTGTGGAGTCTCATCTTGCAAATTTGGGGGGCATCATTGATGACATTCGTCTTCTCTTTGATGAAGATGCTCCTTCTTCAATTGTTGCAAGGGAACACTTTGACCCTCTTGTTCATTCTCTGCATGATCATTCTTCACAGCTTGACATGAGTGTGGATACTTTTGGACAACATTTGGAGGAGGCTTCTTTGTCTTCAGAGGGGATATCATTCTCTTTGGATTGTGCTCTACATTCAACTCTACTATATGTTGGATTGTCCTCTTCAGCAGTGTGGCCTAGAACGCGTGTTTGGAGTGTGTTAGCTTTTGGCATCGACATGGAGACACTTGAGCATGCTTTAGAGATATCATACATCATCCATCATCCTGACATCATGCATACATTCTTGGTTTTGTTTCTTCCTAAGGGGAGGAACGTTGTTCGGCGAGATTGGATCATCTTCAGCATTCAATGTCGAGCTTCTACCATCATTGCAAGAGATTCAACATTGAGGGGGGGTTGCCTTGTCTCTCTTCTACTTCTCTCTTGTGGAGGGGTCTTTTTTCTCACATGGAGTTTTTACCTTCTCATGCATCATTGAAAGCATTTCTTTATTGTATATTTTATCTCTTTTTTAGGGAGGAGTTTTGTCCCACTGGATTTTCTCCTTTTCTCCAGTTATGAGAGATTGCATTGCATTTGTACATGGGTACCTAACATGGCCTAGTTGTCGGGACCCATCTTGCATTGTTTATTTTTCTGTACATTCTCCCTAAGTTGCACTTAAGGGGGGGTGTTGGTGTAATTAAATATGTTGTACCTTGTCCTAGGTCATAATTACACCTTAGTTAAGTTTACTTATGAACCACATAAGAGGTAGTTGGAGATTTTCCACCTTTGGTGGACTTATCATGTTATTACTTTATCACTTCCACCTTTCGTGGACATATCATGTGATTATCTCTCCACCTTTTGTGGGTGATCCACCATTTGTGGTGATTATCACATTATCACTTTTCCACTTTAGGTGGAGTGATAGCTTTTCATATTTGTATCATGTCATAAGATTACAACACTTGTCATAACCTTATGCCCTTCTATGTTCTCACCTTGGCTATATAACCAAGGGGTCTCTTTCATTGTAATCAATCATCTAATCTCATATCATTGAATCATATTGATGAGAATATAGTTTATTCTTGTCACATTATTTTCTCTTCTTTGTGCTTTTCATTTGGTCTCAAGATCTTGGCAGCCATATCCAATTCTAACAGAAACATATAAGCACAAAAAAGTAAGATATCATCATGATAATGTCATAAGATTAAATATTGTATGTATGTTAAAAAATATTACTAAAATTTATTAATATTATAAATTATATAATAACAATGTGTATTAAGAATTATATTTAAGAGGACCTTTAGAGTGTTAAAAGGTATATATATCAAGAAGGCCTTCAAACTACTAAACAAATTGAATCATTACTAAGTGTCAATAGTATACAAAGGAACTTACATTTTGATCAAAACTATAATTGAAACAAGACACAATCAGTTTCAACATGGAGTTGGCATTATGATACTTCCTTGTCGATGGAGCTGCACAATCCACATCATCCTTAATAACATCACAACAAAATCACAATATTACATTGTGAATTTTAATAACATGCTTATGAACCCAAGTCAGTCATCTAAACGCACCTCATTAAATGGGGAGCTATAGATTTATGTCATCTGCCCTCATAAAGGAGGCTAGTACTACAATTAGCTGTGCTATATTCCACAGGGATTTCCGCATGTGTGTAATTGGGTTGTATGGAAGGCATAGCCTCTTTTATTCTTGTCACAACTTCACTCATGGTGGGTCTCTTTGATCCTTCTCTCTCCACACATTTAATTGCCAGATCAACAACAGAATTGAAGGATTCCATATCATTTTCACCCAAACATATCTTCTCGTCTACTATGTCCATCAAACGATGAGGAGAATCTTCGTTTGCCTCTACATGGAGCATTACCTGTGATCAGCATATTGTTTATTAGTCTCCTTAAATATAAAATGGCATAATCACAACCAGAAAATAGTTAAAAGGTGGTGATAAAATTAAATCTAACCCATTTCACAAGGTTAACTTCTTCTTCACCAAGGCCATCTTCGATTGGTTTTCTCCCGCAGATCATCTCTAACAAGACCACTCCAAAGCTATACACATCACTTCTCTCTGTCAACTTGTTGGTAGCAAAATACCTTTGATCAATCAACACAAGTTACAATTATCTGTTGTTAAGAGGCCTCTGTATCGATTCAAACCTGCTGGGTCAATTTTGCTTTGCAACTCATAAAGAAAATAAGAATGGAGGGTATACAAGACTCTACTCTGGATCCATATATCCCATTGTTCCTTTGACAACGGTAGTCACATGAGAGGTTGGGTCGTCACCAAGAATTTTTGAAAGCCCAAAATCTGCCACTTTTGCCCTCAGTTTCATGTCCAGGAGTATGTTTGAGCTTTTCACATCTCTGTGAATGACTTTTGGTGTGGAGCTCCAATGGAGGTATTCCAATCCTTTGAAATAAACACATTCAAGTGAAGACATCTATTAGCTTTTTGTTGAGAGGATAAACATGTAGAAATATCTATTGATCAAAGTTGATCAGGATTGAGTGAGCTCTTCGAAAACTAAACATTCTTACCACTAGATCAAGGGCCACTCAGCAATGAATTATAATTGATTTTTTTAAAAGAAGAGGACATAGAAATACCCTTAATAAATTCAAGAGTAGAAATTTGGGAGCTAAACATTCTTACTACTGGACCAATGGCCACTCAGCAAAAGAAGAGAACATACAAACACCCTTAATAAATTCTGCTAAACATAGTAGAAATTTGAGAGCTAAACATTCTTCTCACTGAACCTAGGGCTACTTAGCAATAAACTATAATTGATTCTTTTGAAAAAGAAAAGATATAAACATCCTTAATAAATTCTATTACACAGAGTAGAAATTTGGGAGCTAAACATTCTTACCACTGGACCAATGATTACTCAACAATGAGTTATAATTGCTTCTTTCGAAAAAAAACATACAAAAACCCTTAATAAATTCTGCTAAACATTCCTACCACTGGACCAACGGCTACTCAGCAATGACCTTTAATTAATTCTTTAAAAAAAACATACAAATACCATTAATAAATTCTGCTTAACAGAGTATAAATTTGGGAGCTAAACAATCTTTACCATTGGATCATCGGTTACTCAACGATGAACTATAATTAATTCTTTCAATAGAAGAGAACATACAAACAAATACCTTTAATAAATCCTGCTAAACAAAGTAAAAATTAAGCACCTTCTGCTGCATCTAGGGCTACTCGAAGCCTAGCTTTCCAATCTAAGCTAGAAGGGTTTGCCAAGGAACCTGGGAAAAAAAAATTAAAACGGATTCTAGTCAGTTATGTCTCTTCCAATACTCCACATTAATTAGTAGACATGACCCACCATAGAGGTGATCCCTCAGTGATCCTCCGCCCATGTACTCGTAAACAAGCATCAGTTCCTTTGAGGCGTCACAGTAGCCAAGCAAAGACACCAAGTTCTTGTGATTCACTCTCGAGAGAAGATCAATCTGCTTAGTAACCAACAGTATAATATTTAAGCATTGCAGATATTTACCTCGACGTATAATCAGAAAAGAATAAAAAACAGAAGCATATATATGTAGTACCTCATTTAAAAACTCTACTACTCCTTGCTTCGATGAAGCGGACAGTACTTTTACAGCCACTTCTTTTCCTTGTGGCATCTTGCCAAAGTAGACAGATCCAAAACCCCCTTGTCCAATCTGTTGGCTAAAATTCTGGGTAGCTGTCCTCAGCTCCGCTATGTTAAATGAACGAGACTTTACACGATTGGATATGTCCACCGTTACACCTTCCCCTGTTTCCAAATTTCATTCATCAATCCAAAACGAGAGTAGACCCTCAAGAATATGTATTACAATTTGAACAAGCTTTCAGATTCATTGAGCGAGGTGAATTAGATTATCTGACCTGCTTTCTTGGAGTATCTATGACGATAGATAAGTATCGATACCAAAACAAGTGAAACAGCAAGGATGGCACCAGTGATTGATCCAACAACCACCTTAATTTTTTTACGCTTGCCATGTTCAAGATAACGATTTCCTGAGTACCTGTCAGTCATTGTAAACTCATATTTACTACAAGTACTGAAATGTTGCATGGTTACAAGTTACAACCTTATTGAATTGATGCTTAGTTAGTAGTTACAACCTATGTAAGGGCTGCTTCCATTGAGAGGGTTATGCCTCCCATTTTAATGTATCTGGTCTTATGTTATCAGAAACAAGAAATGTTAAATATAATGGCAGTATAATTATTTTCATTTTTTGAGTTTGTTCTTTCATTTCGCACAAATTATAAAATATGTTGATGTAGACTCTCCTAGTCTTGGAAAGATTCATGAAGCATTTGATAGCATGTTTGGATAGATGAAGCAAACCATCTATAACAAAGACCTTGATTTGAGATTATATGAGAAACATATTAAGTCTATTTTGATTTGGCAATGGAACACTATGAACACCTTACAACAAGGCTTAGGAAAGTGCCTCTATCTAATGATAAAAAGGTGAAAAGGGCCTCATAAGAGTCCTTTGGAAAATATATGGTGATATGGAATCTACCTTATTGAGAAGATAGTGGCTAGCCTTTGTCAATCTTATATGGTGATATGGAATCTACCTTATTGAGAACATAGTGGCTAGCCTTTGTCAATCTTCATAGTCCAAAATTCAATAGATCAAAGATGATAATGGATAGAGCTACATTAGTTAAAATTGACACTATTGGATGTTGGACATGACATGACAAGGATGCACTAGAGTTGAGGATACTTGTCAATCTTCTCTTTTCATAGTTGTGAGTTCCTATACTATAAAGAGGTATTGGTTTATATATAGATTCATTTAGTTAGTCAGAAGAAATAAGCTTATCTCTCAATAATCAAAGAAGCTAGTAGCTAAGCATAGTCTATGTCTTATAGCTTCAAACTCGACAAACCCTTGAGTATTGTTAGACTCCAACCACATATTAGGATTCTAATCCTAACGATGCCACACATGATGAAGAGAAGGCACAAGAGAGATTGGTTGGAGTTCCATTAAATGAGCTAACCCCTCCCAATTTTGATGTAGTGTTACCAAATGTAGATTAGGAATAACTACATATTTATATTTTATATGTTTTTTTGCAAAATTTTGATATTTTATTATGATTTTTATATAATATATATGCACATTGACAATAAAAATAATTAAATTTTATTAATTTGTTTGTCAGTTCTCATGTGAAATTTCAATAGACAACTCTAAAGTTATGCATTAAAGTTCTAAAATCTACAATGTATATAATGAGTGCCTTATCAATATTATCATATTAATACTTGATTTTTTTTGTCTATTTTCTTAATAACTGTCCCTTAAAAATATGAAAACACGTTCTGCCATCCTCTCCATCCCCAGAACTTGGTGGTGCGTAAGTTTCTCCTCAACTTCATTTATGTTCTTCAATTCCCAAATGAAGTATTATTAGAATTGCCGAAAACTATTTGTTTAAGGTAAATACAGATCAACATTGAACCACTTTACTGCAAAATAGTTCCGAATTACTCTTTATCTATAGGTAAAAAATTTGCCAAACCCCTTTGCATCAGATTCTATATATGTTCATGGGCTTGAAACCAAGAATAAAGCCAATCCTTATAATAAAATCTACAGCACTGACTCAAATATTTTAGCAGAATCTGTTTTGCAGGTAAAAACCTCTTTTAAGTGAATATTTTCGTAGAAATTTCGTCCCACTTGATTTGGATGCGGGCTCTAGCCCCAAAAATCACCTTGCATGGGCGCACTCAAATTCAGCAGCAAGCTAAGAAAGTTTCAAGACCTTTACTTAGTAGTTATGTCTAGGTTTACAGTAGAGCTAAATGCATTCCTTCAACTTTGAAATAGAAACTTAAGACTCCTAGACTAGATCATAGTTACCTGAAGTCCAATTTACGATTCTTTAAGAGGCCATTAGGAATTTCTCCACTAAAGTTATTGTTCTGTAAATACCTGCCATAAAGAGAGAAAAACATGCATTCATATCCAACCCCTCATAGGCATGTTCACTTCATTTCAAGCACATACATGGGAGAGATTAACTTACAGTTCTTTTAAGTAACTGAAATTGGACAGACAGGGTGGAATGGCACCACTCAATTTGTTGTCTTGCAGATGGCTGAAAAGAAACACTCAACAAAAATGATTGTTATTCTCTAGCAGTGAAAAAAAAAAACTAGAAAATGGGGTAAAATAACCTAGAAAACAAAGGTCTTGAGTCTAGATTGATCTCACATTTTCTCCAATCTGGTTAAGTTGCACAAATCACCTATAGACCCTGATAGACCCCTTCCAGACAAATCGCTAGTAGTAAACAAATGCAGTTGATGGTTAGTTTTTGGTATAAGTCCTTTCAATTTGTAAAATTCTGCTAACACTACTTGAAGTTGGAAATTAAACTCACATTTCCAAGATTCGAACCTGATTGCCATTATCACATTTTATTCCATTCCACTCAATGCCAAAGCAAGGATCCGATATCCAGTCACTGATACCAAATTCCTTTTTCATATTCAAAAGTGCATTTACTGCAGCTTAACAACACCAGCCAATTAGAGATTTCAAGGTTTCACAGTCCATAATTAATGAAAACAAATTCCAGAATAATAATGTGACCACTAATTTGAGAGCACTAACATTTGTGATTCTGTTTCATGATCTATCATAAGGATGTCAGAGAATAAATAATTCCCATGGTAGATAACAAAAATATCAAATTCTCTCAAAATTTTGTCACAATCTTTTTCCAGAATTTTGTTTTCAGCAAACACCAAGACTGTCAGAGATTCATTCCTCATTATAAGAGAGAAAATATGGAAGATGGAGATATTATTGTCTTACCGTCATCTGTATAAGTTTCAGATTCTGTGTCAATAATGCTATAGTGCTCCAGAGCGTTTATGAGAGGCCCACGGGTGGAATTCCCCTGCCCTTTTATTGAATCAAGAGATATTATTACTTGTCTCGCCTGGGTCTTATTCAATGTAACCTTTTTCTCAATAATGTAACCATCCATAGAGAAATTTACAGTGGCAAGTGCTTGGCCATTTATCATAACATTAAAAATCCTTGATTCAGAAGTGTTGACTGCCTCTATCTCTCCAAAATACAGGGCAACTAAGCTTTTTCTCCCTATTTCCCCTAGATTGAGAAGCAACTGGCTAACATTCGCTTTTGCAACTATTGCTGTTTGCATAACCTCACTAGGAGGGAAGTTGGTGCTACTATTGTCGCTAGAAATCATTGCTTCGGTGCTTCCATTTACAACAAGACTGTTGTTATACATAGCCACTGTGCTGTTGATCTGCCAGAAGCGATCGTACTGATCATCAGGGTACCTGATTATAACATAACTGTTATTTTTCAATTAATAGAAACAAATTTACAGAAGACATAAATATGTAAAAATAAAGAATGCTTTTTATTCTATTCACTGAAAGACTTGTTATTTTATGAGAAGATCTTGATATCGACGTTGTGGTTCGGCCATTGTCCAGGACTGCCTCAAAGGATGTTGATTGAGCTTGCAGTTATAAAGGTAAGCAGTGCTGCTCTCACTTTCCTAGTATATCTCCACCATGAATTTGTTGGACTCTATAAACAAATTGATCTTATTTGCATCTTTAGATTTTAGCTCTCAGGGTAGACTGGACAGTCAAGTCATTAGCAGATTTGATTCTATGGATTTATCCGTATAGATGAAGGGCAGGCCATATAGACGAAAGTATAGTGGTGCATGTTAAAGACTTTGCTTCACAAATCCTATCAAATATTGATTCCTCCATTTTATTTTACAAAAAGTTTTTTAAAATTGACCTAATGGTTCCTCCATATGTACATAAGATAATTTTAGTGAAACAAAAAAATACCTGACAAGGTTGGAGGATTGTCCACCCAGATCATATCTAGATACTGAAGAAAGAATTTTTCCAGGCTTATCTTGCAGTGCATACATGCCACTGAAAAGACTCCTCAGCTGAATTGCAGATACAAAAGGATCACTATCCTCCGATGTACGAATGAAGCAAACATATAGGTTGTTACTGGAACTAGTAGTCAAGATCTTTTCAGCATCCCAATTTGGGATTCCTCCAACATTGAAGAACTCCATCTGCCTAAAAAGCGTACCCCGCGTCTCCACAGACACATTAAAGCTCGGTGGCTCTTGGATTCCATTATAATTACCAAAAACAAACCAGAGTCTTAACAAATAAGGACTGTTGGGCTCCACAGGAAAGCTATAGCAAGACTTGTTCAGAGGCTTTGGAAAGAAACGCAGAGACTGCAAGTAATATGGTATACTTGAGTTACTAACATTTGCTGCTTTACCAACATCTATGTATTCCGTGGAGTCAAAAGTCCATGTCATATTCGTCTGAGAATCGTTGAAATTTTCCAGGGCGCCACAGTTGATATTCAAGAAACCTGTTAACATATGAATGAAACAAATTTCCTTTTAACTCACCATACTAGACATTTATTTTTAGTATAATTATGAGGATATTTACTGTCAAAATCTACTGCATTAAATCTCAGTCAAGGAAATCAAAGTAAGCTTGCCCATTTTCTATCAAAAATAGACGGCCATAAAACATTCCTATAAATAAATTGAACATATACTGTAACGAAAGAGAATATGAAAATAGTATATTTATTGAAAAGATAGTGAAAAGTAAATGGATTCTGGGTCTGTTGGTGAAGTTGAATGGTTTTGAATGAGTTCATTAGGGATCAAATGTTGTTGAATACAAGGCCCCAACATCATAAGGGATGAGGGTACGATCACATGCTTCAGACAATTTTGACGGATTGGATACTCTCAGTCCTTGACTCTCAGATGAAGAGGTTTCAGCCTAAGACTCATACTTCCATAGATAAATTATGCGGGCACTTGGCATACCTAATAGAGCTTACCTAATAGAGCTAAAGTTATTTCAATTTATGCATATCATCAGTGTCGCGTCGTTTCAATGATTTTGGGAATATGCATTTCTGCAATGTCTGTCTTAAATGTTAAAATAGAATGTCAATTTAAAGCTTTAGCTTAAGTTGATTGGATCTGGGAGAAATAGACTTTAGAATAGGTACCAAGGGTAGTTTCTAAGAGGTTGGCTGTAGTTGACTTACATGTTACATTGTTGTAATCTGAGTATCATACGAAATAAATACATTTGTTGTCTAAGTTCTTCTTCCCCCTGTTTTAGTCTCCGATTTCTCCTACCTGTGCCGTTATATTTTTTATTTTTTGTTTCCTGAAAGTTGCAGGTAAAATCGCCTGGTTGACAGTTGCAGATCAGGAATCCTAACTTATAGAAATCTGATTGATCTATGCCTTGATAATGGAGGATGATTTGGAACCTATATGTAAACAAAAATTTTACACCCAGTTATAAATTTCCTCTAGCAAACATTTCAGTTATCTTAGATTGAACTAGCTATGGTGTATTTCTGCTTTCAACCAAATAATTACCATACCTGTTTGAGCTGCAGTAGAGAAAAAGAACAACGTTAAGAAGTTCGCCTTCATCCAAATCATCCAATTCAACTTCTTCATCTGTTCGCATGAATCTAACAATCAGATGTTTTGTTTTTGATTAAGGGGGAAAAACAAGAGTCCCCATTCTTATAAGAATTATAAGACTGAAATAAAATAGGTTTCAATCTGGCAAACAATAAAAGAAGAGAAACACTAACAACATAATAATCACAGCATACCATAACATATAAAACCAACAACAACCGCCAGCACTATGAACAGAAGCTAACTGAAGGAAGAACAGCCCAAACCCTTGTTAATAATGGTAAAGAAACGCAATAAAATATAATGTACAGAGTATTTATTATGATCAGAGGTTATTTGGGCATTGAACCAGTTAAATTGCAATGAGGTTTCGCTGAATTTTGAATCTGTCAAACATTATTTCAACCACACGTGAGCTAATTCAACAGAACATAACGTCAACCAGAAATGGAGTCATTTTAATAATACAATGAAACAGTGAAAGAGCCCCACCAAAAAAAACGTAAACACAAACACGAGATAAAGTCAACTTAAACCAGTGCGTGCCGTCCAAAGATATAAAATATCTGCAAGGTTTTAACTGAATCCAAATTCCATGATTTTGTGTGTGTGTGGATCTTCTAAATTAGGTAAGTGGGTGCAGCAGATTGATTATGAAGACTCTGGATCATTTGTCATTCTTGTGGTAAAATGGGTCATGTCTCTGCTATTTGTTTGAGCAATAAGAAACAACATTTTGTTTGGAAGAAAAAAGATAAGATTCCTGCTGTTGTGGAGGATTACACTACTTCATGAAATTTCAGAATGAAGATTTTAATGGAATTTGCTCTTTGAACTCCTCTTTGTAACCTCGGGGTTGGAAGTTGGTTCTATAAGTGATCTGGTGTCTTCCACCTATAAAAAATGAAGAAAAGTTTTGTGAAGAAGAATCCTTGTATTACGATACAGCAAAAATCTATGGAACAATTTTTTAAACCACCATGACTTAGTGTTGGTCGGGTGGTTTTTTTGTTTTGTAATGTTGTTGTATTGTTTTGTTTTTTGTAGTCCTAGCAGTGTTTTGCGTGGTTGTTCTTTGTTGTCGGGCTATGCTTATTGCTCTATTTTTCTCCTTGTACAAGGGTTAGGGCCCTTTCAAAACCCTGCTTACCTAATCAAAAACTGAATCCAAATTCCGAACTTGACTAGTTTAGGACACATAGAGCCGTAAAAAACTGCAATAGAGAACATAAAATGATGGCACTTGCATTTAAGTTGCTCTTGTAGGATACTCTTGGATTTATTTTTTTGTACTAGGTAATATGTTTCAAATTTTGTATAAATGAAAAAATTAATCAATTTTTTGAAGGTGATTTGAAGATATTTTTTAAAATATAATTGATTTTTAGTATTTTGATTGGTCATTTTAATTTTGGTAGTAGTTTTTAATTTTCTATTAAAAAGAGAAAAGAAAAAAGTTAAAGTCAATTAAATGTCATCTAACAAACAGTTAGTGTTTTTAATGTTTTTATATATGTGTATTGTAAGCAACTTGCTCGTGACTAGCTCATCAAATTAAAGTTTTTATTTAAGTTTTATTTCATATTGCATGAGTTGTACTTTACATTGCATTAGTAGACATGAATACAGAATGTGAAGGCATGTGGAAGGCTCAAATGAAACATAGGAAGTTGAAGTTGCAAGTAGAAGATGCATTTTCTCAAACTTTGTGATTGTACCAATAGGTACTTGCATTTAAGTTTTGTTTAACTTTGTGTTTTTCAGTGCTATGTGAGTGAGGTTTTCCTATGCTTATTTGTTTTATACAATAGGTTGTGATATTCTAAATCAACCTCACCCCAAAAGTGATGACAAAACCAAAGCTAAACATTGCTTATGTAAAGTTGTATAACAAGTTTTCTAATAAAAAAAGTACAATTGATGTAATAAACAACATAGTCTCTATCATCATCATCATGTTGGGTTAAAAGAGTGGCCAAGGTATGAGATGAAGTAGAAGTATAAAGAACGAGAGGATGTCTAGGAATGGTAGGCATTACAATAGGGGGATTTGCCAAATAGATTTTAAGGTCTTCAAAGTCCTTTTGACACTCTTCATTCCAAGAAAAATGAACACCCTTTTTAAGAAGATGTGTGAAGGGAAGGGAATGATCCACCAATTGTGAAATGAATCCACATATGGCCTAGTATTCCCTGGAATACTATAAATCTACAAAATGTTTTGAGGTGGTGGCATGTTGACAATACCATCTATCTTTTTAGTGTCAACCTCAATGCCACAATGAGATACAATAAATCCAATAAGGTTGTTACTATTGACATTGAAGACACACTTATGATAATTCAAGTCCATGTTCAAATGAAGACACTCACAAATAAGATGAAGATTATGTACATAATCTTGGTGAAGCATGGGCTTAGCCAAAATGTTATTGAAATCATCTTCTCAAATGTTATGAATAAAGTCATGAAAGATGAGTGTAATGGTCTATTGGCAAGTTGCACTAGCATTAAATTTAGACCAAAGGGCATGACCACATAATAGAATGTCTCGCATGACATTGTGAAGGTCATTTTGTATTGATTTAAAAGGGGATTAATAAGAATTTGGTTGTAACCTAAGAAGTCATCCATAAACAAAAGAAGTGCATCACCTGCAATTGAGTCAACAATATGTTAATGTTGGGAAGGGTTAAAATCATCTTTAAGAGAAGCTTTGTTGAGATCACAAACATCAATACAAATTCAAATGTGGTCAATAGGTTTAGAGATGGCTATGGTGTTAGAAATCCAAGGTGTATAGTTGATGGTGCAAATAAAGCCAACTTTTAGGAGTTGTTAAATCTCATCCTTAACTATGAGGGCCACCATGGGATGTGTTTTCTGAATTTTTTGTTTAACAAGTTGTGTATCAAGATATAACACTATGTTATGGACCACAATGTTGGAGTCGATCTTAGGCATGTCCTAATATGTCCAAATGAAAATATTTGGAAATTTGTGTAAAATTTTAGAATACGAAGACTACTCTTTTGAGGAGATACATTCCTTGATTTTAATAACTTTCTTAGGATTGTGAGGATCCATGGGGACATTGGTAGTATTACAAATGAATAGAGAAGACATGATTTAGAACTAGTGTAGGTGATTAAGATGAGTGTATAATTAGCCCAATATGTAGTATGATTAGATAAGAATTAAGAGATGTATAAACCCTAGCTACATCAACAAAGTTATAATATAAAAGGTTTAAGAGGGGCGAAGATGTTGGTAACCAAGATCTGTAATAGAGAGATGTAGTGTGAACTCTAAAGAGATCTTGATGCCTTGTTCCTTACAACTTAGATCATTTCCTATATATCCACTTTTGTCATAACCCAATTTTATTGCATATTAATTATAATATGGTAAATTGAAATATTAAAGAAATTCAATATGTGAAATGGAGATTTTGGAAATTTTGAAATAGATTGAAAGAAGTTGACTGATGTTGACTATATGATCTTTTTAAATTATTTTATATGAATTGAATGTTACTGATGAATTTTGCAAGTGCAAGTGTGTGCAATTGCAAGGTGACAAGTTGAAGGACGAGAACACGCTTGAAGTAGGATTGTTTAGCCTGATTGAACAGTAAACTCGATGGAATATGGGTGCACACACCACAAAATGGCATGATATCTACATTTGAAAATTCATATAAGAATTATATTAAGCTGACTAAAATGACTTGATGATTGAAAAGATGCATTTGTGAAACGAAATTACATGGAAACTTATATTTGAAAAAGTGAATCTTGAGCTTGTGTTTTGAATTTAGAAGAAAACGAAAGTGCGATTTGGTATGTGAATGAATGTGTGAACCTCAATTATGCATTTTATATCATTGTGAAATGAAAATGAAAGACCATTTTTATATAAATGATGGATATGCACATGGGAACAATTATATGTGAATACAAATATATATGTATATATATATAAACACACACATGAATATATATATGTATGTATGTATGTGTGTGTGTACATATATAAAAATATATGTGTGAACAAATCTGAATATAAATATAAAGTATGTAAATATATATATTTATACATATATATATATATATGAGAATATATATACATATAAATATATATATTTAGTGAATTTGAAACCGACAATTAGATCATTATCGAATGGATGAAGTTCAAATGATATTATGAGAAAATCCCACGATGGATGTGGTCTGCCATCGACAGAATGACAAGAATTTGAATTTAGAATGGGGCAGCAATATCATTTTGAAACAGCCCCTTAGTGGAGGCGTATTAAAATGTAGAAAGATGTTATTTTGAAAGAGATATCGACTAGAACCGATAGTAGACTAGGATGGAAAAAAGCCATTGTGGGAAAAATCCAAACGGGATTCTAGGTTGCAGTGGTAATTTGGTGAGTTTTCCATTAAAATGATGCTTTTCATTTGATTTTACAATCTCATAATTATTTCCATGCATCAACCAATTTGTTGCATTGTTGATTTTATTGATTGAAAGTAGCTACACCATTGAAACCTTATGCAAACTATATGATTAAACTTGTATTATCTATGGCTCTGATGTTACTTTCTCTATACTCAAATTCGCCTGGGCTTGTAGAGCCTACGACTTGGAAGAGTCGATTATGTATATTACCTTGTAAGATTTGATACCATCGACCTTGTGTTTCGGCTGCATGTATGTTTTTAATTATTAAGCCTATCATAGGCTATCGGGGAAACGTGATAGGACAGTGAATAGAGCGATGTAAATTATATATTAATGCCACCTTTTTATGGGGTAGGTCAAAGCCATCATAGAAAGATGTTGATGTAAATATATCTTACTTGCTTATTATTGTTTCTCTGATGGATGCCCATTCGGGCCGATGCCATCACCCTCGATCTAGCATCGAAGGGTAACTTAAATGTCTTTGTTTTTCCCCATCGCCAAGGGCGACGGTGGGCTCATATCGCCCAGTTCTGTATATGGGGTTTTGTTACTTTTTGCAGATTTGGCTAAAGGTCGAACCATGAAATTCGTTCCTTAAACTTATTTGCATTTGTAGAATAGTGAACCATCACTCAATGGGAACAACATCCATGTCGTCCATGGAAGCGATTACACCCGAGTCGAGGGTGGGTGCTAAGGCTTCGCCCATGACCACCCTATTATTATAGGAACTAGTTGATGACTGTGGGTAATTTTAGAACGATAGATGTATGATATATGTAAACTATGAATGAGGGTTTCAACCCAAACTTGGTTAAGAATGATCTCATGGATTCGATCATTTTATCATTGTTGATTAATGGTTAGCATGTTGACCAGTACTTTTAAATTCATTTCAAAAGTTGATAACAACTTCATTTTAGTTATTTATTACATGAAATTTTATATACAAATGTTTAGAATAATTAAGCCTAGAAAACGAGGCAATGGAACTTGAAGCTACAACCATAAACCATTGTAAAACAATATTGTTTTATCATAAACTGTAACTGTTTAGCTGGAAACAACATTGTATTATTGTAAATAGTGAATGATTTGTTGGAAACAACATTATTTTGTCATAAACTAATGTATACACCTAAAATTGGTCTGGAGAATTTTGATTAATTAAATATGAATTATTTGATTAATTATCCTATTTCCTCTATTGTTTGAATAAATAGAAATATTTATTTATATAGTTCACGTTCACATTCACATTTAAATTCTTCTAATCTTAATTAAATAAATAAATTTAAATACTTTGTTTGATTTAATTATCATTTCCCTATTTTATTCTATCACATCAATCTTAAATTAATTAAATAAAGATTAAACACTTTATTGATTAATTGTCGTATTCTTCTGTTTAATTTAATAAACAACTTCTATAGCTTGTTTTATTAAATTATTTATCCTTCTTTTGCTAATCTAAATAAATCAAAAATATTTAAATAAAGGCATAAGGAATATTCCTCTATATTTCCTCAAAATCAAATTAGATATCCTATGTCTAATTTATGTCAAAATTAATTGATTGAAACTTCACGGGAAGAATTGGAGACAAATTGCAAATTTATCTCTCAATCCTCCTCCATCAATCTTTCCTCTTCTCTTGCCTGGTGTTTTCATGGGTAGATACAATCTCCAAAATTCTCTCAATCTCCTCCATCTTTCACCATTCAATCCTCCAGATTGAATCCAAGCCTCTCTTTGCCATCCCTGTGCATGTCTACAGCCAGAAAATCTATAAATAAAGCTTCATTCAACCAAGAAAAGGATCCAAGATCTCAAGTTATCAAGTTTACTCTGCAGGAATTCATCAAGCATCAAGCATTCAAGCATCCAAGCATCCAGCATCTAGCATCCAACATTCAAGCTTTCACAATCATGGCTGCCTCCTGTAGCTGCATTTATGAGTTTTCATGTCATCCATGCTATATTAATTTCTTTTATCATTTAGTTTTATCATATTATCTTCACATCATTTGCATCAACATCATTCTGTTCTTTAGATTGTCATTTTAACAGTTATAGTGTTATTTAAATCTGAGAGCACGTAGCTTAATAAATCTTTAAAGATAGGAGACAATGAGACACTTTCAATAGATTATTAGCTTAATCTTTGATGGAATGTTTCATTAAGAAGTGTTTTATTGCTTTATTACCTTATTCACACTTACAACTATAACTGTTTAGCTAGAAATAACGTTGTATTATCATAAACAGTGAATGTTTTGTTGGAAGCGACATTGTTTTGTCATAAACTATAACTGTTTAGCTAGAAACAACATCGTATTATTGTACAGTGAATGTTTTATTGGAAACGACATTGTTTTATCATAAATTGTAACTGTTTATCTTGAAACAACATTGTATCATTATAAACAATGAATGTTCTATTGGAAACGATATTTCTTTGTCATAAATTGTAACTGTTTAGCTTAAAACAACATTGTATTATTGAAAACAGTGAATGTTCTATTGTAAATGACATTGTTTTGTCATAAATTGTAACTATTTAGCTGAAAATAGTCTTGTTCATTAAACTGCTTAGTTGAAACAACATTGATTAGTTGCAAACTATGAACGTTCTACATGAAACATACTTGTCACATACCTTCTTTTGTTTTTACTTAATTCATTTTTAAATAGATAATGCTTTATGTTGAAAGTAAAGATGGTCATGTGAATGATACGATAGAATAATGTAATGTACATATCCATTTGAATCAAGAATATGATTTCTATTTAGTGAGGAAATTAGTAATCTGATTTTCCTTTTTCATAGACATATGTGAGAAGAATATTATTTTACTTGAATAGAATAGTGATACCTAAGTAGACTAGAGCACCTCAGGGTAGATGTTGTTAGAGGGTAGATAACTGTTATGAAATGTTGTATTGTAGAAAGTTACCTTCCAAGACAAGTGTCGAAATGGAGTTTAGAGAGTATAGGTTTGCTTTACCAAAACCTATTGTTTGTTGTCGCAACACAATTGTTATGCTTGGGCAAGCAATATAGTTCATTTTGTATGTATGAACTCTGTGATATCACTCTATGCCATTCTTAGCATAGATCTTGCATTTTCTTTTCTAACTTGTAGATAGAAACTGCATGTTGATGTATGGGCATGCACCAGAATCCACCTTGCAGATTGTTATCTTGCTAAACTTTTTGTGCAAGGTCGAGTATTCTTCAAGTCAGAAGAATTATGAGGAAGCGTAAGCTTTGTGGTTGGGTGGTAAAGCACTTTAACCATGTTCTCGTCCACCAGTGGAGGCGAGCGTCAAGAGGAACCTTAGATGTACACAAGACTATTTAGTCTATGATGTAACCTTGATGTAATACTTGATGTACTTAAAAGTTGTACAATATAATGATTGTGGGGCCTTAGGAGCCAAGTCAAACCTAATATTGTAATTTGACTTTTGAATTGAATATGCAAATCTTTGACTCATTTTAAATGGACGTGTGTTGCTATGATTGACTATAGCTACTTAGTTGTGTCTTTTAATTTGAATATATTCATGTGTCATTTACAATATTAATTGTAATAATTTAGGATGGGTTATTACAACTTTTGATAGTAGTTTAAAACCAAGGCCATGAAAAGATTCTAACTTTAAGAAAGGTGGAGGATATACATCAATAGTGCATTCAATATGTGTTGTGTACTTCACATGATGTAGAAAAGGAAGGACTATTATTAAGATATACATATGTGAGTGTCTAATCTGCAATCAACTAATAAGAGACAACAAACAGGTGTTAATCATGTTAGAAAACGAAATAAAACACTCCTTATGAGATTCTTTAACCAAATCAAAGAGAAAACATGAAAATGAGAACAAACTAATTAAAGATAACATGAAATCCAATTGAAATTGCTAAACCTTCATCCCATAGGGGGAGTGGTGCTCCTTTGATGTGGAAAGAAGCCTTTTCCCAATCCCTTTTGATAAGCTTTTGATCTTGATGAGAAGATGCAAAGATGACTTTGATGCAAAATGATAATAACAAGCTAAGATGGGATGAAAATGCAAGTGATGAGTGTGTCTATATGATTGTGGATGATTTTGGATGATTTCTTCATAGAGAAGCCCTCTAAAAATAGGGTTAAGGAGTTGAAGAATGAAGAGATTGGCGGAATGTGGGAGTAAAGAAGAGCCAATGAGATTGGGACACTTGTCTCAATTTTAATAGGTGAGGATGGAGCACATTTTGGAGAATGTGCATAGTTAATGCATGTAGGTGAAGGGGTGAGGGGGTGTAAGAGGCATTAAGGGCTTTGTATGAGGCTTAAATGACTTTGTAAGAAGCATTTATGTTTGGGCAAGAAAGTCAAATAAGTGGAGTTATTGGAGGAATATTCCTTAGAATATGCTTTGTGAGGATAAATAGAAGAATTAGTTAATTAAAATAAATGAATTTCATGTGCAACCTGGTTAGTTGACCATGGGTTGATTTAACTCTTGAGGAGTTAAAAGATGGAGGATTTATTAATGCTAATTAGAAAGTGATTTAGGATTAATTAATTGGAATGGATTAGAAGATTGAGACATTTGATTTGATTTATTTAATCAAATGAGAAGACTTTGAGGGATTTAATTAAATGATTTGATTTAATTAAATATGATGAACATTAGTTAGAAGAAAGGTGAATTAATCAATAAATTTAATTATTTGATTAATAGCTGAATTTGTTGATTTTAACTAAATAATGTTGATTATTTAATTAATTGGTTAGTTCGAGGTGATTTCGGAAGAAATGGTGTTAGTTTATCAGAATCAGATGCATAGTATCAATTAGGAATTTTTAAGTGTCTACAAAACCAATAGTGCATTCAATATGTTTGTGTACAACAATAAGAGGATGATATCATTGGGGTAAGTTAGGGACCGCATCATGCACAATGATGGTTAGTTTTTGAAATTCTTTTTTAGCACCGGGAATGAATATTGTACCATTTTGATTATGGTAAGTAGGAAATAATGTAGAGATAGAATACATTACTTTATCTAGCTGAGAATGACAAGAGACATGCATTAATCCATCTAGTGCCTCATTTATCATGTCAAAGTCATCTTTTGAAATTTTTGATTAAAGTCACTAAATGTTTGAAGAAAAAGATTTGTCATTGTAAGAATTGAGGAGTAGAAACAAGATTACAAGTAAAAATGTTGGGTTCACCAAAATGTAATGTTAGAAAGATTAATTTAACTAAGAATCCCCTTATAAGAAACATTTTTTTAACATACACAAGGATAAAGGTAGTTCTTTTTGAAAGAAGGTATCTTGTTATTGTTTCATTATATAAAAATGAAAGTACACTATAAATATCCTAACATGTCTTAAAATTACAAAATAAAATATTTTACTAAGAATAAAATGGAGATGAAGAATGCTTTTATATAGAATACTAGATATTGCAAAATTCAAAAACTAAATACAAAACCATGAAAAGAAGGAAGAAAGGAACCTAGTGCCAAAATGAGGAGCCCACTTTCTAGGACATATTTTCATTGTAGTGTCATCCACTCCACATTTTATCATCCAAGGCACATGTCATCCCAAAAAATAGGGAAACTAGATTGTATGGCTCAAAAATGTTTTTTTGTGCAATAGGGAGACATGCAACAAAATAGAAGACTAGAAGGTACTATAACACATAGATATACTAGAAAATCAATTTAATACATAGATTTAGAAGAAAAATAGAAATGCAAATAAAAAAGGTGAAAGGAAATAATTGAGTCGAATCATTATGCATGGGAAGTTGAAAAGTCATCCTTAGTTGATGTGTCTACATTAGTAAGAGTCTTGTTTACTGTTGAAATGTATTATTGGGTGATGTTTATCTATTTGAGATTTTGAATTCTTTCTTGTATTACTACAGTTGTGTGATGAGTAGGACAAACGTGGAGTATGTGTATATATATACACATGCATGTCAATTGGATCTAACGATATGCATATGTATATGTATAGATATACCACATGTAGGCGCTTATCAATGTAATAGTAGTTGTGAATGGCTATTATGTGAATCTAATGTGTGTATATATATATAGTATATACATATATCCATATGTATATATGTATACAATTGATATGTAATATTATTACTATGTGATTACTATCTTGCTTATACTTATTTGTATTTCGAAAGCCTACATACTTAGTTGGCATATGATATATATATATATATATATATATATATATATATATATATATATATATATATATATATATTAATATATATATATGTTAATATATACATATATATACATATACATTGATATATATATATATATATATGTATATGTATGTATATGTAATATTATATATATATATATATACTAATATATATTTAATATATTAACTATTGCTTGAGAATTGACTATCATTAACAATGATAGAGATCAATTATTTGACTTAATTGGAGGTTGATTATTTGATACTTATGATTGTACTTTATGAGGCCGAATTTAACTCATGTTGCCCACGCTTATAGAAGTGAGTATTCTACAAATTAATTCACAGTATTAAGTCGATATAAGAAAGAGACTTGGTCGATGCCTTTAGTGGAATCATCTTGACTTAGTAAGACTTTTTATTGCTATCTTTATGTGCTAATATCAACAACTGTAAAAGGTATATTAAGTTGTGAACAATAAGTCATTAAAGTGGTCAAACTGATAAAAGTAATTAGTTGACTCATGCCAAGACTAAGTCGATGCATTAGATATGTGTTGCATATTTGATATTGACAGATTCAAATACAATGCAAACCACCAACTGTTGGAAAGAGAGTGAATTACCTTGGTGCCACCTTTGAAACACATTTTTTGTAGATGTTCATTATATGAGCAATTTGAATTACACCATATCAATCATGTGTTGATTTGAATAAGTCTCTTATTGTTTTCAACCATTAGGGTCGATTTGTAGATGTGATTAGCTAAGTAAGTTCTTATATTTGTGCCACCTTTTTTCTAAGTTGAGTGAGTGGATGTGCATGGTAAATTGTTGTCAAAATCCATGCCTAATATGTAGGATGTAAGGTCTCATTTCTGCTATATAAATAGCAGATCAAACTCTTTTGTTGAGGACACATTCTATTAGCATTTCACTCTGCATTATTATCAACTTTATGTAGTTATATTTGAGAGAGAATAATATTTGAGTGAAGTATTTAATCAACTTGAGTGATAAAGGACTATTTAGACGTCTCTTGAGAAGTTACAATCAAGCTAGTTTCTATTTGGGAGAGCTGCATTGTAGTCAACTGGTTGGATAAGTGAAAACATGCATGAGGATATTTCTTCTTTATTGTTTTAGTTTTGAAGGATTGTTCTCCTTGATTGATTTGAATTGTCTATTATGAGTACTTGCATTTAGGGAAGGTAGTATTTCTTGTAAAGGAATTGGAAGTTACTATTACTATTTTATGATGTGCTTGTATGTACTCCATAATAGGAGATTTGTGTTAACCATAAGTATTATATACTAGATATGATTGAACATGAGTAGCTTATGTGTTACTCTTGGCTAGGTTATTGATTTAACTAGGATAGCTTGTGTTTACTCCTAGGATTATTTATCCATTAAGGGAGGGAGCTTGTGCATTTACTTTGTTAAGTAGACATATTCTAATTTTGTAGAAATGGTGATAGGTTATCTCGAGGGTGATAGATTATCCATTGAAGGAAATACCTATGTGTATTTTATGATGGCCTTAAGTCAAGTCGTCCTTGAGTAGTGTAGGTGATATAATGACCTTCATTCAAATTACTGAATGAGAACACTTTGGCCAAAGTAGTGTGACTGCCTCTAGCTCCATTGTCAGTTCATCGTGCACCAGTATTACATGCTAGTCCTAGATAGTGGGTTTACAAGTTCTAGTTATGTAGGACACAACACTATGCTCAGATGGTTGTCATTATCTGGTTACTCTACTAATCTCTTCGTCAAAGGGAAGGGCCATCTATCAAATGATAAATGTGTGGGGGATCGCATATGAGTCTGTGGTTGGCGGAAAAGTGCTTGAGTGATGCTTCTCCTCCACAGTAGGCGACAGAAGGCCAAGAATTGAAAGGAAGGATCTTGGACTGTGAATAAGCTATTTGTTCTAAATCTCGCTTGAGCTATGTATGTAATTGTATGCAATCTTGTATTATTGTAACTTGTGAAATTATTGTAATGAAATTGAATCCTTATTGTATATTGTTATGGCATCTTTGTTCGTATATTCTCAATAAAGAAAGAATTTTTTTATTGCAATGGCTTGTTACATAGTTTATTTACTCGCACAGTGAAAACTTAAGAATTTTTTACTTTAATGAAGGGTTGGCATGTTACATAAATATCTAAAGACCCTCTTCACTACATCCCAATATACTTGTCTAAGATTAGCCATGAAACAATTAAGGACTCCCACTACAAGGAAATGCTTGGCCTTGTATAGATGATAACATACATTAAGCTCCCAAAAACACTAGCATAAGGTTCTCTAGTCATATCCTTCATCTCATTAGGAGAACTCATATACTACTAAATAAATAAATTAGTCCACACTGATATAGGAACACACAAATATTTACAAAATGATATGTTGAATCTCTCTAAAATTGAGCTCACTTACTCTCATACAACCAAAGAATTATGTTATCTCTATCTATTTTGATCTTCATCCCCAAGAGAAATATAGCCATCCCTAATTCCATATCAAACCGGGTTACAAGATAAGACTTAAATTCACAAATCATACCTTTTCTATTATAGAAAATTTACATATCATCGACAGATAATGCAATGATAATGAAGCGACCATTTCTCATGTTATAATAGATACAATGATCTAATTTAAACCTCAAAAATCTCAGCCCCAACACAAATGTACTAAAATTTTGGTATAACATTCTAGAATATTTTTTAAGAGCATGCAAATATTTCAACTTACAAACAAAATTTTCTTTACATTTTTCAATGAAATGTTATGGTTGTGACATAAATTTCTTCCTCCAAATCACCATGAAGGAAAGTTGTTTTTAATCCATCTTCTAACCTCAAGATCAAATTATATTGCAATATAATAAAAATTGAATGGATGTCAACTTATCAACCACGTAGAAAATATCACCATAATTAATTCTCTCAACTAAGAAATAACCCTTTGCAACCAGTATCACCTTGTACTTCTTAGCACTACCATTTGAATCAATTTTATTTTTTAACACTCATTTGCATCTGTAACGAAGATTTTGGCACCACAAGACTCTCTAACACCTCTAGGGTTTTTCACCTAAAAGGAGAAATAAGTAGGCCAAAATGCATAAATTACATTTAAAGATAAGGATTAATGGGGGTTGTGATGTGTGTGGGAAGTGAAATGATCTAAGTGTGAGGGATTGATAAAAGAAACTAACTATGAATGTAAAACCTAGAAAATGCAACTATGTTTGAAAACACATAATGATATGCAAGTATGTACAAGATGACCTAAGAAATGTACATTAAGGTAAAATAGAAGGTAGGAGATGAAAGGGGTTTGCACCTAGAAACTTGGAGAAGCTGGAAATGTTGCTAATGTTGAAGTTTAAGCCTGATGGGACATTTACGCCATTCTGGGTGACCTAGTCCCAAATTTGGAAAACTGCACTGAAGCCCGTTTCAGTCAAAAGGGTATCTAGATATACCAAAATATTTGAAAAACAGGTCCAGAGGGACTAGGTCACCATTTTTGGCGACTTAGTCCTCTTTTGAATTTTTGAAGATCAGAAAGTGGAATCTGAAGCCCCCAGTCTACACATTCTACTCCTCCAGGTGTCTAATCTCGAAAGTGAAGAATCTAGTTTGCAAGTGTCTTTCAAGCCTCAACTAGGGTTTCTCCAACCTTGAAGAGCTTTGACAAGTTGATGAAGACCTTTCCACCTTAGTTCTTTGTCAAATCTGCATATAAGACCTGCAAATCACAGTAAGAGGGAAAACTTATTGATTGTTAGGGCATGGGGGTTTGCCTTGGTCAAACCCCTTTTGAGTAATGAAATCAAAATGATGAAATAAAGTAAAGAAAAATGAAACAAAGGAGTGATGGAGTTTTACCTTACCATGATGATTGATCTTGAGTTGCAGCAATGGATGATTCAAACCTTGAATGCTTCTTGAGAGATGTTTTGGTAACTTAGAATACTCAAACCCTAGCTTGCTTGAGAAGGAGAGATGATGAAGAAAGTAGGAGAAAATGAGACTTAGAAGGTGCAAAATGAGGGGGGAAACCCTTATTTATACAAGTTATGCCTTAATTTTCTAAAAACAACACCATATAGGCCGACCTTAGGGTTTTAGAGACAAAATCTTGAAAGAATATTAAGTTAAACTTGAATTTTATGCCACATGGGACTAGGTCGCCCAAGGTGGCGACATAGTTCACCTGGGCAATTTTCGTTGGTTTTCGGGGATTAAAGTATGATTATTATATTTTGTCAGGATTGTCTCACAAAACACACTAAAATAAGGCTTGTATATGCATTAAGGGGTCATTATAGCATAAGAAAGGGTTGTTTTAGTGATGACAAGCCTAGGGAAGTGTGAAAATGTTTTACAACACCTTACAACACTTTGGAACAAGGCTTGGAAAGGGGTAAAAAGAGGTTGAAAAAGGTCCAAAATCCATAGGCAAGGGTCCAAATGAGTTGAAAGTGTCAAAGGCTACACTTTTTGGCGACATAACATCCAATGAGATTATATCCATTAGATAAAGGTACTATGTCCCATGCATCATTTTTATTTAACACATCCATATCCTTATTCATGATCACATTATAGGACTTTGCATCATTCATACCTATAGCCTTTATAGTCCTAGCCTCATTTTTGTTAGTAGTCAAATAAAAATACATCTCTAATTAGGATGATTATGTTTGTCTAGTTGTTGTGTGTAGCAAGTGGACCTCTTGTAATTCCCACCCATTTGTTGCTTTGTGATATCTTTGATTGGCGTTGTTTTTTGATTATGTATTAGGGGATGCATAGGTCATGCTTGTGCTTGTTGCATTGAGTGCTTATTGGCGATTTAACTTCATAGTTTTAATAAATAGTACATGTTGTGTCTTGAGATGCTCGTGTTATGTATCCAGTGATCAAATAATAGATGTGATTATTTATTGATCTCAATATCTATCATTTCAATTGATTATTATAATTTCATGATTTTATGATATATGTGATATTGAACCTATTAGGAAAATAGTGTCTTAACCTTGCAATTACATGAGGTTACTATTTACAGTAATTTTACATTTGAGCATGGACTGATCCAGAATTTTCCCCAAAACTTTGGATTGGCTAAATAAGCATGCTTGTAAAGTTTCGTCACAAGATCATGCTTGGATTTGAACATACTAAAGTTTTAGTTTTTCAAAGTTTCAAAGTCAAATTTGAAGGACTTAGAAGATTTTTTTGGGCCTAAAAGTGGTTACAACTGATGTAGTTGGTTATAACTTGATAGAGCGCTTCACGATCTTTTCGACGGTCAAACGACTCGTTAATCAGACACCTAGATCAAAAGTTATGGCCTCCAGAGGTTGGGTCTCCTAAAATGGGAGATGTAAAAACATGTTGGACACATAAATGGGTTGTAAAGGGGGAGTTACATGTGGTGGTGTGTGTTTAGACACATCATAGGCATCGATTATTGGAGATAAGTATGGGCTCCACATTTTAGGTGGTTTTAGCTCATGGTTTTGTAATACCGTTTGACGGTTTCATGTATTGTATCTCCTATATATTAGGTGCATGAGATGGAGGTTGTGTGTAAGAGTCTTATAGTTGTTGAGTTGCCTTCAAATATCTGGTTTGTGATACTCCTATGATAAATCTTGCTCTACAAGTATATTTTAATCTTGTTTATTTTTGAATAATATATAGGGTGGCTTTTGGAGTGTGGGGTTTTTCTCCTAAAAGGGTCTTCCCCACGTAAATCACTTTGTTGTGGTATGAATATTATTTATGTTTATTTCTATTTGAGTTTTTGTAATTTTTTAGATCTTTTTTTTTTTAACATAACCCTCCTCTCAATATTAGTGTAGGAAGTTGTTTCACTACCTTAAATTCCTTACAAGTGGTATCAGAGCTTGATCACCTTTAGTTTCAGTTGTGGGTTGTTGGGTTTTTGAACTAATCCAGATTTAAGTGGGAGCTTGTGTAGAAGAGAATTTCTTATCTTGTTGCAGGAATTTCAGATGGCAAGCACATTAGGGAGAATAGAGGTAGAGAAGTTTTCTGGAAATAATTTTGAGATGTGGAAGTTGACGATGGAGGATCGGTTAATAGATCGCGATCTATGTGATGTTATTGATGATAATGTTATGAGGCTTTCAAATCCTACTTTGGTTGCTCAATATGATGTTATGGATAGTAAATCTAAGGGTCTAATCAAATTGTTCCTGGTAAACTCTATTATGATCAATGTCCATGAAGAAACCTCTGCACAAAAACTATGGAAGAAACTTGGTGAGATGTATCAAGCTAGATCTTTAGTGAATAAGACTTTCTTGAGGAAGAAATTATATTCCTTGAGGATGGAATCATGGAAGAGGGTGGATGAATTACAGACCACCTAGAAGCATTAAATATGTTGGTGGCTCAATTGGCATTAGTTGGTGTCAAAATGGACGAGGAGGAGAAATTTCAAATATGGCTTTGTTCTTTTCCTGATTCATGGGATTCTCTTGTTATGGCTATTGGGAGTACTTATGTTATATTGAAGATTGAAGACATGACATGTTCTTTGCTCTCTGAAGAGATGAGGAGGAAGGTATCCATCAGTACCAAGGAAGCCTTAAATGTTCATGGAATACCTAAGGAAAAATGAAAGAAGAATGAAAAGCGTGATAGATCCAAATCCAAGGGGAGATCCAAATCTACTAGAAAGTCCAAAGTTATTTTTTGGGACTGTAATGAGCCTGGACACTTCCATAAGGACTACAAAGAAGAAAATAATAAGAAGAAGATATTTGATTCTAATTCTAAATACAAGAAGGAAGATGATGATTCATTCATCACAACTTTGGTCACTCGTGCAGGTAATGATGCATGGTTAATTGGCTCAAAAGCATCTTTTCATATGACCTCTAATAGAGATTGGTTTTCTAAATATGAATAATTTGATGGAGGTAAGGTGTACTTGGGTGATGATTCTTGTTTAAATATTGTTGGCCATGTTAAAATTAGAATTAGGTTTCTTGATGGTAGAATAAAAAGGATTAATTGTGTGTCAAGCATATCCCTAGATTAGCATGAAATTTGTTATCTGTGAGAAAACTAATAGATGCAGGTGTGCAGGTAGTCTTTTCTAATGCAAGATGCAAGATGGTTAGAGGTGATATGGTGATTTCTATAAGTGTCATATATGGTACATTGTATAAACTTAATGCATGCACTATTAATTGCAATAGTGCTTTTGTGAAAAGCAAGACTGCGACTACTATGTTGGAAGGTGTGAGGGTTTCATCTTCAATGGATGGTCATGGATTTTGGGTACCCAAGGGTACTCTTTCTTATGAATTAAAGTTACTTGTAGAGAAGATTATGTAAGGGCACCAGATACTTGGCCGCATTGGAGAAAAGTGTCTAAGGACCTTGAAAAATAAAAACCTTGTTGACGAGTTGTCTAATTGTAATCTTGATTTTAATTTTTGTGAGCATTAAATTTATGGAAAACAAAACCGTGCTTAGTTTTACTCAAGTTATCATAAATCTTATGGTGTATTAGATCTTATTCATTTTGATGTGTTTGGTCCTATAGATGTTCCTTAGATTGGAAAATCTACATATTATGTTTCATTTATTGATGATTATAGTAGAAGGACATGAGTATATTTTCTAAAGAGTAAATCTAAATTTTTTAGTCGATTTAAAGAATTTAAAGCAATTGTTGAATTACAGAGTAGAAAGAAAATAAAATGTTCGAGGATTGATAATAGCGATGAATTTTTCTCTAATGATTTTGGTAGATTTTGTAAAGATTGTGATATTCTGAGACAAAAGACAACTTTGTATTCTCCACAAAAAAATGGAGTTGTAGAAAGAATGAACAAGACAAGTTGATGTAGAAGGCTAGGAGTATTTTGAGTGGTGCTCATCTAGAACAATTTTTTTGGGTTGAAGTTGTTGCCACTTTTGTTACCTAATTAACAAGTCTCCTACATCAACTCTTGTTGATAAGACGCTTATAGAGGAATGGTTGGGTCACAAGTATTCACTAAGACATCTTAGAGGTTTTAGCTACAAGGCATATGCACATGTGCCAAAGGAGAAGTGACACACATATTCCATGGCAATTTAAATATTAAATGAATTTATTTAATGTTGGTTCTCCTTTAAGAAAATGGTGAAAATAAGGGTTTAGAATGCATAACTTGACAAATTAGAAGCTTAATTAAGTCCAATAAATTAAGGGACCTAAACATAGTGTGAAACTATAAAGGTACACAATTTCCTACACTACAACCTTATCTTAAATTTTTTTATCGTCAAACAATATGATAATTGCATCCTTTGATAGAATAACATTATTCTTTCATAGCTGATCTCTTTTGTGCTTTCATGAAGTTCCTAGATCTTGGGTGGCTATATTATTTAGCCAAATATTGCATGGTGTAGAGTATTCTATACCAATTTTATTACACTTACCACTCTCCCTGCATTCCATCAAAATCCTCCCATCCACTATCCTGGGTTCAACATTTAATTAATTACCACCTCATGTGTAATCTAAGTGTTTATTTGAATGTTTGCAATTTTTTGCTTGTCTATTTGTATGTGTTTTTTGTTGCCTATAATTATAGTGCTCCATACATCACACCATCCCGATCATTGCTAGTTTCCATATGATGGTGTGCCCCAACATGTATTTGAATCATTATACTATTTGTAACATGTGTGTTTTTGTGTTAGTCCATATGCACATGGCACACCATCATCATGATCCCTTATATCATAGTGTATAATGACAAGTAATCCATCAAATAATAGGTTATTTTTTACACATATTACTTTGACAACATGCATCACTTCTCCCATCATTATTTATCATATCATGCCATCTCATCCATTTCCCTCTTATCTCTTTTTCTCCCCATCCATCTCACCCATATTATTTCCCTCCATTACGTGCCCTCATAACTATCCCAATCATCTTGAGATATCATTGTCCAACATGAACATCCAACCAAATCTTACAATTGGCATCAATCAACATGCTCAATCCTCATGCATTATCTATCTATATCAACACAATGGTGTGTACATCATCTATTTAATTATCTCATATGATCTACCATCCAACATGACACATTATCTTATCATCCATCCCCATATCCTTATCTTTTCAAGAGACATTTGAGCCTTATTTAAATACTTGATGGATCTCTTGAGGGGCATCACCTCCTCTCATCATCTTTTTCTTAGGCAGTTGGGACAAACTGTCATCAAAGCTTTACATCTTCTATTTTCATTTTTCTTCGACAAAATGTCACTTCTTTTAATTATGATGCCATATCAAAGAGTGGAAAAATATAGACACCCTAAATTCTTCTCTACTTCTTCATACTAATTTTTATAAATTAATTAAATAAGCCATTATTTAATTAATTATCCGCCACAATTAATTTATCATTCTTCTATTCCCCTTTCATTCCCCGAGGTTAATTAATTAAATTAAATTATTCAAATTAACCTTAGTCTCTAATTATTTCAACTAAATTAAATAATTAATAATTACTAATTAATCCCTTCTGAACATTTCTTCTAATATTTAATTTCACATCTTCTGTAATCCTCATTTTTTTAATCTCAATCTTCCAATCCATTAACATAGATCAAAGTCTCAACTATTTTCTTTCTTCCACATATCCATCCCACTCCACACTTCCACATGTGTGAGTATACTTACTCATCCCACCCCTTACTCACACATGTGAGCATGCTAATTTGGAAGCATCTCTTCATCTCATCCCTCAAATGCTCATACATGTGTGAGAATATCTTCCACATATGCCACCTCCATGCTCACACAACATGCTTGGTCTTCCACCTCTTTCTCCACTTGCTCTCTTCTCATTCAATCTCCCATTTTTTTAATCAAATCCCCTCCATTGATCAAGGATCATCTTTCCTTTCAAGAGGTTATGAAATCCATTCATGCAAGCTCATCTCAACCATCAATTTTATCTTTTAGTCCCACCATGCATTTTCTATTAGAAAATTCTATTTAAAGAAGGCTTGCCACTATCATTTCATCCATGAATCTTAAGCTATCCTTATTTTGCCCATTTTCATAATCAATCACTCATATTCCTATCCTTATGTTGTCAAAATAGTAAGATAGTTAGTTAAGAGCATCCACACTTGGTTATTCAGACATCCACACATCACCAATGGAAGTATAATACATTTATCCTTCATTTACTTTGCTTTTTAGTTGTTTATCTTCTATTGTATGCTCTATCACGAGTGTGACCATTTGTTTGAGTCTTTGGGCTATTTAATGCTGCTAATCCATTATGTGTAGCTCAAATAAGAGGTCCACAACTTATATAATACAACTTTACTGACTTCTAAGAAAAATATTTCAATCCATAATATATTTTGGCTATATGTAGCATTGATTAGATTTGATTCCATAAAAAAATGAAGCAAAAATTATAACTTCAATAGACATAAATTAAGAAACGATAGATTGGTGCAAAAATTGAAGAAAATATTGTCTCAAATTCTCCATATCCATTTAGATTTAATAAGAAAATTATTTGGTCTTTGAAATGATTATTTATTTTGTTGTTTACGAAAATTCAAGTTCTGCATATGCTTAAATAGTCAAATGCTTTATGCATTTACCTGACATAAACACTTATAAATCTTGCCAATTAACATATAAATCTAATCACAATGTGCAATATCTTTTAATGTCCTTTCATATTAAAATTGAGAGTATGAACATGTGCAAACAAATAAATCAAGAGAACATGTAGCTCTATCATATAAGATTATTGTTTTAATGTACATGGTGAGCAAAAGACCATAAATAGTGGACAACACTATTATGAACCTCCAACTATAATGTTATAGAGGTAAAGGAGTAATCAAAAGGGATATAACTTTCACATTAACAAGTATGGAAAATACCTACCACTAAAATTGAATGCATGGATTGAAGGACAAGAGAGTTCCACGAAACCAACCTATATTTTTCCCTCAATACATTAGATGAGTTGGATTCTCAACATAATAATTGTCAAAATAATAGTTAAAAACTCTTAGATTGATCTCTCTTGACAACAATAAAACTAATTATAAGTCCAATAGCTTACATCAATATTCAAATATAACTATTCATAACTATTTTTCAATATAATAACAAATAAAATGATCTATATATTTAATTTGGTTTGAAAAACAATATACATTAAAATTTAATCAAACTATTTTAATTCTACTCTTTGATTGATTAATTTGTTACAAACTAACTTAAAAATAAATCAAACCAAAACCCTCTACACAATGGAAAATAGGATTTTTAAGTAAACCCTAGAAATAAAACTGCAGCCAGTCGAACTTCGTCCAGTTGGTATCGCCGGGGTTGGCGAGTTGCAGGCGAGGAGAAATGGGTAAGATCTCATTGCATTCATGTTTGATGTATTTTTTTCTTGGGTATTCTCGTGCCAGACAGATTACGCTGATTATCGTTCATTTGGATAGGCGATTTTAGGTATTTGCTTCGTCTAGCAGTTATTTTTCACGGGAGCTGATTCAGAGTTCCATTTAATGGATTCGTAGATATATTTTAAAATACTGTTGATATAGGAAATATGCGCTCCAGTATATTGCTTTAATAGGATTTTGATCCGCAGAGTGTGGTCACAATGACGGATTTCCGTAGGCCTTAGATGGGTTCATCTAATCTTTTTATTTTCCCTGATTGATTTGATTTGTGGTTTGGGTGTGTCCTCTTCTGGGAGGGAATTTTACAGTGTTCGGATGGGTAGTGGAAGTCATACGAGGCATTTTGGTGAAATGTAGCGGCTCTCTTGAGTATTAAATGAAATTGTTTTGACAAGAAATGTTAAAATTTGTTGAGGCAAATCTTTTTATGTAGCTGGAAGATCCATGTTTAATTCATTCCCCAAGATGTGGCCGAAAGTCGGATTTTGTTTCTCAGGATGTGGCCGCAATGATAGATTTCCCAAGTTAGTGGGTTCAACTGATATGTTTTTTTTCCTCATTGTTTTGATTTGTGGGTTCGAGTGTGACATCTTCTGGAAGGGAGTTTTACAGTGTTTGAATGTGTAGTGGAAGTCATAGAAGGCATTTTGGTCAAATGTAGCGGTTTAAATGAGGAGCTGATGAAATTGTTTACACAAGAATTTAATAAATTGACTGATTTAGTTCTATTTATGTGGTTGGAAGGTCTTTGTTGCACTTATTAGTTATTCCCCAAGTTCTGTCTGAAATGACTTTGATGGGCTTATTTGACTGAGTTTGAGTTTTGATTGTGGGTTTTGTTTACTTTCTACCATGGTATTTAGAGCCGTTGTTTAATTTGTTATTTTGGATTTTGTTTGCTTTCTACCATGGTATTTTAGAGCCTTTTTGATCTATACTGGAAATGATGGAAAACATGTTGGTGGAGTGTAGGGGCTTATAAGTACGTTGAGGAGCTATGGAAGAAGAAACAATCCGATGTGATGAGGTTCTTGCAGAGGGTGAGGTGCTGGGAATATCGGCAGCTTCCTGGCATAGTCAGAGCCAACAGGCCCACAAGACCTGATAAGGCCCGCCGTCTGGGTTATAAGGCCAAGCAGGTTAGTATGCACAAATATAAGCACCGCATGACAATCATTCCTTAAGAGAAAACAAAATGTGTATGTCTTACATGATTATGAACTGCATATAAAGATGATTATTAGCACCATATAACTTTTCTTGCTAAATTTAACGAGTTTCATAACATAAAAGACAGCATAGCAATGCTTGTTAATGGAAGTATAAGCTTCATGTGTTAAATCATTTATACCAACCCAACGTAGGTTTTAATGCTCAAATCATCAACATATAGAACCTTAAGAATCTATGCAACTAGTATCAGATTTTTCATTATACTTACAATTTCCTTCTCTTTACATCTGAGGACGCCTGCTTCAGATCCAGGACTTGACTCATGAACTACATATTTTATAGGACAGTGTCACAGGTCAAGTTTCTTAGCTCTCAACGAAAGAGCATATCCGAGAAGAAAACCTAGGAGAGCTACTTCTTTATCATTCTAAGATGAAATATCTACATGAGCTTTTTTAAGATTCATCAAGTCAAACGTGATACCAACTCACATGCTGCCAATTCCTGCCCCTATAACATCTGCTCCACTGACATGCAATAAATGGGTGAAATGTACAGAATCAAGATACTACAAATAAATATTTAGCTGGATGAAGAGGGTTGGCATTTCCAGTGCTTTAAGGTTTGAGAAACTGCCTAGAATGGCAAAAATTGAGTATTTGTGAAGCATTTGTTAAGAGATTACCTTTGAAATGATTTCACAGCAGAAAGTGCTTGAAGTGATGAAACTTTCAGTGTCTGCAGATATTGGAAAACACACATGAATATGGCTGCAATTCTGATGGATTGTCACACCTTTTAATTTTGAGTGGGACCAATTATGGGCACTCTGCTGCCAATTACACTGCATAGAAACCTTTTAAACTGAAGTGATCGAGATTTAAAACATCGATTTTCAAATTTGGAATTCCATAGTCAGGACAATGTAAAAACACCCATCAAACAAGTTGCTTGTCAGCATTGCAGGATCCAGATGCATTAGCTTGTTCTCTGCTTTATTGATTCAATCTTATTGAAGTTTCTAATACAATTTTTTAGTTTTGCAACAAAGAGATTTGCAAGGGACAGTGCTTGATTTAAGATTTAACTGGAAGTTTACAGTGCTAATTGCAATTGTTCACTATTGTTATCTTTCTGTGTGGAAGTAAATTAATATATAAAAGACTGATTTGCATTTTAGTTTAAGAGACCCTCAGAAAATCCCTCTCTGATGCCTCTAGTAGGCAAATAGACATTTTATAGGTAAATCTTTACCATTGTGGTGCTTGAAACATAGTGTGAAATAGAAGCTGGAATCAATTTCAGCAAGGTAGAATCTTTGTTTGAGGTCTGGAAGATATAAATCCAAAACTACGTTGATTACTAATTGTTGCTGTTAAGTTGTATAGAGATGATTATATGACGTATCTTGTCAATAGAATCTCATAAATTCTTGGTTAAAGGAGTGGAATCTGTATGTTTTTGGTAATTTCTCGTGTTTGTATTATAATTTCATGGTAAATTCGTGATTCATATGATATAATCTCTCTTGTATTTTATAATTTCAATTTATTTTCTCTTGATATACTCAGCTTTGTATTACAAGTTTTAGTTGCTGTTATAGTAGTGTGTGTTCTAGACATATCAGAAAAATACAAAAGATATCAGAAAATAACCAAAAAATATAAAAAGGGGACATTACAAGTACTCACCAGGTTTATAATCAAACTGTACGATAATTCAATGTGTCATAAATCTCAGCTGAATTTAGAATATATAAAAATGAGATCAGAACACAACTCATGCTTGGTGAACTAAATGCAATACATAGCTGGACCTCCAGTTCATCAATCTGCTGGAATTTGTATCATATGAATCACAATTTATACTTGAATAAATATTAAATACAGAATATAACTTTTTTTATTAAAATAAAATAGATATTTTAGAAACACAATATTTTTTCTTTAGAAATTTGAATTTGAATATTAAAAGTGTTATGAATTATCTAAACATATTTATTATTCTAGCGTACTACTGTATTTGTTTTTTTATTTATAAGTATTAATAATAAAAAAGGAACACCTATTGTGATCTTAATAATGAGTTATTTGGTTTTCAAAACTCTTCTCTAATTTAATTTGATTGTTCGGCTGAACGTGAACCTGAACTCAAGGCTTGTGACTTAGGTATGTTCTGTACAAGATGTTTAATAATAACCCTTTTGGTCAGGATATTAGATGTTAACAAGGAATAATCCTCTTATGTTTCTAGAAATACTGGATTCACAGTTGTATAATTGCAAAATCAAAGGGTGTTTGCTGTCTTTGCTACTGGGTTCACAGTGGCATATTTTTTGCCTGATTTTCTGTAGAAATCCTAGGACAAATGGTGCAAGCAGGTAAGCTATTACGGGTAACCAGGATCTGTCAGTTGAATTCGCTACGAATTTTTTGAAAACTGAAAAGGTGAGCTGGGTAAATGATCTGGTGACAAAAGTGGTAGCTGGGGTTTCTGCATTCTACTAAAGTGACAACTTAATCCATGAATTAGGACATAAGGCCTTGGTATACCGATTTTGATTCCTCGCTCCCACATATAGTGTAAGCAGCTAAGTTATTACAGGTAAATTAGGATATGGCAGTTGAATTTGCTATGTATCTTTTGAAAACTCAAAGGGTGAAGTGGGCAAACGGTCTGGTGACAAAGGCTTCTGCAGTCTACTAAACTGTCAACTTAATCAATGAATTAGGACTTAAGGCCTTGGTATAGTGATTTTTATTTCCATCCCTCACCCTTTTATCCATCATTGCTTCTTGAATGGGAGTTAAGTGGATGCAGTTAGAATATTAATTTGAAACAGAACAGGAGTATTGTTTTTCATGGAATCATTATGAAATGTTGCAGAACTGTATGTTTTTCTGTGTAAATGTGTTGTACCCTATTTGAAATGTAATTGGTGTAATGTGTTATAGTTTTAGCCCATATATGTCCAACAGATTTTTTCTGACTTCTAGGAGTATATGCAGGGTTATGTCATTTACCGTGTGAGGGTTAGACGTGGAGGCCGGAAAAGGCCCGTTCCTAAAGGTATTGTGTATGGTAAGCCAACAAATCAAGGTATCACTCAGCTTAAGTTCCAGCGAAACTTGAGATCTGTGGCAGAAGAGCGAGCTGGCCGGAAGTTGGGGGGGCTAAGAGTTTTGAACTCCTACTGGATAAATCAGGTAAATAATGTCATGCTTATTCAGAAATATTATTAGGACGTGGTTTAATTTGTGTGCTGTAGCATTAATATTTTCTGTGTTTGCAAGTTATGTACAGTCATTTATTCATGATCAAAATGTTGACACTACTCTTAGTAGTTTGTTTTCAATTTGCAAGCTATTTTGAAGCGTCAATGATTGCTCAGTTTTGACTAAAATAATACTTTTTTTGCAACTCAGGATTCAACCTACAAATACTTTGAAATAATTCTTGTTGATGAAGCACACAAGGCTATCCGAAATGATCCCAGAATAAACTGGATATGCAATCCTGTTCACAAGCACAGGGAACTTCGAGGACTAACATCTGCTGGGAAAAAATATAGGGGTCTACGAGGAAGAGGCCACCTCTTTCACAAGAATCAACCCTCTAGGCGTGCTACTTGGAAGAGGAACAACAGCCTTTCTCTCCGACGGTACCGTTAGATTGCAGGCCCTTTATAGGCCATTATGGGGATGTTGTCTTCAGATATTTCTACACATTGCAAGTTGTTTATGCCACTGTTCAGACAAATGCTGGCATAGGTTTTGTAGAATTCAGTGGTTGTTGATTTTCATGTTGGCAGACAAATGAGTGGATTGCTTTCAACGGAATTTGGTTAGGACTTCGTTTTGAAATGTTCTGTTAAAAACTATTTGAATTCATATCATCTAGGTTTTATGCATTTGTTTTTTCCAACGGCATTATATCCTATATTGCTGATAATTTGTATAGGATTTTCCAATGTTAACTTAGCCTGTTTCTATTATTAGTTTGGTTTCTTACAGAATGATGCCCAGAGTATCCTAATTGATTTGACAGTTATTTTCATGTATTTGTAGTTTTCTAACATAAGCTTATTATAAATCTGACGTGTAGGCTGCTTAACTAGTGCTTTTAAATGATATTTGTAGGAAAAATATTTTTGTTAATTTGTGCTATGGTAGAAGAATGGTTTGATTGGCTGTCTGTATTTGGTTATGGATTCGTGTCAAGTTGCATAATCCAAAGACTATCTATTTGTACTTGGTTATGAATTTTTGTCGAGTTGCATAATCCAAAGATTATCTATCTTGTATTTGTTCAGCTGTAATTTGTGGTATAGATAGTTTTCACTGAAGTATGGCCTGTCCTGGAGTATCAAAAGCTATGTTGGGAAAACTGCTATATTGCATTTGCCTTAGCTGATTATGGATTCACAAAGTTTGTATGCCTCTTTTAACCATTTGAAGCAGCTGCCTTATGCTATGGTTGCATCTTCCCTGGTTTAGGACCCAGTATATCAGTTCTGGACCAGACTCCCTAGGTCAATCTGCAGTCTGGTAAATTTATTCTTTCGTTCCTTTACTTGTGCTTTCATGTTGGGTGGTACAACCACACGTTGTTTTGGTTTCCTTGATTTACTTATTTATTGGATTTGTGTCATGCCCCCGAAATATCAACACAAAACCCTAACATTGAAATACAAATGAATAAATAAAGTGAATAACAATATAAGTATCAAAATTATAAATTTAAATATTAATACAATTATAATCATTATAATATGATACTAAAAATATTTATAAAATATATAAAAAATAAATATAATAACAATAAATTAAATTTATAAACATAATAGTTAAATAACAAACAGACAGTTAATTATTATAAAATATATACTAGCAATCACACCTTGGTGTGCAATGGGTACAAGAAAGATGTGTGGAAGGTAAATTAGGGAAAATTTTGGTCTTTTTTTGGCATACATTTGTGTAGTATACATGAGGTCAATTGGTAGTCCATTTAGAAAATGATGTTTGTGCAAAAAAGGTCTCAAATTTTAATGGAAAAGTAACAATTTCAAATCAATTATGCATCCACTTACAAGGATGTACATACAACTAAAACAAAACCTCTAAATAGGAACACAATCAAGCTCCATTATCAATAGGTTCATGTTATACTTCAAATAGGGAGAAAGGGAGAGAGAGGGAGAGGTAGAGATGGAAAGAGAGAGACATATAGGGGAAGAGTGAGAGAGAGAGACAAAGGGGTAAGGAGATAGAGATAGAGATGGAAATGGAAATGAAAATGGGGATGGAGATGGAGGAGAGGGAGATAAATAGAGAGAGAGAGGATAGAGGGATGGATAGAGATGAAAGGCGTAAATATATAGAGGTGGAGAGAAAGGGAGAGGTAGAAAGACAAAGATATAGGGAGTGATACATAAGAGATAGAGATGGAAAGAAATAGGGGTAGAGAGACATGGAGAGATAATAAGATAGAGATAGAGGGAGTGATGAAAGAAGAAATGTGAAGAGAGAGATAGAGAGGTAAAGATATAGATATAGATATAGAGGTAGAGGTAGAGATAGGGAGGGAGAAATGAGTGTGTATGAGAGAGAGAGAGGTAAATATATAGAGAAGGAAGGAGAGGAAGGAGAAAAATAGAGATAGGAGAGAGAAGTATAAAGATATAGAAAGAGGGAGTGATAGGGAGAGAGGGAGAGATAGAGATAGAAAGAGGGATAGATAGGGATAGAAAGGAGAGATGGAGAGATAGATACAACCTGGGAAAGATAAAGGGTGTGAGATACAGAGAGTCAAAGACAAAGATAGAGATAAATATATAGAGGGAGAGATGGAAGGAGAGACAAAGAGGGAGAGGGATAAATAGAGACAAAAAGAGGGAGACAATGAAAGAGGTGGAGTTGGAGAGAGCAAGATAAAGATATAGGAAGTGATATATAGAGAGAGGTAGAGAGTGATATAGAGAGAGTAGGAGAGATGGAGGGAAAGATTGAGTGAAAAAGTGATAGAGATAGAGATAATGAGATATAAAGAGTGAGGGAGAGGGAGAGATTGGAAGATAGAGATAGAAGGGGGGAAGCGAGAGATAAAGGTGATAGAGCTAGAGAGGGAGAGAGAGAGATAGAGGGGGGGGGAAAGGCAAATATAGGGAGAGAAAAATAGGGAGTTTGTGTGAGAAATATATAGGGAGGGAGAAATAGGGAGTGTGTGTGTGAGAGAGATATTGGGATAGAGATATAGAGGGATATATAGGGAGAGAGAGAGAGAGGGAGAGAAATAGAGAGAGGATAGAGAAGTAGAGAGATATAGAAAGAGAGAGAGAGAGAGAGAGAGAGAGAGAGAGAGAGAGAGAGGCAGGGAGAGGTAACGAGATAGAGATAGGGGGAGAGATAGAAAGGAAGATAGATAGAGATGGAGATGGATATGGAGAGAGAGGGAGAGAGAAATAGAGATATAAAGAGGGGGAGACAAAGAGAGGGAGATCTATGGAGGGATAAAAAGATATAGGAAGTTATATATAGAGGTAGAGAGAGGGATATATATATATATATATAGAGAGAGAGAGAGAGAGAGAGAGGTACAAATATGGAGATATATATAGAGAGATATAGGAAGAGTGTTGTACCCAAAATATTTTTTTTGCTTCAACAAGGCATTTTGGTAAAAATGGTCTAAATCTTGTAAAATTGTTGTCAAAAGTCAATTTTAGGTCAAACCAAGCATGGGCGTTTTGTGGGTTTATGTCAAGGATACTTGCAAATTTTGAAAATTAGGATTTCAAACCCTTGTTTTTAGGAAAACCCTAAAAATAGGACTTTTCCACTAACGACTCAAAATGATTTTGATAGGTCAATTTCACTTCATGATCACACTGGTCAAGTCAAAACCACAAAAGAGTCGGTTTTACTTTGGTGGGTCTACTTCACTTTTTCAAGAGAAAAGATAAGACCTCGGAGGTCAACAATGGCAAATGGCTAGTACCAGGTATTAAGATCCAAGCTTCAGACGTTGCACAAATGATTCCATGTCGAAAGATGCTCGAAAAGATGCTTCGCAATGGAGGAGAATTTCAAAAGTTGAAATTTGCTAAAAATAAACTAAGTCTGGAAGATGCATGCCTTGCTACAAGGAAGACGCTACACAACCAATTGGTCAACTTTGCAGATACTCGTGCATGTGAAATGGTGAAAGCAATCATAGCGGTGAACGTGATCGCATCGTCAACAACACATCTGCATCAACGACAACGGTGATCAACCCAGTCAAGCAAGACAATGAACACAAAATGCGAGGAGGTCAAAATCATCAAGAAATGACTAACTCTGCAGCACAAAGCGCCCCTGTTGGCCAAGGGCACCCATGAATTCAAGAGGCCAACTGTAGTTATTAACAATTGCAAAATCGGTCGTCCTCTTCAGAATTTTGCTAGCTTTCCAGCGAATCGTCAAACAAGTTCACCAGATTGATCAAACACCAACAAACGAAGGCAAAGGTGGAAGATGTTGAAAGCGAGAGTCATCAAAGACGACAGTTAATCAAGGGAAATGCACCCATGTAAGCTAGGGGTGCCTAGAAAAGAAAGCTCCCAGAAGTCAATCTTTGGATTGACAATCTCTAGATGATCTTTCTGGATTCAGCCCAACTTCGCGATGAATCCAACAACCAAATCAAAAGACATATCAAACGACAGTGGCTGTTGATCTAACGAGCACGTGAAACAAAGGATAAATTGATGAACATCAAAGCAACTGCACCCCTGCAGACCAAGGGCACCCATCATTTTGGCAACCAAATGTGATTTTGGAAGTTGTCTTCTCCAAGACATCTTCTTAGCATCCTTCTAGCTTCACAACGAATCCAGTTTCCAGCTCTCAGGACTTGTTAAGCGTTCATAAACAAAGATCAAGAAGAAAACACAAAAGGTCAAGACAAATTGAAAAGCATGAAAAATTGGCTGTGTTTAGCAAAAATGCACCCTTCTAGCAAAAGGTGCCCAACTTTTTGGGCAACTAGATGCAACTTTCATGCTTCGTAGCTTCCAAGGAGTCCTTCTCAGAGTTGATCAATCTTCACGATGAGTCCGTTAACACGAAGGTTGGAGTAGTCAAACTCCCAGCAACTAGGGTCAAACTGGAGCATTTCATCAAGGATTACAAAGTGCAAAATGTATCTCAAAGGCACAAAACCGCCCCTATAGGCCAAGGGCACCTAGGAAATTGAGCCTCCTAAATCAATTTTTAGAACTTGCACATACAATCATCCTTTCCAAAATTCTTCTAGCTTCGCGATGGATTCAACATCCAGTCCACGAGAATCGTCAATCACCGACAACTGCAGATTGAAGCACGAGAGGTCAAATTGAAGAAATTGAAAAGCATCCAAGAAAATGGCTAAGTCTGGAAAGAAGAAACACCCTTCTAGGAAAAGGCGCCCAAAGATTCAAGCCACCGGATTCAGTTTTCAAGGTTTGCAACCTTCAATAACATCTCTTCAGAGTTGTGTAAAATCCCCATCTCGGGCACAACAATTTTTTTTTTTCAATTAGCATCAACTACCAACTTAACCAACCAAGTATTTTCCATATAGATTAGAAGTGTTAATTTCAATAACTCAACATTCACCATGGTAACAAAAATCAACGTCACACTTATATTCTTATACTCAAAGGTGTTAAGCTTATACTACTAGGGCCATTCTTAGACCTACGACCTAAGCCTCGAGGGTTCGTGATGACCCTGCCTACGTATCCCCACGTGGGAATCAGAGGCGTCGTAGTTCACTCCATAATAACAGAGGGAGTTCAATCTCACCTCTTGTATGAGATCTATTATCTCACTTTTAACCCATAACTATTAATTTAGTACATGTAAGCTATCAACATAGTCAATTATAATCTAATGATAATAATTTTTCCATCAAGTGTTGGTTCCATACCAAACATTACCAAGCATTAGTGTACACACATTCACAATATTCACAAGGGGCATATCATACCATAATCTCAAAGATCATACACAATGTAAGTCATGAGCATACCTCCATATACACAAGCCGACTAGCTCGTGCACATCACTAGTATAACAGTGACTGGATCATACACAAATCATAAGTATAATGATGATTACCTCATGCATACATCACAAGTACAACAATGATTATCTCATACACATATCACATTTTTATTAGTGATTGGCTCTAACATATATCACAAATACACAGTGACAAGCTCTAACCATACATCACAAATACATAATAACGAGCTCCAACATACATCACTAATACATAGTGACTAGCCCCAACATACATCACATCCACACTGGCTAACACATCACAATGGCTAACACATGTCCATAATGCATCATGGATAGAAAGAATATCAGTGCATTCCACACTACACCGTGGGTCCATCCTTTGCATCGGTCTTCTGCACCATTGGACAAATGAGAAGAGGATTCGGTGCATCCCATACTACACCGCGGGTCCATCCTCAACCCCACAAGGCTAAGTATATAGTCTGACAACTGGGAGGGGATTCAGTGCATCCCATACTACACCGCGAGTCTGTCCACCATCCCAAGGGTTTCCCCAAGCAATGAACCTACCAAACCCGATGGATTCCGACTTCAATCGCCTATAGGCCACCGACAACAAGTCTATCCACCCAAGAAGAAGTAGCTCCCGACATATACCACCTTGTGACCTTAGTGATATTTTCAGCTATCTTCTTCACAATCTCGGGTAACACTTAGCATCGATCACTTTCGTGCTTACCAATGATAGCCAGTGAACCCTCTCAATACATGATTAGCCCCAAATTACCGTTACCCACACAGATGGGTCCCTACCTGTGCAACTGCTATGACTATATCATAACCAGGGCAACTTGCTACCTTCACCTTCATGAACTAGATGAATGCTAACTAATCCCTAGTAGTATCTAAGACATCAGTCATTGGCACAGTCCAATGATTGCTTGTCATTGCTCAAATATCCCAGAGGTTCACTCTTGGGTGGGTCATACATAACATGAATCACAATCTCAATTCATAGATACACGAGCCTATACATAAACACATAGATATGTTGTTGAATTACACAATCACATAAGAGATACATGGAACCAACACGAGATGGACTTTACCCATCATATACGTATAATAAAATACCCATTATAAAGTAGTCAATCTTCGATTATTATATAAAAGCATAATATGTATTAAATACACAATATTAGATTCCCTTGACTCATTCTTACCCATCCGATACCCATCAACCTCAAACTGAAGCCTACTAAAGGGAGGAGGTTAAACCAATCAGGAACAACCCCAACCCTTGGAGTTGCCCACCCCCTAAACCCCCCCCCTACAAATTTGAGGTCACAGAGGCATCCTTTTCCCAAGGACTTCCCTACGTTCATGCTTCCAAACGGATCAAAGTCACACGTAGTTCTCTTCACAAAGTCTCTCAAGGATACCTACACTCCAATTCCCATTTTAGCAAACTTATATCATGACACTTCCATCCATGTAAGACAAGGTCTCAAATTGAATCTCACCTCTTTTATTATTCATTATACAGCAACCATGCAAAGCCCCCAAAAGTCTAATTGGGTTTGCTACCATGCTTGCCTGAATGGTAAATTACCTTTTCAAAAACTTCAGTAGATAGGGTTCTCTAGCCCACTCATTTAGACACGAAATTACCACCCACAAGGGAGTTGGTGTTAAGTTACATTAACATGATTAGATATTTCTGTAAGGATTTATTTATGTTAATCTCTAAGGCCGAGGATGAAACCCATGAGTATTCCCTCCTATTGGAGTATCGATTATAAAATAAATGAATTGCCACCTCTCAACTAGTTTAATTGCTTAGCAATTCTATATTTTTTTCAATATTATATTCAAACTTAGGTGGTTCATTTCTCTCTTATAGAGTAACAAGATGTTACTAGAATTAATCAAAATGAACCGTTATGATTATCCTTGCCACTTTATTGGCAATAATTACCAACCTTCTCTAAACATAGTCAACATTTAAGTCATACTGGAGATAAACGGTCAATACCATATCCTTAAGATCATCATATGAATATGTAAACTCAATAATATTAATAATGTCCTTAACCCTCAAATTCCATTTTCCTTCCAATGCAATCCCACACTCTTATAATAGTTTAGTTTATGGACTAGGTAATATTGGAACTTTTCAATTATAGCTAAATACTTCTTATAATTGCATATACAATATGCTATGATATCAACCATATTATAATATGTTCTTGATATATTTACTAAATATCAAAAACTCAAGTTAAAAACTCATCCGCCAACCTTAGACTTATTAAACAAACTTCATATCATATATCCTTGAAATAAATGATAGTTTCATTCTATTAAATCATAAAATAATTTGGTACAAATACAATTTTAGTTTCATTAATGAAGTCCTTATCACCTAATTATTAAGTGATTGTATGCCAAATCTTGTATCAGGTGTATTTTATTCTTGGATCATATTATAAGGTGTTTTTATTGCTAGATATTTAACCCAGGCTCTCTAGCCACTTTGTTTCGCTTGGAGTCTAAACATAGAGGTATAATGAACTCAAGGTTTTGTCTCCCACCATTGTCTATTCAAATTCCACACCCTTGGATATTCAAATAATCAACCTTTGAATATAGGAAATTCCTTGTTACGAATATCTCATAATTCCTAACTTTCTCATAAGACCAATAATGCCTATGCAAGAACTATATCTATGACTAGACCAAAAATTAGAAGTGGAAGTGAATGATATTTGCATTGAATTGATCCAATAAGTATCATATTCAAGAAGTGGTGACCAGTCCTTGTTGGGTATAGGTGTGGTGAACATGAAGGTGAATAGAAGACCATGAAGTTGAATTACATGTTTAGGACCAGCTAAATATTCCTTATGTATAATAAGATTTTAATATTCTAACAAGAAAATATTTATGATGGGCTTGTGATAAGCCCCCTTTGAGAATGATCTTAAAAGTTCTCAACCTAGTTAAATTTTCTAGTATGGACCTCCAACTTTCTTATCGACTTCAATATTTATCAACCAATATTGCTCTACATGATATGTCGGCTTGAGCATTGGGATAACAATGTGACATTTATTACGTTGTAAGGCGTTCCACTGCTGTGGCATTTACCCGTGTACACCAAAACCCCGAATAAGCAGTGTCAATATTCATTTGGTTGCTTGTGTTTGAAGATAGCTTAAATCGGTCAAATTCGAAGAGATGTAAATTGACGAAATAGGTACTATTGTGCAAAAGCTTTTGTTTAATTTATTTCGCTTCAAAACATTTTAGCTCCATTGGAACAGGGAGGATATGACTGAATTAAATATTTGATTCGATTCTTCCAATCCATAATATTTAAAAAAAAGCAGTTTTGAATATAACTGATTTTAAAAAATTAAAATCTATAGAAATGCTTAAATTAACACCAACAAAGCCAAGGAAAAGTCAGGATATTTGTTATTTTGGGACATTAATTTGATCAAAATATATTTGTAAAATAGCGTTGCAAATAGCACAAACCAGGGAAAACTTTAAGAAACCCCCCCCTCGGCGCAGGTGTAAAATCCTGGCGAATCCGGTATACTTCCCGGTGAAAAATAATAATTCTATTGGCATTTTTTTTCGTTTTACGGGAAAAAAAATCCCAATTGGCGAATCTTTTATAATCCTTGGAAGTTCGTGGAAAATCTTGACGAATTGTATATTTTTTTAATAGAATAAAATATTTTTCATTGACAAATAAAACTGTTTTTCAAACCATAAATTTTTTTCCATTGGTGATTAAAACCTTTTTCCAAAGCAAAAAGTATATTTTCATTGGCGAATTAAAAAGAATCTCAAAACAGTAAAAAAATCTAGTGGCGAAATAAACAGATATGCCAACGAAAAATCATAGGGGCCATTCGTTGAATGTTCAATGGACGACTGTAGTTGCATTCCATAAGTAAATCTTTGAAGCACTAGACTTGCGATTTGAAACCTCCGGAATAACACTATAACCGTTAGATGCAAACATGTGGCAAGATCAAGGCTCATCGCTCATCACTCATTCTGTCTTTTCAATGCCTCGACATTGTACATTTCATTTAATTGAAATTCTCATTCTTTTTGGAGAAAGTGTGGTTGTCGTACTGCTAGTGCAGGTAGTGGCAACGATTAATGCCATATGTGATATGAACATCCGAAGCTATTTCTTGGACAACTCATAGCTTTAATGAAATAAGATTTGTAATGATTTCATATCGTTTGAACTTTGAGTGATTTTGACAGCTTTTCAGCTTGAGGTACAGTTCAATCAAATTAAACATTTTAATTATACAGGCTGGTAGCGGCACTGGTGGCCCATAAATAGGGATAGTGATTCAGTGATTAGTAGATAGTGCCGTAAGGGTTTTTATTTTCTAGGGTTAATAAGGATTCACGAAGAAGATGATGCAGTATTGGGGATACTGCAAATTCTCCTACCTACAGTTATGTAGTTACAGAGTAATCAGTAAAAGACGAATTTCCTTCAAGTTTAGAATGGGTGGAATTGGAAAGAAATTGATTTGGTTAACCTGAATTTTCAGACGGGTTTTGAACCAGGAGGAGGAGCTCTGATGGAGATAAGTGCTATCCCAATGCATGGAGGCTGCAGGTAAAAGATGGGAGCAGATTTGCTTTTCCTCCTATATTCTAATAGCTCCCATTTCCCCAGCATGGCTCTGGTTCTCAAAGGGGATAAGTACATTTTGTATCTTCACGGTTCCCATTTCCCCAGGACTGATTGGAACCCCCTTTCCCCAGCATGGTTGGAAAATCCACCAGCAGAAGCTTGGAATCATGAATTTATTTTCAGAGCCACATTTGTATTACGTTGTCACCAGCAGAAGCTTGGAATCATGCATTTATTTTTAGAGTTACATGTGTAGTAAGTTTTCAGCAGCAAAGCTTGGAAATTGGAATCAATTTGTAATCCATTGCAATGAGCAACAACTTGGAATAAATTATTAAATTTTGTCTATGTAAAGTACTAAAGTGACACACTGACATATGTTATTTATACAAAACAGGAGCTACAGTGCCACTCGTCTGTAAAAGGATATGTAATAATGTGACATTGAAATTCAGTTGCAATAAAATAAATGGTTGTGTTGTGTTATTCTTGATTCCTTGAATCTTCGAGTTCGTTATTCATTTACGCTTAAGAGTAAAGAGTTGTTTTATGAGTTCAAAACTTCAGTGTATTAATAATTTAATATATTCAAATCAATTTTTTTCTTTTGAGAATTTAAGTAATATACTTTATGCAATATGCACTTGATAATTCATGGTTATATCAGGCCATCAGGGGAATGCAATCTTTCTTTCCACCAATGTTTATGTGTTACAACGATGTGCTTACTTTTGTTGAATCTATCGGTATACCGAGGAGCGCACCTTATGAGTTATGAGTCTTCCTTCGGGCCATTGGTGGGGCTGTGATGGGGGTTCCACCGATAAAGCATTGATAGGCCGATGCCTATGGTATTGACTTTAAAACACATGTGTCACGTTTAATTGTTTAAATTTAATATCATAAATTACTCAAGTTTCAACCGTTGGATGAACATTTGATGTATGGTTGTAGTTGCATTCCTTAATGAAATGCACAGAGCGATGGGCTTCCCAACTTAAACCTCCAGAATCACCCTATAACCATTAGATTTAGAAAGATCAACAGTTAAAATTAAGAATTTGCAACTTGTAGACCTAAGACGTGTCATTCACTTTAATGTTCCAATTTCGAGAAACAAAGCATTTAAAGCACTTTGTACTGCTAATTGCTAAGTGTCAACTCAAACTGTCAAGTGATTAATGTTTATTTTTAAAGTTAATATCATAATTCATAAATTACTCAATTTTCAACCATTGGATGAACATTCGATGTATGGTTGTAGTTGCATTCTGTAATGAAATGCACAGAGCGATGGGGCTTCCCAACTTAAACCTCCAGAATCACCCTAAAACCATTAGATTTAGAAAGATCAATGGTTAAGATTAAGAATTTGCAACTTGTAGACCTAAGACGTATCATTCACTTTAGTCTTTAATGTTCCAATTTTGAGAAACAAATCATTTAAAGCACTTTGTACTGCTAAGTGTCAACTCAAACTGTCAAGTGATTAATGTTTATTTTTAAAGTTAATATCATAATTCATAAATTACTCAAGTTTCAACCGTTGGATGAACATTTGATGTATGGTTGTAGTTGCATTCCGTAATGAAATGCACAGAGCAATGGGCTTCCCAACTAAAACCTCTAGAATCACCCTATAACCGTTAGATTTAGAAAGATCAACGGTTAAGATTAAGAATTTGCAACTTGTAGACCTAAGACGTGTCATTCACTTTTGTCTTTAATGTTCCAATTTTGAGAAACAAAGCATTTAAAGCACTTTGTACTGCTAACTACTAAGTGTCAACTCAAACTATCAAGTGACTAATGTTTATTTTTAAAGTTAATATCATAATTCATAAATTACTCAAGTTTCAACCATTGGATGAACATTTGATGTATGGTTGTAGTTGCATTCCGTAATGAAATGCACCTAGGGCAATGGGCTTCCCAACTTAAACCTCCAGAATCACCCTATAACCGTTAGATTTAGAAAGATCAATGGTTAAGAATTTGCTACTTGTAGTCTTGTAGACCCAACTCCTAAGATGTGTCATTCAGTTTAACGTTCCAATTACGAGAAAAAAAGCATTTAAAACACTTTGCACTTTGAAATTATACAGTGATTTTTAAAGTCTTCACTCTTCAGATTGATCAGTGCAATGCACCACCCTGCTTTGGATTCCATAGTTGCACTTCCAACAACACCATTCTAGTTTTCAAGAGTCGGGACTCAGAATCTGAGTAAGTGAAAGAATTCATGCGCCTACGTTTCATCGTTTGACATTTCTTAAATTCTTATTTTGTCAAAGTTTGAAGTTTGGGTTTAGAGACTCAAGAATTTGTTAAAATTAAGGAGGAATAATAGGTATTACTTATTAGGGAATTCAAATTTCACAACATCAGATTTGTATAAGCATGTCTACCACCAGTACCACTAGACTTAGAGCAATGTCCGATAAAAGAATACATTATGCAGAATTGCTTAAAACCCCAGGTTTCACCAATGGGTACCATGATATTTATGATCCTAAAATCTATGGTAGGCGTACCTCAGAACTTAGATTTACATCTCAGAATAAGGCTGCAAAGCAAAAGCAAGTTGATAGTATCAGTGCACTGTGGGTAACTAGATTAGGGCGCATGATGTTACATGAAGTTTTCCCTTGCCCAGAATTTATCATGGTCTGTGTCAAAAATTATGATGATAAGAAAAGAGCATTTGTTAATAAAGATAACCAAGAAGAATTGTTATCCATTAATGCAGAAGAACTTGGAAAAGTGTTGGGGTTTACAACTGAAGAATTTGGAAACCACCACATTGACCTAGAAAAGCTTGCTAGTGATTATGAAGCAGTGGAAGAAAGGCTGAAAAATGATTTCTTAAATACAATAGTTATGGATAGAAACAAATTGAAAGGTGATCATAAGCCTCCTTAAAATTTGGATATTTTAAAACCGTGGGTTCGGGATACTATTTCCATGCTAGCATTTTGCCTCGGTCTAGATAGCAATTTGGAAGTGGGTGCAAGCCTCCTGGAAATGATATATAATATCCATTATTGCGATGAACATGTCAAATATAATTATACTCAACACATTGTAGAATCCATGCATAAACAATTTTTAATGATTAAAGCAGGTTCCACAAAGACATTTAGGTTCACAACCTACTTGTGCTATCTTTTTCTATTCAAATTTAGAGGAATGTTTCAGACCAACAAGCTTCAGATTCAGCCCTATAGTAATGCAGAGGAAATTGTTTTGGCTCTAGTATATGAATGGACCACTGAGATAAGGATGCATGATTCTCGAAGGAACTACAGTCATTTTGTAGACTACTTTTTGGCTCATTGCATCAAGTAATTACAAATACTCCAATGCCTAGATTGCCTATGTCATGTAGAAATTGCATGCAACTAGAAAAAGAAATACAATTGGTTGATTGGTACTTAATGGAAGAATATACTGTGCTAAGATTTTATGGATCGGGAGTACAGCCATACAAACTTCCGATACATGTGACATAAAGGGTTTTTGCATTAGAATATGTAAGGCAGGTGCAGAGTGCCGATGAACTACACTTTCTCAGTCAGCAAAAGAAGACCTTATTTCCATCTTTACCTTTTTCATGTGGAGGGTTCACATTCGAGAGAAAAGCATTTAGTGTGGCACATAATCTTTTGAATTTTTTTGCATTTGATGCTATCTGTCACTGGCAGTATGATCCATGTGACATCATTAAATCAATGATTGTGGCCAATAGGAATGTTGCAAATAGAATTCAACATCAAAGTAAACCCTTGCTTGAAAACTTGAGAAACAAGGATTCTTGGGATGAGGTCAAAATAGCAATGGAGAAAAGTGCTGCTGAGAATGGTATTTCTTTTGAACAATTGTCAGCAGAAATTATGGCATTGCACCGAAAGACAATCAGGACATACAACAATTTTTATGAAAAAAGTGATAAACCATCTAATAGAGTAAAAATTCCAGGTTCTCTAGAGAAGGAATTTATAGATAAAAAATGGTCACAATAAAAAATTACTGCCTTTTGGCCTATGAGGAAGGACCTAGGTGATCCAAGAGCTCTTGCAGAGTATGATGCTAACGAAGAAGATAAAGAGTTTAGAAAATTGTGGAATATAGAGCATCCTGATGAACGTGATGAATCTAATGATGATATTGATAGGGAAGAAGAAGAAAAAAGCCATGCCAATTACAAACTTGGTTTAAGTGAGGCCGCAAAAGGAGAATATGCTTCAACATATACTTCAGGAGCAGCCATACTTGAAAAAATTGGTTATGAAGGTGGTCCTTTGGGGTTCAAAGGACAAGGCCCTTGGACAATACAAAGTGTTGAGCATAGAAAAACAATTGATAAATCTAGCCTTGGGCTTGGAGGTGAAAAAGTAGACCAAGGGGATACAAGTCAAACTCAATTTGTTAGAGCTTCTAGTCCTCATCCTCATGGTCAGATACAATCACAACTAGGACATGCCCTTGGTGGACAACTTAGTGCAACTGGGAGTGACATTGGTGGCAATGGTATGGGTAGTAGTACTAGTAGTGGTCAACATGTGCTACAACGACAAATTACACACAATACTAAGAGGAAAACAAAAAAAGATACCACAAAAACACCAGTTGATCAAGGCAATCAAAAGAGGCAAAGGATTTTGACAGGTCCAAGTCACACTATCAGTGGATCCACCAGTACCACAAAGGAGTTATTTCCAGACACTCCCACAAATCCAGTTAGTGTGGGTGCGACATCATTAGCAACTGCAAGTACTCCTATTCCTTCGCCATTCAAGCATTCCATTATTCTTGCCTCCATAGGTTATGATTTCATTGAAGAGTTTAAAAAGAAATCAAACTTGAATAAAAAAGAAAAGAAGCAACTAATGGAGAGTGCGTCTGCTGTAACTTCAAAGACTGCAACAACCATGGTATTACCCACATTTGACACAAATAAAGAAATCATGGAGTACACAATTGTTGTTCCCACAGTTCAAAATAAACCAACAAATCAGATGGATCGATCTGAATACCAGGTAACCAATTTTCAATTGGATTTGTCTGGCCTGAAAAATACTGACAAAATTAATGTATCAAAGAAAAACAATGAATTGGTGTACACATCATTGCTAAAGCAAGATAGAGAGAAGAAAGGGTTGCAGACCCAAATAGAAAAGTTACAGGCAGACCTAGCAAGTGAGAAAGCAAAGAGGAAAGCAACAAATAACAAGAGCAATGAATTAGAAAAAGGAATAATAAAATCTGCCTCTACATCAACAAGCAAAGAGGATAAATCAAATGAGAGAGAAGTGAATGACCTAAAGCGAAGGCTAGATGAGAGAAACAAGAAATATGATGAGGAAAAATACACTTCAGAAAAATTAAGAGTAAGCATTGTGAATGGAAATGCACAGTGGGAACAAAAATTGGAGAAACAGAGAAAAACAAATGAAAGATTAGAGACAGAGCTGACGGAAGCAAAAGAAGAAATTAAGTCTTCTCAAAATAAGTTATCTGCATTTTGTAGAGATACAGTGAGGAATATGAAACAAAAGATCTGGGATGAAATAATGCAGAGGTTTGATCATTTGTGTGACATGTTTCAATTGATTGATGCTATCAAACAACATTATAAGAAGCTTAGCAAATATTTAGTGGACAACAAAAAGGTGCTGGAATTAGAGAAATCTGCAAATGAAGTTCTACAAACATTCTACAAAGCCAGTGACAATGATCTGAAATCAAAAGGGATTACTAATCGGATTGAAACCTCAATGAAGTTGTCATCTATCATTGAAAAGTGTTTGATAATGTCTGGAACAAAGGAATATTTGCATTTGGTTGCAGACAAGATGAAGGTGGCGGATGAAAAGGTAAGGAACTTCATAGAGCTTGGTTTTCCAGAGGCTTTTGACACAAATGAGTGATTCATTGGAAAGGATGGTTTCAGAAAGAAGATGGAAGGTGCAAGGAAGATTGATTTGGACCAGTTTCCTCAGAACCAAGATGTGAACTATTTGGATTCCATCAGAACACTGATAACCTTGAATGCAAACTTGACTGAAGAATTCAAGACAGGTTCCATTTCCAATTACAATCATGAAATGTTAACAAAACTTCAAGTCAAACAACATCAGTTAGAGAAAATGGCAATTCCACCACCTAAAGAGTGGAAGTTGCTAGAAAAGTTGATACAGTGACTTGATTTATTATTTTCAATCTTTGATAATATGAGTTTCGAAGTTCCAACTCAGCTCTGTGCAGACTTGTCTTTGGGCATTGGCAATGTACTCCTTCATGTGAAATTCAATTAAAAATCTCAAATTTAGACTTCAGTAATGTGATGATGTTCAATTATCTGGAATCTGTATTATTTATTTTATCATTTGAACTAGTGATGAGTTGTTAGCTCATTATATTTACTTCTTGGTAGAGCTTCTAAGTTATGGATATTGAACTGTTAGCTTATGTTATGTTTTGACTAAAAATCCTGATTAGTATAACCAACTTACACCTCACCCACATCCCACATACTGCAAAAATACACTACATTTGATTTTATGATTAGCACAAATTACAGAGATTTGTGTGACAAGATCCATTTTGTGGCCCACATTACTACTTGATCAATGATCATATCCATAAATAAATCTAAAACCCCATGGTCACAACCCCTATTCCTGAAGAATTCAAATTCAATGTACTAACAAATTAATTGTACTTCCACACACTCAATTTGAATAACATAAACAACTACTTTGGAGACAACCAAATAAGTTAATAACTTATAAGCATATGAATCCACAACAGTTGAACACTCGAAAGCAAACTAGTAAATATGTGTAACCTTCTCCATTGTATTGATCTTCAAAGTTCAAATGATATGCATTATAAAAATAGTTTATGATATGAGATGATCTATCTTCTTACTATAAACCATCTCTAAAGTCTAATTAAAAATGATGTGATGATCCATTGATCTCCTATTGGGGTCTTGATCTCTCTTATATATGAGAGGCAACAAGCTACAAACCCCTTACAAACCACTAACCACCTAATATATGTTCAAGGCTTCTACTCCATGATAGGGCGCTCATCATTCTGTCGGCTGGTGTTCTTCCTCTGAATCTGATGGTTGTCCCGTTGGATCTAATTTTGACTTATCTACAATTTGGCTAATAAACATATTGATTGCAGAGAGGAGATGGATGTACTCCTGTTCAACATAGGTGTCCATGTTAGAGATTGCCTCTTTCATATCATATTCCATAGACATTATTTTTTCGAGTTGCTTATGAGTGTTTTGTAAAACCATAACCTCGTCATTTATTTCTTGCAACGCAATAGTCAGAAGCCCAACAAGCTCTTCCTTCCAATCATCATATTCTCGCGGATTTCCAATGCCAAAATGAAGTGTCGGGAGTGGGACTGAATTAAAGTAGTCGAAATCTTCCCTAAGCCTATTATGATATCCATTATGTGATTCTACCAACTTGTTATATGTCAACAATATTTGTCCTTTCTTGACATTCTTATCTAGGAGCTCCTTTTTTTTCTCCATCATTCTAGGCTGCAATTGTTCATTCCCCACCAATGCAATGCGTGTCTATTTGAATACTTCCCAATATTCAATAGCACATTTCATCATTTTATTGAACCTTTCTTTTATCATTTTAGATACAGTGTTATATTTGATGATTTTCACTTCTTTCTCCAATTCTTTGTATTTCCCCTAGGATTTCAGATGGCAACTCTTCCAGTAGGCTGCATTAGCCAATGCATCAAGCACTCTCTTATCTTTTTCAAGCCATGGGGAGTACAACTCTGATGTGGAGGAGGAAGATGTTTTTTCTCTCTGATTTGCTAGCTCCTTCTTCAGTTTGTCATTTTCCTTAATCAGTTTATCTATCTGTGCTTTGTTAAATTTTGCCACATTTATGTTCAATTCTGTTGTCTCCATAGGGTTGGTATCTACTACTCATTGAACCAAGAGATGACCAAACACTTGGTTTTGATTACTAATTATAGCAGGTCTTTTATCATGGGGATACAGTGACCAAATAAGCAAGGTGGCTTCGTCTGGGTTGTACCTAGATCTTGAATACGTTTTGTTAGTTGCTTCTTCTGTTAAGTTCATTGTCGTATCCCCCCTTTTTCTGAAGCTACCAAATACAATTGAAGACCTAATATCCCACCCTGGAAGGAGCAACACTCCAGCTTCTTGAAGCAATTCTGTACCTCTTTTAGGAGTGATGGACTCCATTTCCTTTTCTACCTCCCTTTTCAATTCCTCCAAAGCGGTTGCCTCATGTTCAGGAGTGATATCCTGTATCTGTTGTCTCATTTTTCTACCTTTATATTCATAAACAAATGATTTAAATTTAGAAGATTTAACAAAATCACAATCAGAAATAAATTGTTGTCCAACCATGACCCTCACATCCTCAGATAGTTCATTTGATGCCTCAAATCTTACAATATTCTACTCTTGAGGGAGATTGTACTGTGCAATCACAGGAGCACTGATTTGTTTGACCTGCTCACCCTCTTCATCACCCTGCTCTTCTTCACTTATATCAGTATTTACAGAAAAACATACCTCAGGAGTAGGCTATGAAGGTATGTAATCCAAGGGCTCTATGTCTTCAGCTTGTACTCCTGAATAGGTTGCTTGAGGTGCATCAAAAACAACTGGGGGAACATCCTTTACTAGTTCATTGAAATGAGCGATGAGTTGCTCAGTTCTTATTAAAGGATCCTGTATCTCACCAAATGCCTTTGAATAAGATGGGACATTTTTCCTCTTCCATTCCTCTGCAAGCATAATCTTGTTATAAGCGGCCATTCTTTCCTTGGTGGAAGCCTCATCATGGTTTCTTATGAAATCTTCGATTGATAACAAATGTTCATACCCTGATAGCCCCTGTGATAATCTCGCTTTGTGAATAAACCCTTCTGCATCAAATTGTTTCCTTACATCACCTAGAGGTAGGTTCTGCTGTGCTAATTTACCGTCAATTTCTCCATATCCTTCATTGGCAACCACTCTAAAGTCTCCAAAACATAAGGTGTTGGGCATAATTGATTGTTTTCTATGTCCTTTGAGGTGTTTGGAATCCGATTTTGCCAATTGCCTCACAATTTCTAAAAAATCAATTCAGCCAGGAACCACTCGTGGCATCAAGTGTGGAGCCCCTTCAAACCCATAAACCCTTATCACTGTACAATCAAGGAAAGCATACCAGTCGCCCCAGTTATGATTAACTTTATTTCCCTGGTTATTTTCCTTTGGTCTTAGAAATATTTATACTTCTGGGGATAGGTTATAGTTGCATGGATACCCCAACAACTTCATCAATGGTTTAACAAAAAAATCTTCAAAATAAAGGTAATGAGACCTACCAAATCGGTTGTCCCACAATGAAGTCCACATTTGTACAGGTTTAAAATCTCCATTTTCATTTGTATCTTTTATCCTTAATTCTTCACTCCAAACCCCTCTGACTTGTCCCTCGTACAATAACAAATGCATAAGCAAAGAATAGTGTTCAAAATTAATATTATCATTATTATTTTTAATATTTTCGAGCCCTTGATGTAGGGCGTTGGCCAAGTAACTAGCATAATCAAATGGCTTGGCATCCTTGCTCTGTATGTCTGCAGCTAAGACCATTGGGGAAATCGACATGAGAGGCGGAACCTCTATTCCCAAAACCTGACCAGCTGAATAATAGGTGTATTGGAAATACTCTTCGAGCAAATCTTCATGGAAAGGAGGGTTTTCACTACTAGAGAACCTCCTGAGTTGGCCTCCTTCATCCTTGGGCCTATGCAAAGGTAATTTCCATCTCTTATAGCTGGTATCCATGTGGCGATACTCTGTCAAGAGATCTCTGATCGTGAATGATAAATTCAGTGAACACTCTAACTGAAATACATTAGAAATGAGATCCCTAGAAATAACAAGCATGTCACCCCCACCATGTGATTGAATAGTTCTTTTCTTGGGGTCTTATCTGATAGCAAGAGCTTTAATTAGCTCTACATTCACAAACACATTGGGCACCACAAGTCTTCCCAGGTTCAACCTCCATGGATTGCAGACTGGCTGAAACCTAAATTGTTTTCTATAATGGTACATGAAGAGGTCGTACCCTCGTTGCGGTGTCCAAATATCCCCTAAGCCCTTTTGTTTGTCCCATAATCGATCCATGGAAGGATTCATTTGAGCACTCCTCTTGGGTCTCGGCCCCGACCCAGGACATTGATCTATCAGGTCTTCATTTAGGAGTCTCTTAGGATTTTTGGTTTTCTGTTTTTAGCTTTGGGTTTGTCTGTACTCTCTTCCATTATTTAAATCTTAAGCTTTTGAGTAAAATAGCTTCTCAGTTGGGTTTGAAAGTGAAGTACTTCCATGAGTCTCGCCGAGTTGCCTCCACAGTCCACCGGTCTTTGTTCTGTCATAACTCCAAGTTTTTGCCTTTCTGCTTCTGCCCTAAGTGAAATCTTCCAGGATTTTGTAACAACTATGCGATCAACTTGTGATATAATTCACTTCAATTCTGGTTCATAAATGCACCGCAACACAGCTGCACAATGCCTCGGGATGTCACATCAGTCTTTCATCGATAGCCACCCTCTCCACCGATGGACACCTATCCTTCGTTCTATCGGTGGGACGCCAAATAATGCTTCCCCGATGCACCATAGTTCCCCCGATATACTTTATGCATTCGATAATTCATGCCCATGGGCCATGGTTATAATTCATGGTTACTTTTGTTGACAACTTGACTCTGTCGGTATATTGGGAGAGCACCTTAGGAGTCAGCCCGATAGAGTATTGTTACACCAATACTAGGTTCTGAGCTATTTTTATCGGGCCATTGGCGGGATTGTGATGGGAGTTCCGCAGATGAAGCATTGTTAGGCCGATGGTATTGAATTTTGTTAGGAATGGGGGAAGGACTACGTCACCACGAAATTTCAAATTTGTTTAATATTTATCGATGCAATGTGAATGTAGGCTATAATATGGATCTTGTCACACAAATTTCTAAAATTTGCATTGTTCATAAAATCAAAGTGTGGTATATTTTTGTGATTATTGATAAAATAAGATAATTCATGCCCATGGTCATAAATTATAAGTCATGGTTACTTTTGTTGACAATTTGACTCTATTGGTATATCGGGAGAGCACCTTAGGAGTCATCCCGATAGAGTATTGTTACACCGATACTAGGTTGTGAGCTATTTTCATTGGGCCATCGACGAGACTGTGATGGGGGTTCCGCCGATGAAGCATTGTTAGGCCGATGGTATTGAATTTTATATAATTTATAAAATATCATCAACTACAGTTTGACTTTGGCATATGTATTATGATTCATGAAGTGCACTATAATATAAAATATCATGGAGACTTGGAGTGCAATATAAAATAAAATATTCTGAACTTGAAGTGCAATGATTCACAATTTATTTGAATACAATATAAAAAATCATCAACTACAATTTGGAATATGATTCATGCTGACATGCAGTGTTTGAGTGCAATATAAAATAAGATATCATGAAGTGCAATGATTCACAATTTCAATATTCATTGAATATAATATAAAATATCATCAGACATCAACTACAGTTTGGACTTTGGAACAATGGAAACTGATTCGTGAAGTGCAGTAAAAATACCTAAAACCTACTAATTATCTTCCATTTCCCAAACGGAGTCAGGGTCCTCAAACCGATGCTCATCTTCAAATAAAGTAAAAAAGTCATCTTGATTCTGAGACTGCTCTGCACTTTCTTTGGCCTGTGTCTCAAATTCAACATTCATTGTTTGATTTGTGTCAATTTCAATATCATTGTCATCTGTCCCAGGCTCAGTCCCACTGCCACTACCACTGCCACTACCACCAATACCAGCGGTTGTTGGAATTGGAGAGCCTGTGTTGCACAACCCTGTACCTCTTCTTTCACATGTGGACCTCCAGATTGTGAGTGCCCTTTCAAAAGGGAAATTTTTGACATTATACGCAGTTCCTTTCATCCTCAAGCAATTTTCCAAATTCTTGTCTAGTTTGTTTCTTAACTTTGATTTCAAAAACCCCAATGTACTGAAAACTCTCTCATCCTCCACCAACCCCAATATCATTGTTTGACATAAATCAACAAGTTTGAAATATTCTGACATCGAACCACGCAATATTTCACTCTGACCTAAGCTTGTCCAAACCTTTTTTATTGATCCCGGTTCAAAGGCCTTCTCCTTGCCCATGGATTTATACTGCTCCCTCATAGCTGTTGCAAAACTCTAACATTGCTTTCTAAGCTTATTTTCATCAAAAATTCCTTCTATTATTTGTTCATTGTATGTTACCTTTTCTGAAAATTGTTCGATCAAGATTTTTACTTGATCATGAAAATATTTTGGGTTATCTCGGTTTACCCAAAATTGAGGATACACAATACCCATGGCTTCAAGTATTTCATGTCGAATGAATGTTTCATGAATCTTTGAGGAAAGAGATTTTGCAATTTCCTTCAAATTATCACTAAGAGATTTAACAATACCGTTAAAATCTTCCGCGTTAACAGGTACTTCTTTTCTAGAGCACCTGGCTATCTTACAATGGTACATTGGTATCTCATATCCACGTACACAAATACATAAGTGCCCGCTTGCATTAAACTGTAAATAATTATCAGGATTATTCAAATCAATATTTTTTTGCCACATCAAATAATTTGTGCCTTCTTGTGTTAGATCTAGATATAGATGATCGAGGGCCAAGCATGTAAGTTTACATAGATTGGCATATTCATAAATATACATAGTTTTTTCTTGGGCTTTCTTCACAAGATTGTTCATCTCATCCAACATGGGGAGAAGACTAGCTAAAGTCAAGAGTGTCTCTATAATGCTTAACCTATGTAAGAGGTCGGGAGCTTTGTCTATTGTGCTGCAATGCTCGTACATCACTCCAATCAAGGATTGATATTCTGAAAGAGCTCGTTGCGCTGGTCCATGCAGGGAGATCCATCTGGTATCGACATCCTTGAGAAGCTTGTTTCCAGGTGTTATTCTCTCAGCAAAATGTTGAAATTCAAGGAAACGTTTGGGACTTCGGCAGAAGTATGCGTGGATCTCGCGAACTAGATTTTCAACTTTTGATACTATAGGAAACTTGCTTACAATTTTGAATGCTAAATTCATTTTGTGGGCCATGCAGTGAATGCCAAGCATGTATGGTGCACAAGTAGTTTGTAAATTTGTGAAAAGACCTCTCCTTTGACCTTGCATCACTACAGCTCCATCGGCTCCTACACACACCAAATTTTTGGCAATTGTCAACTCATTCATACCTGCAATTTCATTCAAAGATTTCTTGACTAGTTCAAATAGATTTTGCGATGTTGCACTGTCCTTGATTTTACAAACACAAAGAACATGAGCTTGGCGAACATGTCATTCTACAGTATACAAATGTATACAAACCCAAGAAGTATTGTCTACCATAGTAACTTCATCTAAAGATAATGCAATGAAATTTGACTCTTTTAATTTCTCCTTTAAATCTTGCTTTTCCATTGCAGCAAGACAGTTTGCCCATTCCCATCTAGCGTTTATTGACCAATGTGAGAAGGGAAAGTGGGGAACACTCAAATAAGATAATAAATCAAAATATTCTAGGTAGTCTATCATAGGACGCCCCCTGGACAAAATATGAAAAACAACACTCATCTGAACAGTTTTTGTCAGATTTGTTGCTGCCATGGCTTTTCCAAAATGAGCCTCAAGTGTACCTTCACATTTTTTAATCTTCGACATTCTATGGTTATGCTCTCCATAATCTACGGCATACTTAACATGAAGACATTCTTCCTTTGTTTTCCATCATACGACTGATTGTTCCTTTCCGTCTATGATTTGTTTTTCATAAACTTTACCGATATGCTTTTCTATAATGTCAAGATTTAGCTGCATCATCTTGTCTCTTCCACATTTCCAACTACAAATATTACATTTGACCTCTGTTGCCCTTTCTATATCATTTTCGTTTGATACCCCCACTGCTTCAAGGAATGGGCACTTCGACAACCAACCAATTTGAAAATTCCTTGTCATTTCCCACTCGCGACCCAATTTTGCTTTGCCTTTTCTTTTCTTGCTACCAACATCGTCCTCATCCAAGTATATTATCTCATTCTAGCTATCTAGGGTATCCCTTGGAACATCTTATGTAGTATTGCCATCCTCATTTGATACATTTTGATTTAACATAATGACAATCTCACCTTGACCTTCCTGTGGCGGTGAGGTATTGTCATTGCCATCTTCAATAATATTTGGTGGAAGAGTCGATGGTTTAGCTCCACCTTGATCTGATGGATTAGAAGCTTTGCCAATTCCAAAGTAAGACTGTATGGTACCTCCACGTTTTGGGCGTTTTGATGGCCTCCTAGTCTCTTCATTACCCTCAAGAGTCTTACCCTTGCAGTTGTTGCTCGACATATTGATATCTCACTTCGAATAAAAGCTGGGAAAAAAGTCTTCTTGTTTAAGAAGGACAGACCAACAGAGAATATAGATCCCATTCCCTACTCAAAATCATGTTTAAGGCTGAAGCAAGAATGGAAAACAGATAAAGAAATCTTATTATTATAACTAATAACTAATAACAGTATGAAGAAATGATCACTCACCTTTGAGTCTATGTTTTCGAGTTTCGCTTACTTCTGAATCAAGAAGTAGAACCTCAAAACCGAACAAAATGTGTAAGAACAAATAACAGTTTCAATTGTATTTATATCAATCCATATTTAGCGAATTCCGCGGGATTTTTAAATGGTATGTTAAAAATTTGGTGAATCCTGCGTGCTTATACAATGATACCTTGTAATTTTCAAGGCGAAATAGGTCCTCATAAGCAACTATTTATAAATTTTAATTGGTGAATGGGTCTTCACAAGAAACTATTTGAAAATTTTAATTGGCGAAATGGGTCCTCATATAATGTTGTTTTAATAGTATTGGCAAATATGTTGGTGTTTTATGACATGCTCCCCGGGATTCCAGGCAAAAATATTGATTGATCCATTGGAAATGCGTAGTCTGTTATGGCGAATTTATTGCCTAAACATGCCTCAAAAAAAAAAAAAATGCTGGCGAATGGACATGCATTGGACCAATAGTTCGTGAAATCCGGGCGATTTGAACACCTTGCAGGATACCTAGAATTCGTCAAATTCCATTTGCCCGATTCCTGGAATTCGCCAATTGGTGAAGATTCACCACTAAAGTTATCCCTGTAGCATATTGTTGTTAGCATAACACATAATACTTCTACTTCTTTCTTTATCATACTTTCTCTATCGTGGCTATTTTGGTTGTACGTGGAGGTGGAAACACCAAAGCGAGGGATTGACTGGGACAATCCTCTATACACAACCCAAACATTTTTTTTTGATGTGTGTGTAGGTACTTCATTCATGTGGAGCTTGTGGGAGGCTGGATCAACTATAAGTTGGAATTATACTACCATTGCTCATTATTTCATTCTTAATCAATCTATCTTTCAAGTTAAAGTATTCTTTTTGTCATTTAGTAACCTAGTTGTTGTCTATTTTTGTCATCGTATCAAATTGTACTGGTCAGGTCATTGGTAATTTATCTCCAAGTTTCAAATGTACTTTATATTTTATTTTTGTACGAACTCCAACGCATCGCAATGTCATCCATCTTCTGCACTAGAGTCCTTTGGCAGAGAGTTGCCTAAGTTGCAGTCCTAACTCAAGAATTTTCTCACCTGACTTCCTAAACCTCTTGGGTTGATAGAAGGAGAGAGGAAAATAAATTTCCCTTCCTTTTCACCCTCTTAAAACATCAAAACTATATTAGACAATCCCTTAGCGTGAGGTAGATTAGGGTAGTTGATTGTTCTAGACCCTCATGTGACCTAGGGTCCTGAGTAGTCGATCCCCCTCCTCTACATTTTGGTGAACTTGACGTGAACTATTTTAGTTTCATTTCGTAAGGTTGAAGGAGTCTTCTCTAGTGTTTTAGGTGTATGGATTGTAGGGAACCTAGCCTTGCAACCCAATCTACAACCCCTAGCGGTGTAGCTAGAAGAGTCCCAAAACATTGTGAATTGAAACCTAGAATAGGTCATTGTCTAATTGTTAAACCCTTTGCGGCTTCTGAGAAAGTCCTTTCTAGTGTACGTAAGAGATGGCTTCTTTAATGCATCTTACCATCTCATCTATGCCACTTGAGAGTGGGTCTTCTTCTATAACCTTTACTACACAGGATTTTCCGATGAATACTAATAGAGAACCCTCTCCTTTGTACATTCTCATTCATATCAACGGGAATAAGTAACTGATTTTCTCATTGATCCTACATGTTGGGTTAATGTTATCATGAAGGAGATAATGTTAATAAATTTTTTACATAAGGATGGATACGATGAGTCTAAAATCACTATACGTACGCACGATGGGATTTTCATTCCTCCCATTGGTTCTATGACCTTTTCAGTCCTGGTTGGGACCAGGACTATGAATGCCCTCTTTGATATTATCCTAGGGTCTGACTTGTTTAGAGTGAAGCTAGGAATTCCTTGGCTAGTTTCCATGAACGTAGTCCTCTCGATGATCCATAAATGCTTAAAGTTGTCTCATGAGGGTTTCGTGCATGTAGTCCAAGACACCAGTTATAAACCAATGGTGGCACATGGAGGCTACTCACTTGATCACTTTTGGCTTGCCCTTATTGGTTTGCTCCCTCCCTATATGAATCTATTATATCACACTTACGTAAAATACAAGAATGGGGCATAGCACCTAAATTGACCTATCCTCCTTCTCCCTATGCTATTTCAGTTAAGGCTTCCATTATAGCACAACATAAGGCTACCTCTACCGCTCAAAAAAGGGAGGAGAAGTCCTCTCAATGGCCTTCTTCTTCTTCCTCTATAGCTCCACCTACTTCTACCTCTCACCCTACTATGGTACCTTTGGCTTCAACCCCTATGCGTCTCATGGGGAATCTGATGGTGCCCGCTTGGCAGAAGGCCAAGCATCGGGTGTTCAACCTTCTTGTCTTACCCATGATGCCTTGACCCATTGTTTATGGAAAGCAGAAGGGTCCCTGTGGAGTCACCTCTATGTCTTGAACTTTGTGTCCTCCTACTGCTCCTACCTCTAGGTTTGCTTCTTCGCTTGTTGTTGCCTCTATTCTTATATCTCGTCCTCATATTCTTGTCTAGGATTTTCTCCCTCTACCAGCAACGGTTCTGATGGATACTCCGATGACAGAACAAGAGCCTCCTACTCCTCCTCAAGTTGCAACCTCTAGTTCTTAGAGCTAAATAAACCGCCTTGCATGTGAGCGTAAGCGTCAGAGGAAGGCTTTGGCCGTTGAGCATGCTAATTTGCAGAAGGAGGAAGGGGAGCCAACAAATCTTGTTTTGGTGTCTTCTATTATGTCCTCCTCTTCCACCCCTTCTGCTTCAGTTCCCACCACCTCGATCTTGCTTTTGGCTCCCCTACGAGCCTGGATGAGCCTCACCCTAAAAGGGTGCAAGTGTTCATTGCTCCTTTAGTTGAGCCTCCTCTTCCGATGTCCCTTCCAAGCATCCCACCTTTCCCCAAGCCCATGGATATGTCGAATACCTCGGTGGTGTATGTCATAGTCTTCTCCTCTTCCTCCCCACCTTCCGCTTCGGCTGTGGGGATCTCGCATCCTTCAATGAAGCGCAAGTTGGAGGACGACCCTACTTCTAATGGGGTCAGAAGAAGGGATCGACTTCTTTGGAAGTTGGTTCTACGTTGGCTTGTGTCGTCCTAGTGATGGAGGTAGCCCCAACATCCCCAGAGTTTTCACTACTCTCGAGTCTTTCGGTGAAGTTCGTAGTGGATCATGGATGCCTCCTTCATCACTTGCTCAGTTGACACATGGCACTCCCATCAAGTGCATGTTCAACTCTTTAGACGATGTCCCAACTCTATCGATGATTTTTGTAAAATCAATGGTGTTTACCTCACAAGAGTTTAGCGAAGAAGACCTCGAGGGGCCCTCTTCCTTGGATCTTGTCGTAGGAGATTTGGAGGGTGCTCCCATTGCTATCATTCCCTTGCAGGCTCATTCATCTTCCCCTTACAATGATCTAGATTGGGAGAACGATGACCTCTTGGTTAATGAGTACTTAGGGGGCGCCTCTTCTTTATCTATAGATTAGATTTGTGTGTGTCGTGCTCCCCTATGCTTCTTCTTATGTGTTCCTGAAGGACTCTTGTCACCCTTGTAGGTGCTTGGATATAGGAGTGTTTTGTGTCATAAACTTCTTCTATTTGTTACATCATTCTTCCTATGTTGTTCCTTGATTTTTGAAAATTGTGGATGCTGAAAAGTATTGGGGACATTTAGGTCTCCCTTCCATGTTGACCCAATTTTTATTTTTATTTTAAATTTATTTTGTTTTCATGTGCCCTTCTTCACGATCTGATATAGTAGGGGTTTGATGACAATTCATTTATATATTATATATTAAACCTATCTATCTATATTTATGAGTAGCTCTGACCCCTAATTATCAGATCCCCCTATCTCTTGTTCGTTGTGTCATTATTTATCCTTTCTTTTTTATTTTTCTCTCTTCTTTTCTTGCTTTGTGATGTTGTGGCACTTATGTGTTGTCCCTCACATGCGTGACAACATTACCACGGTTACATCTCGTCATATTCCACAGGCCACAACATCACTTTCATTCTTTTTTTTCTCTCCTTAGGATGTCACATGCCTCTGAGTTTAGCATGCACCATCCTAAGGGGGGCTATCATACTGCTTCAATTTTCAAAAAGGCATATTTCATGTCCAATAAATCCCTCCTTGAAAATCCTTTATTTTTCAAAAAACTATATTCTTCAACAAGGACCCCTAACGGAATGTTTCTTTCATCACAAATTTGCAAAGAAAGAATCTAAAAACTTTCCTTTGAGAAGGGAGTACTTTTTTTGATGAAGAAGTCTAAAAAATTCCCTTGCAAGGGAGTATTCTTCCTTTCAAATTCCTTGATGCTAGAATCATTGGCGAAAAATGTTATCGCTTTTCAAACAAAGTATCCCTTGAGTGGACCCCTTTTCTTTTGAAGGGTTCTGAAGGGACCCCTTTTCTTTTGAAGGGTTCTTGAGGGACCCCTTTGAAAGCTTCTCCTTCGGTGGCTGGCTGTCTGCATGACTGTCTGTCTACCTATGTGGCTTTTTAATATCTAACATGTTTTTTATGTGGATTAGCATGTTTCTTTGTAGGAGCACCTATGAATCTACTTTTAAATGAAACTTGCATGAATGAGCACCTATAAGGGCCCATCAGACTCTGCAGAGCCTCTCACATCGAGCTTCCCTCAAGATCGAGAACCTGGGGCACCTCCTTTGCAAGTCCGAAGACCTGTAAAGCACTTTCGTCCTATGGGATCTCTTTGTTCGAATCTGTAGGACCGAGCACCTATAAATCCTTTTGTTCACCTTTCCATAGGTCTGAGGGCTTATGGCACATTTTGTTCAACTCTCCTTAGGACCAAGTACCTATGGAGCCATCTCCTCTTCCTGAGCATTTGGGTGTGTCAGACTACGATCTGATTCCTCAAAAGTTTAGGTATACTTTCTTTAAACTCTTTTGATCTACTTTACCTCACATTTGGTAGTGCATATGCTCACTAAAGTGGGGGAAAAAAGTAATGGAGTGAATTTTCACCCCTTGCAAATTTCCCATTTACACACCTTACCTTAGAAAAAGAAAACTCGATGATGTTATTCCACATCCTCTATCCGCTCTCCATCTATTTGGTAGAAGTTTGTAGTGTCGCTAGGGGAATTTATGTCAGAGACGCAAGTATGGTGTGTGGACGTCTACACGATGTGCTGCCATCTTGACAAGATTCCCACCTCTAGAATCTGTAGAGGCATTACACTTCTCCATTAGCAAAAAATCATAACACCTTTTCCCCTTCAGCCGAACTTGAACAACTCTTTTGGCTCCCATTTCATCTTCAAAACACTATCTTATTCATTCAATGGGTCTTCTTCACACTCCTTGAGCATTCTAAACACTTCATTCACAACATTTTCACCATTTTTTATGCTCCAAGTTAACGCTTTGTTGCCTTTACTCCTCTCGTTGTTGCAGAAACATTGGCATTCACAAGCTTTTGAGCTCACATCTTCCTTCATGTGCCATGAGAGAATCTTGTTGGGAAGGTCATATCCATTCACTTAGCATCATTGTATTGTTTTAGTAGCATATTGTTGTTAGCATAGCACAGTACTTCTACTTATTTCTTTATCATACTTTCTCTATCGTCTTTATTCTAGCTATCCATGGAGGTGGAAACACCAAAGCGAGAGACTGACTATGACAATCCTCTATACATAGCCCCAAAAAAAATTTGTTTTTGAGTGTGTAGGTACTTCATTCGTGTGGAGCTTACGGGAGGCTGGACTAACTGTAAGTTGGATTTCTACTACCCTTGCTCATTATTTCATTCTTAATCAATCTATCTTTCAATTTAAAGTATTCTTCTTGTCATTTAGCTATCTAGTTGTTTTATATTTTTGTCATCATATCAAATTGTACTTGTCAATTCATTAGTAAGTTCTTTCCAAGTTTCGATTGTACTTTATACTTTTTTTCATACAGGCACTAGCACCCGACTGGGATGCCAACATGCCACGTTGTTGTCCATCTTCTACGCTAAAGTCGTTTGGAATAGTTGCCTAAGTTACAACCCAAACTCGAGAATTTTCTCACCCAACTTTTTAAACCTCTCGAGTTGATAGAAGGAGAGAAGCAAATCAATTTCCCTTCATTTTCGCCCTCTTAAAACATCAAACCTATCTTAGACAATCCCTTAGCATGAGGTAGATCAGGGCAGTTGGTTGTTCTAGACCTTCCCGTGAACTGGGGTCTTGATAAGTCAGTCCCCTCCTCTACAATTACCATCTAAAGTCTCCATTGCTATGAATATAATATCCTCTCTTTCACTTTCACTTTCAAAGGTGTAATAATCACATTCATCAGATGAATAGTTATCTTCCTTAGAGTAGAGGCTTTTCTTATACTTGTGATAATTCTTCTTCTTATTCTTGGACTTTTAATAACTCTTTTGATAGGGCTTATACTCTTTTTGTTTATCAATAACTCCTATGAAAGGACACTTAGAAGCAAAGTGGCCTATTTTACCATAATTAAAACATTTAAAGGGTAACCTACCTCTGTAAGTTTGTCAAAAAATTTATTTAGATTCCTTACAAAATTTGTTTCTTTAGGATCTAGTTCATAATTGGAGTCAGAATATTCACTTATCTTTGATTCTTTTAAGGCTACCTCTTTCTTTGGAGTTTTATCATTTACAATCCTCATCTCATATGCAATGAGTATCTCATGTAGTTCATCCATTCTTAGTGTTTATATCTTTAGCTTCTTCAACAATAGAAATATTTGAATGAAATCTTGTGGGAAGAGATCTAAGTACCTTTTTTACAATCACTATCTCTTTCACTTATTCACCAAGTCCTTTGATGGTATTGACAACTTCATCCACTCAAAGTAGATATACAACAATGTTCTCTTCTTCCTTCATGTTCAAACACTAAAATTTTCCTCGGTAGGTCTAAAGCTTTGCTTTCTTGAATTTTTCATCACCTTCATAAATATTATGAAGCTTGTCCCAAATATCCTTTGCTTTATCATTATTCTCACATGATTTATTTCCTAATTGATCTCTTGGAGAATTTTTAGGAATTTCATAACCATTTGCATCAAACTACCAAACATCAAACCCTAATACCATCAAGTAAGCTTTCATTCTTACACTCCATAACACATAATTGGATCCGTAAAAATAGTGGTGTCTTGTTTGAATAAATACCTTCTTGTCCTATTGTGTGTGTCATCCTAGATCTACCTCAAGCTATTAAGCTTCATCAAGGAACTTAGCTTTGATACCAATTATTAGACACATAAATACTGAGAGGGGGATGAATCAATATTTAATAATTTTACTTTGAACTACTACATTCATCATACTATCAAAACATAATCAATGACAATGCAAGTAATGAACACACCCACACAAGAATACACCAGATTTACGTGGAAACCCAAAAGGGAAAAGCCACGGTGAGAAAATTTGCTCGGAGCTACTATCCAAATCCAACCTCACAAAATAATATAGAACTTACAATGATTTTGTAGAAACCAACCCACAAGAATTGAAACCTTAAAGGGAGGCACCAATCCCCTTAAATTCTAATTTGCAAGCACCAAACTACAAGAGACACCAATCCCCTATGAATGAGATACAACACAATCACAAGAGGCTTCAAGTTAACATAACAAAAGGAAATATAGATCTTCTTTCACATAGCCTACTCTGCATTACTAGGTGAACACATCCTTTTATGATATCTTAATTTCTCTCAACATTCTTGACTTCTCTTTTTTGCTTGCACATCATTTTACATATACATTTCGTTTGCAACCATGCACTCCATGATTCACAAGTCACACTCACATTTTCATTAACATGATTTACAATATATATCGATTCCAACATGTTAACAACATATAAATGTTTCCCTAGAACCCTTTAAAACCATCTGCAAATATCCATGTCATCCAAGGATAAATCTTAATTCAAAATAGTATTAAATGTGTAGATGACTCGACCCCAAATCAAATGTGTTAACACTAGTGTAAGATGATTTCATGTGCTTCCTTCCATCATCTTCAACTGGCCCTATTTTAGCTTCACACACTTCCTCTAGTTGGCACACACTTTCCTTTACTGGCACAAACACTCATGCATTATACACAATAAACCGATAAACACAAAATTCACTCTATCACTTCTATCTTGCAACATTGTAACCCAGATATGTTGAAACTGTAGATTAATATACTTCATGTGTAGACTTAATTTCCATCCTACAAGCCATAAAACTTAACAATGGTAGAATTTGGTACCAAAAACTATGATAGTCCAGTATAGTGCATATTCTACCTCTATGTAGCAAACCTTAGAACACTTATGCAAACACTTCCAGACATTTGCAAGAGTAGTAGACATATAGGAATCACTAATCCCATATGAACCTAGAATTCCCATGTTTCCCTTTTTCAATAATGATAGCATTAACATTTTTCAACATTTGCAATTGACACAAATGATATACCATTTTCACATATATATGACATCAATGATAATCAACAACACTTTGACATCAATGACAACACTATGTTCAACATAAACATGTGCCTTATGATATGATATGGAAAACAACGATGCCCCTATGAAAATCGTGCAAAGACCGTGATAGATACAAACAAAGATAACACACACAAGCAACAAGCAAGCTTGGACAAAGAATTAAAAAAATTGAGATTATGCCCCTAGTCAAGCTAAAAATTGATTGATTAATTGAGGGATTAATGATGATGAGGATATCAATGTATTTAATAAGAACAATTCATATCCCAAGGATTGTGTTATTAATGATAATAAATGAAACATAGGAAAACGTGAGAGATGGATAGGAGACCTAAAAATAGGATGTGAAATGAGGGACCTATACCTAAAGCAAAAGGGGGTGTCCACCTAATCACAAATACACCTTTTCTATGTTCATTAGAAAGAGGGATAGTGCCACAAATGATTAGAATTGAATTGCAACCCTCAAGGTAAGTCAACCCTAGGTTTGGACATTATGTTGCCTTAACTTCCTTATGAAAGAAATGACTGAACAACAGTTTTGGGAGAAGAATAAAAGTGATTTTACAATCAAACCTATGAGATATAACACTTTAAATATGAAGTATTATGATAACACTAACATAAAAAACCATTAACCAATAGATCTGAGAAGGTTGGGATGGTGTTTACCTGTCTCCAAAAGTGGGTTTTAGGCTCTATTGAAGGACATTCGCCCAGGGATGAATAAGTCTTTGTATAGGAGTCTAAAAATTCTTTTTGTAGTCCTCAGATCTTGGATCTAAGCTTTTGATTCCCCCAAGTTTAGCCTTAAATAAAACCTATAGGTGATTTTTTGTGTCTTGACAACTTTGATGACAACTTTGCAAAATTGCACTTTTGATCCAATTTCAATCCTTCATCACCTACAAATTTGCAAACACAAAGAGAGGATAAAAATTTTATTTTTTGGTGGATAAGGGTTTGCCTTGGTCAAAACCTAGTTTGGTAATTCAACCTTGATAATGAAATAAAGAAAAAATGAAGGAATTGATGAATGAACAAAGCTTGTTACACCTCACCAAACCCTTTAATGGCTGCCCTTAGAGGACTAAAGTCTAACACATATCTATAAGGATTGGATCTTGCATGAAATGGATTGATTGGATGATAGATCTTGATGCTTGAATGCTTGCTTGAAACTTGAAACCTACATCACAATGTTAGCTCCAAAAGTGTGCATGAACACACATAAATCTTGACATCATGATAGGATCTTGAATGCTGCAATAAATGACTGATAAATCTACTCTCCAATTCTCTTGACAATAATCTTTGCTCTTGAAATGGTGAAAAAGGGGGTTGAACGGTGAAATAGGAAGACTTAGAAATCAAGGACCTATACTAAAATGCACAAAGAGGGTATCCACCTAATCATAAACCCACCTTTTTCAATTTCATTAGGAAGAGGGGGATGTTGCAAATGATTAGAATTGACCTACAACCCTTAAGGTGAGTCAACCCTAAGTTTGGACACTTTGTTGCCCTAACTCCCTTATGACAAAAAAACAACAAAATATGACTGAACAATAGTTTTGGGAGAAGAATAAAAGTGCATTAACAATCCAATTTATGAGATCTTATCACTTGAAACATGAAGTATTATGATAATACTATCAGAAACAACAATCAACTAGAAGATTTGAGAAGGTTAAGATGCTGTGCACATGTCACCAAAAATGTTGCAAAGCATCCTGCCAGGACTGATTCGCCCAAGGGTGAATGGGTCTTTGTACAAGGCTCTAAAAATCCTTTTTGCAATCCTTTGATGTTGGATCTAAGGCTCTGATGACCCCAAGTTTGACTATCAAAAGGCCAAAAATAAAATATGTAGGCGATTTTATGTATCTTGACAAATTTGATGACAACTTTGACAACTTTGTAAATTTTCACTTTTGATCAAATTTCGATCCTTCTTCACCTGCAAATATGCAAACACACGAAGAGGAGAAATTTTTTGTTTTTGGTGTATAAGGGTTTTCCTTTGTCAAACCCTAGTTTGGCAAATTAAACCTTGATAATGAAATGAAAGCATAAATAGAAGGAATGATGAATGAACACTAGCTTGTTGCAACTCACCAAACCCTTTAATGGTTGAACTTAGAGGACTCAAGTCTAACACATCACTCCAAGGATTAGATCTTGCATGAAATGGCTTGATTGGATACTTGATTTGACACTTTATTTGATGCTTGAAATCCTGAAACCTACATCATAATGTTAGCTCCAAAAACATGCATTAACACACCTAAATCTTGAAATCATGATAGGATCTTGAATGCTACAATAATTGACTGATATATTTTCTCTCTAATGCTCTTGACAATAATACTTGCTTTAGGAATTCTTACATAAGGTGTGTTAGATTTGAATTGATAAAAATACCTTGTATTTATAGGCGATTTTGTAATTTCCTAACAATTAAACATCAAAAGCTGACAATTGCAATTTGAATTTAGATCATAAAAACGCCGCCAAAAACATATTAAAAACAGGATCCTGAACTTAAGGAGGACCCATTTGCCAGGGCGAATGGGTCCTAGGCCCTAAACTTAGGACACACATTTTCCAAGATGTGTAATTTGATGTTTTCAATTCTTTAATGTAGGTTCCCCTTTCAAAAAACTAAATTAATTAGGATTTTAAATGCATAATTGGGTTAGATAAAGGCTTAATTAAGTCCAATTAATTAAGGGGATGAAAATATAGTGTGAAAATTTAAAGGTGTACATTTTTCGACACTACAACTCTTAGGATTGCTTAGGATTTGAATTTGAGAAAAGACCTTGTATTTATACATGTTTCCTTAATTACTTGACAATTAAACACCACAAGTCGGCCATTGCAATTTGAATTCAGATAATTAAAATGTTGCCAAAAATGTATTGAAAAATGGGTTCTAAAACTTAAGGGGGACCCATTCGCCCTTGGGCGAATGGGTCATACGCCCTAAACCTAGGACACACATTTTCCAAGATCTGTAATTAAGTGTAGGCATTAATTAAATGTGGGTTTTCCTTTCAGAAAATGAAATTACTTAGGATTGTGAATACATAATTGGGCCAATTAAAGGCTTCATTAATTCCAATTAATTAATGGGATGCAAACATAGTGTGAAAATGTAAAGGAGTACATTTTTGAACACTACATTTAGCTCCCACTTTAGTGAGAGTATGAACTTGCGATCAGACTCACACTAAAGTAGACAAATAAGTCAAGATAGGTCTAATTGTACAAGTGTTGGAAAGATAAGATGACAATGATCAAGGAGGATGATCAAGCCCCCAAGATCTAAGATCTCATGAGAAACCAACAAAGGAACAAAGAGATGCATGCTTGCAACAACATAAGATGCAAAATCATGCAATGTCAAAATTAATGTAAAAAGAAAGAAAAGGAAGGATGGACTAGCCACAGTTGCGCTATAGTCCATAAAATGTGTTCACAAGTGAAAACCCAATTGTACACTATGCGGACAAAATATACTCACAAGTGCTAGTGAAACTTGATGTCCACTAGGTGAGTCCCAAGAAAGTGAGAAACACACACTAGGTCGGTATGTACCCACAAAAATGTGGCTGATGGGAAAGTCATGCTAGGTCTGCAGGCTCCCATACGTCAACCATACCAAAAGTTATACCTTCTAATAACTTTGATAAGGTGCCACAAAAATGGTCAAAGGTTCCACAAGGCTAGCAAGTTGCATTATGCTAGACACTCATGAAAAACAAAAAGGCAACACTGGCAAGCAAGTTGTGTTATTCTTGGTGGCCATGAAAATGTTGTAAATACAATAGGATAGGATATTCAAAGGGGTTTTTCTTAGTTCATGAAAGGTCACAACTTAGGGAACATCTTGCTTAATGTCACCAAGAGAAGACTAGTCGAGGATAAAAGATTCACACCTTAGGGAATGCAAGCCATATCATTACCACTCAGAGGAATGTCATATGCCAAGAAAGGTCACACTATTGAAGGATATAAAACCCAATGTCACCACCAAGAAGACACGTCACATGAAGTAAGAAGACCACACTTTGAAAGGAATATGAAAACAATGAGTAGGGACATGTATGCCCCCACTTTAAAGAAATTGCTACACACCATGCTATGAGAAATTACTTTAAAGTAGTGAAATGATAAATGCTAATACATGAGAGCTTTATTCAAAAATCCCTATGCAAAACATATGTTTCCAAGCAAAGCTATGCCATGGAAAGGAGGTTTCCCCCCATATGCAATCCTAAGATAACACATAAGGGATCTATGGATTTGGGGTCAAAGTTATGTCTTTTCTACAGTGATATAATCGAGCTTAGTACAATCATCATTCCCCAAATAACTCATGGAACAATGAGCACAAAGGAAGAATGACACATAGAGAGAAAAAACAAAGGAGAATCCTTTTAGGTGAACATGGAAGAGACCTAAATGTCTCAACACTTTTCATCATCCCTAGAAGGAAAACACAAGACAAATGAAAAGATAAATGTTTACGAAACATAGAAGAATGTAGATACAAATAGTAGAATGTCACGATAGATTCTCTTCCTTTGTATCCTTTCACCCACAGAGTGACAAGGATCATCCAAAGAAAACTCATAAACATAAAAGCACACCAAGTAGCACAATACAGGGGATCACAATACGTACATGCAATCACACAAAACATGAAAAGAAAACAAAGTAAAGAATAGTATGGAACATGTGATTCAACCTATAACAAGTCATTTACATTTTTTTCATCATAGGCCACTCTTGTCGTACTAGGAGCATCACCAAGTTCAACACGTGGTGAGTCACTCTTGTTAGGAGGATCATCACGGTTGTTATCATCTAAGCTTGTGGAAGAGGAAAACAATAAATTCAACTCATTATGCACTTCCTTATCAATCTTAGGAATCTCATCATCATCATCCAAGTTTATCATAATAGGAGGTCTAATGATGATATTTATTGAAGTTTCATGTTGTTGTTGTGGAAAGGGTGGAGAATCATCATGTATTGCTTGAGTTGGTGTCTAATCTTGGTTTTCTGTTGTGTTCTTTTCTTCTAACTGACAAGCAATAGCACGACATCTACACCTATGATCTTTAGTATTTTTGTTTCTTCTTGCATGATTTTCAAGTTGTGAAGGTGTGGGAATGGGTTTATCAACCATTGGTTTCTTTTCTTCCCACAACGGAAGAACGAAAGGAACCATGGAAGGTTGGTCAATCACTTTCTCTTTGGGTCAATAAACTTGTTTAATAGGAGGCACAACAAGAATTGTATATTTATCTCATGGTCTCTTATAGGAAATTGGCAAAGGATTTGTCATGGATTTGTCTTGGTTACTTGGAAGGGATTTTGGTTCAATCATGGCTTCATCAATGATAGGAGGCTCGATCATGGGTTGAGAAATGTTGCTAAGGGATAATTTTGCTATGTGCTTTGCCTTGAACTTTTAGTAAGATTTGAAAAAGAATTCTTCACGAGCCTTAATAGGTTCCATGGGTTTGGTCCAAAATAAATCCATTGAGAAATTCCCATGGGAAGACACATGATTAAATCCACTATGATGCACAGTGAAGATGTCATTTCCAAATGGAAATTTTAAGCATTTATGCACTACCGATGGGACAAAATCCATGGAGTGTAGCCATGGATAACCAAGCTTCACACGGAATTGGTCAGACAACGAAATGATGGAGAATGAGACATTCAATTGTTTTGGTCCACTTTTAAAGAAAAAGTGATCTAACCTATTATAGGGCAAGCAAAACCATTATGTGTTTTGATCCATGCTTTTGGTTGTTAATAAGAGTCTTGATAAATTTCATGCACAAATAATAATTCCTCGGTAATCACATTCTCTACACACACGAGATCAATTAATATCCCATTAGTAGGCTTGTCATTGATTCTTCCAACGATGTAAAGAGAACCATCAGGTGCATGTTTGATTATGTCATTTGGTGAGAAAACAATGTTCATAGACAAGTTGATTTGTCCCTTATGAGGTTGAATGCCGATGAGGTTAACCATAGTATCTATAGAATCATCCTCATCATCACTCATGTTATCATCAGTCATGTCAACATTCATCACATCACTCTTGGTATCACTAGTTTTCACAAATGAGATGTTATGCTTTGGCATGGGATTAGTAAAAAAATACAAATTTTGGTTGGGTGGGGCAATGAACTTATTTCCTTGATCATTAACACTACCAATCTGGGCGTGATTAGAATCAATGAGGTCTTGCACGATGTGTTTAAGATGCTTACAATGTTTCATATCATGTCCATTTTGTCGATGATAATGGCAAAAGGCATTAGCATTATAGTTCGGAGGTAAGGGATTTATAGGATCAATGGTTCTGACGGGAGGTAAGGTGATTAGGTTCTTAACCAAAAGTTGCAACAGGATGGGATGTAGGGTATACATTAACGGGTAAATTTTCTATTACACTCTTTGAATTGATATGGAGGTGGGTTTATCTGTAAAAAGATCTTATTTTGCTTCTTGAATGGTTGGAAGTTGTTATGGGGAATGAACTCGGATTTCTTAGGGTGGTTAGAGGGAGTTTTCACTTCACAGTGACTAACCGAATTCTGATAGTCATAAAGGGTCGTGCACAAATGTGTGAAGGAGGGAAGTTTCATCATCCCAAGCTTGTCTTGGATTTTGTTTTGTAAATTTTCAATAAACATTTTTTAAAGATCGACATCAAGAATCTTAATATTGATTTGTGAGTAAAGAAATTGGTGTCGTGTTATAAAATCAGTGATCTTTTCATCATCCTTTTGTTTACACTTCATTAAATCAACTAAGGTCATCTTGGGACCAATGTGCACTTGGAAATGGTTGAGGAAGGAATCAACAAGCTCATTGAATGAACTAATTGAATTATTCGGTAAAGAGAAAAACCATTCCAAGGTTCTATCTTTCAAAGACCTAAGGAAGATTTTAGCCAACAATTTATCTTCGAAGATGAAGTCACTACATAAGGTTATCTATGCCGAGACATGGTTACTAGGATCTCCTTTACCACCATATTTCTCAAATCTAGGAATCTCTATACCTCATGGTATTTGTGCTCTCAACATCTCCAAGGGTAATGAGTTTCTTTTTACATATTGTGAAGGTTGACCATTTTGATTTTGGTTCAATGTGCATATTTGTTGTTGGAGGGATGAAACATTTTGCAAAATTTGGTTAAGGACGAAATCATTGGTTGTGTTTTGAGATGGAGGTGTATATGTATTTGGAGGACAAGTGAATTGCAAGTTTGTAAGAGGTGATGGATTAGGAGATATGAGATTCGAATTCACAAAGCTAAAGGGATTCCCAGTGGAAATACCTAAGGTTGTATTGACATTGCTAGTTGGTTACCTTGTTGTAGTAACATTTGGATGAGTGTATGTAGGAATAGAGGCCACCGTTGTAGGGGAGGAATTTGATTTCCACCTTGACTTTGAGTGTACCCAAAAGTTTAAGCACAACTATCCATTATAGGAACATGATTGCCAATATATGGGCCAGACTGCACAATTTATATTCCTTGTTCATTATCAAGCATTTTCCTCATGTTATTTATGAAAAGAACCGCAATACCAACAATGTATTCAACACTCACAAAGTTTTGAAGTTTTTCTAAGGCTTTGTCAACATAATTTAGATTGGTTGTTGGTAGAGTAGTCATGGAAAATGCGGTATCAAAACTCTGATCCATAATGGGTTGACTAGTGTCAACACTATGAGGGAAAGAGTTAGAAAGTTGAAGATCCATGGTAGATGTACTAGCGCGTGATGGCATGAGTCTCAAAATACATCTCACTAAATTATTGGAAATAGGACACCAGGTTGTGAAGATCATACAAGTTTCACCAAACCAAAGAGCACCCAAAATGGAGAAAAGGTACCATGCAAATGTAATGAACACCCAAAAGTAGGAATCACAATGCAAGTGTATAAAAATATTTTGTAATTTTTTGATTTGAAACATGATAATTTATTGATTATGCTATGCAAAAACCTGAAAATGAATTCTTTTTAATGCCAATTACGATTTCAAACAATGCACTTAATTTGACCAATTGAACTTAATGCAAGAAAGTACAATTTTTTTTGTTTTCTGAAACTGAAACACAAATCTGACAAAAGAATGAAATGAAGCAAACAAAGACAAAATGATGCCCAAAATTTTGAAAAAGCGCCTGTACAAGGACAGGTTCGCCCAAGGGTGAATGTGTCTTTGTGCAGGGCTTGGAAAAATTAAAGTTTGTGTTTTTGGTTTGATATTTAAGTTCTCTTTTGCAAGTTGTAGACTATCAATTATGTTTCATATTGGGTTCACAAAAATGATAGGAAAATGGGTGATATAGATAGGATACCTAAAAATGGGATGTGAAATGAGGGGACTATGCCTAAAGAAAAAGGGGGTGTCCACCTAATTAAAAATCCACCTTTTCCATGTTCATTAGGAAGAGGCATAGTGCCACAAATGATTAGAATTGACTTGCAACCCTCAAGGTGAGTTAACCCTAGGTTTGGACACTATGTTGCCTTAATTTCCTTATGACAAAAATGATTGAACAACAACTTTGGTAGAAGAATAAAAGTGCTTTTATAATCAAACCTATGAGATCTAACACTTGAAATACGAATTATTATGATAACACTGAAAGAAACACCCATTAACCAACAAAACTGAGAAGGTTAGGCTGGTGTTTACTTGGCTCCAAAAGTGGAGTTCAAGCTCTATTGAAGAACATATTTGCCCAGGGGTGAATGGGTCTCTATATAGGAGTTTGAAAATTTCTTTTTGCAGTCCTCAAATCCCGAATCTAAGATTCTGATTCCCCCAGGTTTGACTGTGATAAAGTTGAAAATAAAACTTGTAGGTGAGTTTTTGTATCTTGACAACTTTGCAACATTGCACTTTTGATCCAATTTCAATCATTCTTCACTTGCAAATTTGCAAACACAAAGAGAGGAGAAAAATGTTTTTTTTGGTGGATAATGGTTTTCCTTGGTCAAACCCTAGTTTTCTAACTAAACCTTGATAATGGAATAATGACAAAATGAAGGAATTGATAAATGAACAAAGCTTGTTACACCTCACCAAACCCTTTAATGGATGCCCTTAGAGGATTGAAGTCTAACACATCTCTCTAAGGATTGGATCTTGCATGAAATGAATTGATTGGATGATAGATCTTGATGCTTGAATGCTTGCTTGAAACTTGAAACCTACATCACAATATTCGCTCCAAAAACATGCATGAACACACATAAATATTGACATCATGATAGGATCTTGAATGCTACAATAAATGACTGATAAATTTTCTCTCCAATGCTCTTGATAATAATCTTTGCTCTTAGGATTGATCTCTTGAAGTCTTAGGATTGCTTAGGATTTGAATTTGATAAAAAGACCGTGTATTTATAAGTGTTTCTTTAATTACCCAACAATTAAACACCACAAGCCGACCTTTGCAATTTGAATTTAGATAATTAAAATGCTGCCAAAAACATATTAAAAAATAGGTTCTAAGACTTAAGGGGGGCCCATTTTCCATTGGGCGAATGGGTCCTAGGCCCTAAATCTAGGACACATATTTTCCAAGATGTGTAATCAAGTGTAGGCATTGATTAAATGTGGGTTTCCCTTTCCGAAAATAAAATTAATTAGGCTTGTGAATACATAATTGGGCCAATTAAGAGCTTAATTAAGTCCAATTAATTAACAGTATGCAAACATAGTGTGAAAATGTAAAGGAGTACATTTTTCAGCACTACAATAGCAACACGAGGAGTGGGAATAATGTATCCTATATTGGTAATTAGATTAAAGTGGATCATGGATTAGTAGTTGATATGGGATCAAAATTGATGGATGTTTTTGGATGGTGCACTAATTTAGATGGGGTTCTTTGGGATTTTTGGATGGGAGGATAAATGGATTAGATGGGAACTGATGACAAGGGAGAACCAAGGCTTGGGTCAAGGATGTAAGGATGGAGGGATTTCTTAGATAGGAGACAAGGATGGAGGATGATTGGATGGAAGATAGGAGGATGGGAGATTATTGGATGGATAGGAGGATGTAGCTCCAAAGACTATGTTGCAAAGGAACAACATGCCCCCCACTAGTTGTAGTGCACTTGAGGATGGAAGGTGGCATAGGATAAATGAGATTGAACGATAGTACACAATGTTTGTATTATCCAAATCATGTATAGATATTTTTCCCCTAGGCCTTATCAAGATTGAAAGCCAGAAAGAGGATGATTTGGATAGGATGGGAGGGGGAAAGTGGGAATAAGATGGATGCAGATGTGAGGAGGGAAATAAGATGAGAGAGATGGGATGGAGTGGAGCCCCAAAGTGTACGGTGCAAGAGGATGGTGGATTACACATGACACCTGTTTGTAAAGTTTTCATAGTGGTACTTGCCCAAGGTGCCACAAGAAGGGATTTTCAACATTGGACAAATTATTTCTTTCTTATTTTTTTGTTTTTTGAATTTTTTGTATGGGATGGATGAGGAAAGATGAGGTTAAGGATGTGGATAAGTGAGTGTGAAAGATGGAGGATAGGAAATAGAGGAAGGAATCAAGCATCAAGTTTCGTGGATGGTATCCCTTTAAAGAGTTGTTATGATAGATCATGATGATTAGAGATATGCTCATAGATGTCAATAAAATGATGGAAAAGGGGATGCAATGGGTGTGAAGATGGGGGGATAAGGATATTATACAAAAGATTAGAGTAAAGGAGTGTGATGTAGAATGGATTTTGGATAATGGATGGGGTGTTGGAAGAGTTCTAGATGAGTGGAGAATGTTGTCAAGACCAACATTGACACACACTTGGAGGGGTGGTGTTGTGAAGTAAGGTTTATGAATTTTGAGATTTAGATATAGGAGTAGAAGTAGATTTTGGGATATAGGGGTCCAAAATGGATTGAGTAGTTGATGGAGAACTTGTGATAGTAGATTTAGTGACATAGAGGCTCAAAATAAATGGGGAAGATGGGAGATTCTTATATGGATGATTGGAAGACTTAAGAGTGGACAAAGCTTTTGGATGAGAATATTTGAATGTTGATTTGGATTGTCCTTTGGGATGTATTCCTTTTCTTCGCTTTGGAATGCACATGGTTTTTATTTTTAATTTCTTCTCCATGGAATTTTATGGCCTTTTTGGATTAAGCTTGTTTTTGGATCAGATTTTTCTTCACCTTAGTATGCCTTTTTTTGAGGCATGGTGATCCTTGGATTTGTGTGGGCTTTTAACTTTATACATTCTTGTTTTGGCATCCAAATTGTTCCCAATAGCAATGGTATGGGTGCATGAAAATGAATGATTTGGAGATCTTATGGATGGGGTGTAGAGGGAGGATGTTGGAAAAAGTTCAAGGATGTGTGCCTTTGTGGATATGGATAAGGGATTTGAGGTGATAGATGGGTAGGATGAAGGGATTTTGAGATAGGAGTGATGAGGATAGTGAGTTGAGGGATGTAAGGACCCAAATTAAATGGATGGGATGAAGGATGTGGTTTTGGGACATAAGGGCCTAAAATGGATTTGGAAGGGGAAGGAATGGGCTTTAGGACATAAGGGCCCAAAAAGGATTTGGAAAATGAGGGATGGGGATGTTTGGACTTAGATGGGGGGATTTGGGAGGAATACCGATATCTTGAGAATGATCTATATAGCCAATTCCATGAGAATTTAAATTTGCTTTGATATGAAGGGGTTGCAAGATGCCTTACTCATGAAGGTCTAAACCTTTGTCTTGATAGTGCATGTTTTGACAAACCGTCTTGCTAATGGGATACTTATTTTTAAAGCAAGACACGAGCCCATTTTGAAGGGGATAGGAGACGGGAGGGATTGTGGGTTCTTCAAGGAAATCAAATCAAATGAAGGTGGAAGAACCAAGTTGATAGGTTGGTGGTTCATGGATGGGTGTGATCGAGGTGATGGGTTCATGAGAGGATAGTAGGGGATCTTGAGAGGGAGTAGAAGGGATACTTTGATCATGATTTGGAGAACATGTAGGAGCATGCTTTGGAGTAAGGATTTGGCATAGCTGGATTAGTTTCGAGTAGACGATGGAGGATGAATGTTTGACATTGCTAGCAAGGAGTGCATGGATGGATTCTAGAAGTGATGTACACAAATGGAATTTTTTTTTTAATGTTTAAGGATGGATGATTTGATGGAGTTGAAGGGTGAGAGGAATTTGGTAGAGTTGGGAGATGAGGGATGAGTAGATGGATTTGGGGAAGGTGGCACAACTTCATTTGTGTGTGGAATTTGAGGATCCTTTACAACATAGTCCTTGGAGCTACATCCTCTTACCCCCCCATTATAGTCTTATTCTATTGGAGGCTTAAGCCTTAGCCAAAGTGAGCTCTATCTTTGCCACATAAAAGTATGTTGTAACTTCTCGAACCTAACTATTATTTGATACACCACAAATGGGACAACTGAAAGGTAATAAGCTAAGATGAACAAGGTAGCTAAGTAGTCCCCTATATACCTCAAGGGTATGTAAGGCCAAATCCATAGATAAAAGGGGAAATGCCAAAGAATTGAGAGGGGAGGGCAACCCACTCTTTGCCTTCACTTCCCTAAGGTATGAAATTCTTGGGGGCTTAGTCAAGATTGACAAATTTTCACTTCTAAGGTGTGTCTTTCAATTCACCTCTTCTTTTTATACTTCATTGGAATATGAGAGTTGAGGTTGTCCCTTAGGGTGATCAAATCCCTAGGAAAACCCCATGAAATTGATCACCCAAGATTGCATGAGTGCAAGGGTAAAGCCTACACACATTGGGTTCCTTGGCATGAAAAAAAAGAGACTAAGTGATTTTTGTATCCTTAAGATTGCATAAAGGCTCAAGAGGAGAGCATATATGTCACTCACCCTAAGACACAACAAACAAGTTCTTTTCCCGCTACTCTAATTTAGTGCGTCTATAACTAGTGTAAAAAAAATCTTGGGCAAACATAAACCTACATCAATTAGATTATTAGTTTAAATAATGGTCTTGGAAACACTAAGTCTACACTGTGTCATTTGAAACATTGAATAGGTTTAATTAACCTTTTTGGAATCACTTTGTCATACTCATTTTTCCATGTTTCTTCAAATTGTTTATCCACATACAATTGAAAGTTTGAAAACAAAAATTACAACATAACATAATTATTATATTATTTCAAATACATTTTTCTAAATTTTTTAATTCAATTACAAAACAACTATTATCATTAAATTACTTCATAAATAAATACACAACACTACATGATCTTTGTTACAAATAATTCAAACTCATTCACATTGAACCTACATAAATGATTTTTTTTAAATCTCTTTTTACTACTTTTGTAATTTGACTATACACCTATTTAACATAATTTTGCTATTATAAAATAAAGTAGAATCTTCAAAATAATGTGTTCTCTTTTTCTTTATCTAGCATCAATAACCTTGATTAACAATTTGAAGTCAAATGTTAAGCATATTATCATTACTTAAATACTCAAAATATTGAGTGTTGGTCATCTTGTTGGTTTGAGGGCGTTTGAATTTAAGTTAGAGAGTGAGGGAAAATATTGAATGGCTATGTAAATTTTTTATTTATTTGTTTTTATAAATAAATGTTATATGGCTTGCATAGAAATGCTTTATTTATTTTCGATTTTTTATGAACGTCTTATATTTGCTTATATAGAAAAGGTGTGTTATATAGTACAAAAGATGGATGAAAGAATTCACACCCGAAAACTTAAATACCAACAATAAACTCACGAAACGAAGTGAGCTATATCACTATAAGACGGAAAAATATGATCCCAATCGATAATCACACCTTCTCATTTTCATCCTCCACAGATTAGAGTATCACATACAAGAAAAATGATCATCCAGAGGCAATGGGAATTTGCCAAAGTCCAGCCATGCAGAAGCCCCTTGGTCATCATCAGGCTGAGAAGAGGTGCAAGGCGAGTGAGAGCTGAGACCGGCCACATGCAAACCAATCATTGGCTCTTCTAGAAGGAAACTGGGAAACATGTGACTGTCTGTCATGTCCTCACCGAGCGTTCTGACTGCGTTCACGTTGACATTCAAGGAGAGAAGAGTGGCCGCTCCTGGAGGCTGGAGTTATGGAATTCTATTTATCTATCGAAATATCAACTATTCTAAATATACTAATATAGTTATTATAGCAAATTCAGCGAAGATATAATATCGTCTCCTTCGTATATCTAAACCTCAATTTGCATTTTGAAATCTAATGTTAACCATATCGTCATTACTAGTGCTCAAGCATTGTTCGCTTGACTGGTTTGAGGGGTGTTCCGGTTTACGTTGGAGGGTGCAATCTTGCATAACCGGGTTTAAATCTAGAAGACACCAATATATAAGAATACATTGAGATATTCCTCTGCACAAATGTAGAAGCCATTAAAGGGGCTTCAGCCATTGCAGGCAACTATTAAAATGGCTATATAATCAAGCAGATTCTATTTGCCATTTGAAATATAAATTGTTTTACATACAGCTTCTTATAAGTAGTTCAACAAAAGGTAAGATTCTACTAACATGGGTTTCACCGTGGCAATAACTTCTTGTTTTAATGTAAAAAGTAAATATAAAACAGACATTACAGATATTAATTTTGGTTATTTTAGTTTAGGCTAAAAGTTCAACGCTCTTGCCAGTGTTTCTGGTGGATTAACCATTTGGAAGGGAAAGAAAAACTAGTTTATGATGGTTTTCTTTTACAGTCTGTGGTCTTGACAGACGGGCCATTCCAATCCAATTTAGGTTTGCTTTTCTCATAAACGATACACCAAAGTGATAATGAATTCATACAACTAGATTAAGGAACGCCTATGCATATAATGCTCAATAATAAATGAAGGTAGCTGCACTGACGCCCATATGAAAACAGCCTGTCATAATGAAACGGCAAAAATATTGTGGCTAAACCTGAGGTATTACAAAACAAGAATAGTGACTAAAGAACTTAGAAAAGTAAATTCAGAATTACATTGATGGTTTTGTACTTTCAGAATTAATTAAATATGTTACATTCAAATTTTGATATTTACATAATGTTTACCGTTTACCATGATACAGATAGAATATATTATAAGGAAATTACAGGTTCATAATTTTCAGAATGTCTAGCACAGGACCACTTATGTCAATGTTTAACATGAATTGGCCCTGAAATGACTTATTTCTTAAATATTAAGATATTTTCTTTGTTTGAAATCTCATTATAAACAATTTCATTTAGATAATTAGGTTGAGAGTTATTGGCAGATTTTTCCCTATTTACATCGATAATCTTTAAGGGAGGCCTTGTTTGCAATCTCGCTGAGCTACTTGGTAGTTTAACACATCCAATTTCCTTATCCATTTCTTGCTTCCGGAGTGCATCATCAACTTCTACAGATTCTGCTTCAAAAACAGCCACATTCTGCATGATGAGCAAATATAAACTTGTTAATTCACATAAATCCTTTTTTATGATCAGGACCCCTTCTCTGCCTCATGATTTGCCTCCACAAGATACTTATCTTCTGAGGCCCTTACATTAATCATAAGTAGAAAATTAGACTCGCTAAACAATTAGAACTGATAGGTTACCTATTTAATATTTATTATGTTTAAAAGAATTATATCAATCTGTGGATAATGTACATGAAAAACAGAAATGCAATCGGAACAGGTAAATTATCTGATTCAAGAAGAATGTGTATCCTCAAGTTACTTTGATAAAGTAAAAAGAGAAACACATCTAGCCACCAGTTAAAATGTCTGGCTTTAGCAAGCAAATCCGGCTTTATAGATCTCATCTTACCTGAGCTTGATGAGACTTTTTGGCAGATTGAACTTTTGAGGTAGTTCTCCTTGTTGTAGAGCAATATGCAGTCTTTTCCTTCAACATTACTAATTCTTGCTGCAAACTTCGGTTTCTCTTCAGAGCTTCCTGTTTACAAATACAGTAAGAAATGTTACGCATGGTAGTTCATTCAAATAGCCACAGAAAAGTGTACAATAGTAAATATTACCTCTAGCCTAGATAATAAAGTATCTCTTTCTCTATCAACTTCTTTCAGCCTTCTAAGTTCCCTTCTCCATTTCTGCAGGTAAAATATATAAGCACAATATTAATTCAGAACCATTTACTAAAGTAAATAGTTCTATGAAGATGCTATATGAAAATATTTTCAACCTTAACATGTAATATCTGTCTCTCGAGCTTTTTTAATCGTAGCTGGGCTTTTGTGTTTTCCTTTTGAATCTTGGCAATTTCATTCCGCTTGTAAGCTTCTTGCTCAGCAGTAGGAACTTGTTCCATAAGGAGCTCAATTTCTTTCTTGTAACAATCACACTGACTCCTCAACTTCTGTAATTCAGTTTCCATATGTGATGGAGAATTCACATTAAGAACCTGTAATCTAGCTCTGACATTCAGAACATCAATTGAAGTTAATGAATTCTAGAATTTTTGTATTACAATAATTATTCACTATATCAAATAAAGAAAACAACTTATATAACTCCACCAACTATAATTCCTGTCAATCAATACAAACATTCTGCAGTTTCAAATAGCAAGGTGCTAAACTGGCTTGCATGCACAAAAACATTTTTCCAAAAAATGTTAAAATATAACAACATACCGCAAATCATCAACTTCAATTTTCAGTTCAACAACATGCAATTCTGCAGCCGCAAGTTTTGCCTCCAATAATTGTGCCCTCCCCATCTGCACCTTTAATTATGTTAGTTCAAAATGCAAATCCTGTGCAACACAGAAATTTATGTCTTTGAGATATCAGTGCATAAACTACAGAAAATTACCTTCTTGCAGAATCTCTTGAAAACCTTGAATGCAATTTCTCTTTCCTCTAGAGTTAAGTGCCTCCCCCAGCCTTGAAGATTAACCAAATCAAAACTTGGGTCAATAAGAGTCAAATCATTGACAGTAGGATCTGTCTGGTAATGCATGTGTGACATTTCCAAGTCTTTCTTACTGAGCTTCATAACCAGCTCATCAGGATCAGCAATGTTACACATATCGTCCTGACCAATGTCTAATATTTCATTGAAATTCATACAGGAATCTGTCTTTTCTAATGAAGAATCATCATGGAGCAGCTGCAGGCATGCATATGCATCTCCAATGCTTCTTGCATGTTTAGTAGCTGTCAATACCATGTCCTTTACCATGATACTATAGAGGTGAACTACTGCATGTTCCCTAGATGCTTGAGTCAATATTTTCTCAAGAAACTCAAGCTGGCCTCGGATTTGATCAAGCAGCATCTCTGCCCGTGTTTTGGAAAGAAGAAGAGAAATGTTCTCCTACAAGCATGGATTTTATAGAAGGCTCAACTATGAATGAACTTGCAAAAGTGAAACGTGGCTTGCAAAATGCAGTTACCTAAACATTATTTAAGGTGTTCATGATAAAATGAACTTTTCAATGAAAAAGTGCATTCATTCAAACTTACTTTTCTAAGATTTTGTTCATTTTCCTGTGTACATAGTAGTTGCATCCATACTTCTTTTAGTATATCCCTAATTCTTCTTTCTCCGTCCTGAAGTTCAAGAATTCTAGCAATTCCTCAATAAAAGATTAAAAAAAAGTGTCAATTCTGGAATTAAGGCTGGATTCACTATAACAAAGGTGAAGGTAAGTTATTTGGGTTTTAGAATTTGAGGATATGGAAAGCATACTTTACTACGAAACTGTTGTATATGTTTGGTATCTTTCTCTCTTCAGCTAGTTGCGCCTGCCATGGGAAAAATATACAGTACAAATATCAAAAGCAATATTTAAAAAACTTCCATAAGTATGTCTATCAAATTATTCTGTGCTACCTTGAGTTGAGCATTTTCTTCCAGAAGTTTCTGTAGCCGCAATTCAGTGCTCTCTGCTTCACTTGAACTGGTTGTCTGCAATCAAATTGAACATATCAAAGCAATTGTAAGTAAATTAATTACACAAAAGCAGAATATAATAGGAAATAAGATGCAAATGCTTGAAAATAATAAGCCACTTTGAGAGAGCAAGCTCCAAAACTCTTACAGTAAGAATAGAACTTGCAATATGGGTATCGTTAGCAAATATCAGTACCCAAAAAACTAATGAGGCTGGCCCAACTTACACTAATTATTGTTAGGGGCTCATAAATGACTCAATTAAGGATCATGTGAGCCATAGTTCATTATCATATATCCCAATACATTCAATGGGTTAAGGGTGTAGCAGCTCCCCCCTCCATCACACTTTAGACAAGTGTTGTCCTCAATGCAAATCAACTATGGATCTATGTTCCACGGCGTTTCGAGGACGCGGATGGGGGTACGGCAGGGGACACGTTTTGGGGATGTTTCCTAAGGGGCAATGTTTAGGGGACAGCAGGGGACGTGTTTCCGGGATGTTTCCTAAGGGGCAATTTTTAGGGGACGGCAGGGGACGGCGACATACAAAATACATATATATATATATATATATATGATTTTTTCAAAATTTATTAATATATTAGAGAGAGAGAGAGGGAAAGAGAGATAGATATGTCAATAAATTAATAATTGATAACAACAATATCAATATGTAAATAAATCGCGAGAGTAGTACTATAACAGCATAAGAAATGTCATTAAAGCATTATAAAATTTATCACAGCAGTATCAAACATCAATAAAACCATGGTCTATCAATATCCAAATGTCTCAAACATGTATCCAGAAGTCTCAAAGTTCAAACATGAAAATCAAAATATTAAATACAACAGTCTATGAAATTAAGCCTCATTCGGGCTATGAATATCCAAAGACTCTAAACATTCTAAGTAACTATCATCCTCTGGCAAGAGTGGATCATCCAATGGTAGCCAATTAAAAAATATTAAATTAATCTTGGGAGAGATGGTGGACCCCGTGCGACCTTGGGAAGGAGAAATAAACTTTAAAAAAATCGAATTTTTTATTGTTTTTATGTTTGGAAGCTATCAGCCTGTGGGGGATGGCTAACCGTCCCCAGTACAATTGGGGACGTTTCCAACATCCCTAATCCATGCCAGGGACGAGGAACTGCCCCCAAACTACCGAAAATGTTTCTTGGCGTTTCCTACTACTTTTGTTGTTTCGGGGACGGTAGGGCGACATCCCCTTTGCGTCCCCCTATCCCGGGGACGGTTGGGACGAGGACAATGGGTTTTGGGGCAAGGGACGCATCCCCGTGTAACCCTGCTATGGATGCTTCTAGATGAAATATTCATATTCCCATGTTTAGCATTTTCAATTGGAAAATTCTACCATTTAATGAGGTGCTCAATGATTGACCTAGTCCTTAGCTTCTTTGCGTGTATCTAGAAAATTAATTCAAAACCCAAGATGATTCTTCTCTCTTCATCGAGCTTAATGTTGTACAAGATGTATTTTTTGTTGTTGGAACTTGGAGGTAAGCTTGTATGCCACATTGCTACTCGTGCAAAATCTCAGGACCCTAATATGTGGGCGAGAGCTAGTTATTCTTCTTTTAGTGCTTCAAAGGCATTTGATTACATGGGTGCAACCTCATGTAATACCCAATCTCCCACTTCAAAGTTCTTTTCACTCTGGTGCTGGTCTATCCATTGCTTCATTCATTTTGGGTCATAGCCAAAATTGTCGTCAAACTAGAAAGTAATTGTTCATCTTGAAGGTGATCTTCAAAAATGCCAACTCTTGATGGTGATGATGTAGTCTAGAGAAAATAATTTAGCACTTTTTGCATTCAATGAGAATTCATTACTTATGGATTCTTTATGTGCAATCCCCTTAATTCAATTGTCTTACCCTCAAAATGAAACTACATAAAGAGCTCCTAGAACTTCATCTTGATGATGCCCAATGATTTGAGCCATTTGTACTCCTAGCCCTATTTCTAGACCCCCCATAAGAATGACATTGAGCTACTCAAATAGTAGTCCCCTACAGTAAGCTTGATATTGTGTCATTTTATGGAACAAACAAGTGCATTCATTTGCAATCATACCTTAAAATTCTAGTGTTGGAAAAATAAAACGGGTTCAAATTTGTGGCAACTTTTTGTTGATGAAATTACGAGTACCACCTAAATCAATGAATAGTGAATGCCAAGATATTGTTGGATTGGGCTCTTCTAACAATTCTTTTGATGCCACCTCTATCTCCATATCTTCTTCTTCTTCTTCATCTTTATCTCCTTTCTCATTTCATGTACGAGTCACATGAGCTTCCAAAGTCTTGTGTGAATTTCCTCTTAGGGATTCCATAAAACTCTTGAGAGAAGAGCATTGGTTTAAGATGTTAAATTGGACCCAATCAATATATTCTTTCCTAGCTATCCCTTTCAATTCCTCCTTGAACTTGGTGGTTGTTCCATTCAAAGTAGCTTCAAAAGCTAGGGTCACCATCTCTTCTATTCTTGGATCCTGTATGTTTGGAGACTTCCCTTTCTTGTTGTTGGAGCCCTTGCCGTGATGTTTGTCACCTCGATAAATTTCACAATAAATTATTCAAAACAATGCCAAATATGTTAAAAAAATTCACTAATTCACTTGAGTATAATCCTCACTTTTGTGAAAGAATCTCCAAAAAACTCAATGCTTGGCAACCTTTGAAATGAATTTGTTAAAAACCATAATTATGCAACTACTCCAAAAATGCTTCAAATTTCTTCAAATCGAGAACGTAGTTTCTTTATTATGTTCTAGATCAACCCTCCAAATTTTGCGAAAAAAAAACACAATAATGAGAGATATGCATTCATAACATGACCTGCTAAAATGAAAAAAAAATCCCTTTTCTCACCTGCAAGGTACAAAGATCATGCTCTAATACCACTTGCAATGAAAGAGGAACTAAGATTCAAATATTTAATTATAAGCCACTTTGAAGGAGCAACCTCCAAAAATTTTCACAATAAGAAAAATCCTGCAGCACCATGCTCAACAACTACTTACTACCTCTTATACATTGACATCATTAAGCAACATTAGTACTCTAATCCTAATGCCGCTGACCTAGCTTACAATAATTATACTTGGAGACTCATAAATGAATCAAGGATTACATGAACCATAGCTGGTTATCATATATCACAATACAATCAATGAGTTAAGGCATAGCAGCAATAAACATCATAAAAAAGAGTATGCTTGATTTTACAGATAAATTTAGATAGCAAATAAACATGATAAAACAATTCTAGATAATATTTGGGTTGAAAACCTATCCTAACATCTAACATTCTACACTCTATTATCACCAAAAATGAGAGATGTTCCACAAGATAATCTACCAAAGCTTCATGAGAGTGCAAAACACAACCAAAGGTTGCTAGTCCTATCCATTGCAATAAAAAAGAAACAGCAAAGTAACCCAAACTCTGCTGAACAACGATTGACTTGGTGGAGAATTGAAGGAATGATAAACACAAAACATAAATTTCAAAAGAGGGTCCTTTACCAATAGAGATGGTTCACTAGCACTTTCACAACGACACAAAACACACGATGTAACTTGGAAGACCAAAAAACTTGGTTTGCATCTTGCCTTGTCTTTAGGAGTATGCCGAGAAAAGTAGCAAGGAGGAACCATAAGCAAAACCATCCAACTCAAATAGCAACAATACAAGATCATAGTAAATTTTAAAATAATTTTGTATTCAAGAAAAATAAATGGCGCTATCAGCCATTTGCCAAAATATTCCTCCTATTTGCTTGACCAATTCACCAGATAGTCTAGGTTAGATTTGGTATTATTGGATCTCTAGGTCATTTGGGATCTATAAATAAGGCATTTTCAAAGTTATTTCGACACCAAGCTTTATAAACAAAGTAATCCTAGAATTATCTAAATAGAATATCTAGAAATAAAATGCATGATATCTATAATATCTATCTAAGATGAATATAACATAAGATGTCATAAAGTATGATTTATGTTTGCTGCTCTATCTGATAAGTTAAATACATGATTTAATAATGGCGATGACAATGCATACCAGATACATGCGTAAAATATATCTTTATTTGCTCATTAAATTATTACAGAAGAAGACCAAAGGTGGTCAGCCAAGGATTAGAGTCAATCCAACTAGATCATATTACTCTCCTTGACGATACACAATGTATTTAAAGGACCTTACAATTGCCAAAAAGAACACAACCGTCAACCAACCGATACTTATAACTACGCAAAGTCGATAACCAATTAATACAAACAATTAATAAATAGTCGGATAACAAATATTACCGAAACATAATAATAGACATTGTACACCAACAACATCATCCCCCGAAAAGAAAAATTCGTCTTCCAAACGACAAGTAAACATCAAGTAACATTAGGGAAGATGTGCCAAACTGATGATGATATTGTGGATAAGAACCAGGAACAAAACTTGGAAGTGTACTTTGCAAACTTGGACTTGGAGTGTACTTGGCAATTCAAATGAGTGTGATGGGGGTCTGGGGGCAATGCCTTGAGTGAGGTCAAGGGGCAGAACCCCTTGCAAGGATTTGGGGGCAGAGCCCCTAGCAAGGTCAAGAGGCAACACCCCTTGCAAGGGTCTAGGGGCAACGCTCCAAATGGGGTTGAGGAGCAGCACACCAAGCCTAATTTAAGACCTCCAAAACCACACAAAACTTCATGACCCACCTCATTTTCATGATTTTTTGAGAGGGAAAAAACAATGTTGACAAAGCCAAAAATTAGAGATTTTTCACTATTTAATCAATGTATGATGTCAACCAAGGAATTTATCATATGATGGTTGATGGTCGTACGATGTGGATGCTCGGTTTGGGTTGTACAATGCAAGAGTTAATTTAGGCGATGGGGCCCGATTGTATATTGAGAAGAATGCACAATTTCCTCTGTGGAGGCCATACAAAAGAGTTTAGCCATATGGTATGGAGAGTGACAGATTGTATCCCAATGAGAGCCCTGCAAGCCATATGTTCACATTGTTTCTACCGTACAGTGGTCCACCTTGGTGGTCGTATGTTTCTATATTTTGTTTGTAAACTACACTCTTCTACTTTTATTTTTTGCCTTTTTCTGTAATTTTTTTGTGAATGTGATTCATCTTGACCAATATTTTGCATTCCAAGTTAAATATTTTGCTTTGAGCACTCTGAGATGTATCATCAATAATTTTGCATTCTTTCATCGATTGCTCTTCATTGAGTTGTAGCTTCGAGAAAATTACACATTGACAAAAATATCTCATAATCCTCCATTTGCCAATAAAATAGGCCATGAAGAGAATTTGTTTCATCGTCCAAACATGATTGTAACTCCAAAATTCCTTTGTCATTTGGTTCCATCGGACCTTGACTCTCTGTACATTCTTCTCCAAAGTCTGAATCTAATGAATCTGAGGTTGCTTCCTCACTGACTACTTGGTTTTTCAAATCAATTATATACTTCTGACCCTTATTCTCAATGGACATTTTATTCTTTTTCCAGTTGTGATCGACTTTGGCTGCAACGAACCAACCCCGACCTAACAATGCATCGTATGCTTTCTTCCTTAAAGAAATGACCACAAAGTTCAACAAAAATGTTTGAGTTCCAATAATTACCTTTTGTCCCATTAAAACTCCAAGTACCATAATACCTTGTTCATCTACACCCACCAATTGAAAAGTTGGTGGCCAAATGGTCAGCTTGCCAAGACTTCTCTGGAATTACATTCACGCCTGACATGCCATCAACAATTGTATTAGTGAGATTCCTTCCAAGGATCTCCAAATTCACCACCGCCGGTTTCTTTGTCATGTTGGCTGTCAGTAACATTGGGTCAATCACTTGGTTGCCTGATAATGGAGTTTCATTTATTGGTTCTTTATTCTCACCAAATTCCAATTTGGTCGTAGCATGCACCATCTCATTCTCCCTCGATGCAATAGCATTTCGAAGTTCAAGAATACTCTATAATAAATCCACTACTTTAAGTGGTATTGTAGCTTGAAGTACTTGTCGTGTAATACTTTTCTCGGATTGTAATTGGTTTGTTACTGTACTTGCATTTGGATTTGGGTGGCATCATTTGTTGTCCATAGCATCCTCCACTTCGGCCCTGGCTTCACGAAGCCTTTTTTTTTTTAATTTTTTATATGTGGATCCAAATACACAACCTTCTTTTCTTGGGCACAAGTAATGGCCAATGCTTCATTATGCCTTACATCAATCATATTGACACTAGTCTTTTGCCTTGGACATCTGGTGTCTTTGTGGTTTCCAAGTCCACACCATTTGCACAGGAATTGCACTTTGTCCTACTTGTTCTAATAGCCTCTCGCAAAGTCTCCCCATTCACTACATTGTCAGTATTATATGATAGGGCATCCTTTTGGGTCATATTGTATTTTGGCTTCATCCTCTTTGATTTCGATAACCGCTTGGAGATCTATTGTGTGGCATCGACAGAGTGGACTCCTCTCTCCCTACGTAAAGAGTACTTGTGCACTCCTCGTCTTCAAATTGTATGGGCACTCCTTTATGAATGACGCATAACCTGGAAAATCTCATAAAACATCTTTTTAGTACAATTACCTTTTGTGTGCCCCTCAATTTTGCACTCAATACACCATACTTCGTTAGTTTCTTTCTCCGCCTTCAATTCTTTCATCATTCAGAGCATGTCCCTCTAGAGTGCTTGTATCGTTCCTAATTCATTGTCACTATTATAATCCGAACTTCCATTTTCCTCTATTTTTCTTTTACTACACAATGTCATTTTATCTTCACTTTCTATGTCCATTGCTCAATTGTAAGCATTGCTATGATGACGAAGGTACGACCTTCATCTTCTTCCTCAGCAAAGGAATCGATCCTTCTCCATCGATGAACCATCTCTTTTTTAGTCCATCAGTTAGCTAAGACTTCCAATTTCACCAAATAAGTCCTCCAACCTACGATTATAGGCTTGTACGTTTTCATGTTTTCCCTGCTTTATGTTGTATAACTTCACTACAATTTCATTGTTGTCTCTCAGAAGTTTGAATTCTTCTTGGAATGCTCTTTTTAATGCATGCCATGTGGCTTTGTACACTACATCAAATTATGTATACCAATCGATCACTATGCCTCTGAGAGTTGTTGGAAATGCTCTCCACCAATATGCTCTGTCATCCTAACCATTTGCTACCCAAATTGTCTCACATGTCTTGCAATGCCTTACAAGATCGTCCGACTTGCCGCTATACATTCCAACTTGCTGGGGGAGTCACCATCTTGCCTCCTTGTTGCACCCTCTGTGACGTTAACCTGGTTAGAGAGTTTTCATTTGTATGTTCTCGTGCATTCCTTGCACTCTTGAACATGCCGGAATCCTTCACTCATCCCTCTTTAGCGTTCATCACCAAGGGGTTGCCTTCGAGGTCCTCTTGATGCTCCCTTCGTCCTAGTTTTACCATCTATGATCTTCCAATGTTTGATTCTTCTATCAATGTCAAGTCTTCAATCTGGCGTATGGTCTCTGTCAAACCATCAATAGGTTCTCCCTTGTCTTCCCCTTTGATCGACTTTGATGGTACGAATGATTTTCTGACAGTCAGGTTGGCAAGTTCTCCCTCACCTTCCCTTTCGCCCGACGATGAACCTCCTTCGTCTGATAGTGATGGTCTCAACAGTTCGTCAATGGTGAGATTGGTGAGTTTTCCTTCGTCCAACAATGATGGTCCAAACAGTTCGCCGATGGCAAAGTTGGTGGGTTCTCCTTCACTTTCCCCTTCGTTCGACAATGATGGTACAGACAACTCTCCAACTTGGTCGACGAGGTCTGTGTACGCTTTGTTGGGGAGCAATACGTGTTGTGCTATTTCTTCCCACTCTCCCTTTGTCCGTTCTCTTTTCATGAAAGTTCTCTTTCTCTCCTGACTGTAGCTTTTGCTTACGCTTCGGCTTTTGCTCTTGGGTGGACTCGAGATTTCCCTCAAAAACCCTTCACCTTCTTCAACTTCACCTCTCAGTCATCTCCTTTGTTCTCTTTGTTCAATATTCCTTAAAGTTTGCTTGATCTCTTGATCTTGACCACATGGTCTCTTCTCATCTTTATTGGGGTCTAAGGGCATGAATCTCTCAAATCTAACTCGATTTCTTTAAGGCAACAACGCCAAATGTTTGTTGCTCAAACTGTTAAGTTAAATACATGAATTAATAATGGTGATGACACTATGTTGTACCCATAATAAATTTTTGCTTCAATAAGGCATTTTGCTTAAAATAATCCAAATCATGCAAAATTGTTGTCAAAAGTATGTTTTAGATCAAACCAAACATAGGGTTTTTGTGCGTTTGTGTCAAAGAAGATACTTGCAATTTTCTGAAAATTTGAAAATTAGGGTTTCAAACCCCTATTTTTAGGAAAACCCTAAAAAATAGGACCTTTCTAGAAATAATTGAAAATGATTTTGATAGGATAATTTGACTACAATCACACTAGTCAAGTCAAAATCACCAAAAAGGTTGTTTTACTCTGGTGGGTCTATTTTCATTTTTTAGGAAGAAAGCTGGGACCTCCACAGCCATTAATGGAATAATGGCCAGTACCAAGTGGTAAAATCTAAGTTTCAAAAGTTTCGACGATGAATCCATGGCGAAAATGCTCAAAAAGATGCTTTGCGACGATGGGGATTTTCAAAAGCGGAAAATGCTAAAAACTGCCTAAGTCTGAAAATACACGCCTTGTTTCTAGAAGGAGGTTGTGTAGTTGAATGCCTTAGTCATTTTTCCAACGCCCATACACACAGCATGCTGGAGGTGATTGCTAGGATACACGCGTCCGCGTCGTCAACGAAACCAAGTCAATCAAGCTACACAACGAATGTGAGACGTGAAGAGATGAAGATTTTTCAAAGGAAATGATGCAAATGCACCTAAAAGTGCCCCTGCTAGCCAAGGGTGCCCTTGAATTCCAAACGTCAAAGGCAGTCATCAACTGTCACCTGATTCATCGATCAACGGCAAACGTAAGCGAAGTCATGAGATATTGCAATGCAAGTGCTATCCAAATGACAATCAAACATGAGAAAAACCCTTGAATTAGATGGTTCAGATGACAGTCGTTGAGCAAGCATGTCTTCAGATGATATCCTTGACATCAGCCCAACTTTGCAACAAACCTATTCGCTAGCCTACGAGACATCAAACGACAGCAGCTGTTAATCATTCAAGCATGCAAAATGGAGGGAAAATCAATGCACATCAACGCAAAAGCGCCCCTGTAGGCCAAGGGCACCCTTCATTTTGAGTCACTTGATGAGGTCTTCAACAATTGCTTTCTACAAGGCATCTATTCAGCTCCCTCTCAGCTTCACAATCAATCCAACTACGTGTTCACAGGACCTGTCAAACATTCATAGGTAGAGATTAAGTAGAAAACACCAAAGGTGAAGGCAAAATGAAGAACATGGAGAAATTGAACAAGTGTCAAGGAAAAGCGCCCCTACTAAGAATAGGAGCCCAACTTTTTGGGCAATCAAATGCAGTCTGTAAGCACAATGACCTCCAAGATAACTTTCTCCGTTGTGATCAATCTCAACACCGACACCGTCATATATCAATGATATCATATATGTCTATAATCACAATTCCAATGGAAATCATCACAATTACTGAATTACAAAATGTACTTAATAAAACATGATTCAATGTTGTTGGAAATTAGTGTTCACATAGGTACATTAAGATGCATAAATAATTAAGCATAAAATATTTAGCAGGTGTAAATAAGTGTCAAAATAATATAAAGTTGTTAAGAAACAACTTAATATTATTATTAGTCATATAGTTTATTTAAAAGGTTATTTGTTGTACGTGTATGTCTGAGTTGTTAAAACAACTCATATAATTATAGAGGTTGTTTAGGTAGTTTCCTAAACAAAATAGCATTTGAGAATCCTCTATATATGTAAAGCTTTTGAACAAAAATTAATGAAGAATGAAGCATCATAATATTTGATTTTAATTATTTTAGCTTTTGTTCATCTCTATCCCATATTTTCTAACATGGTATCAAAGCAAAAGTCTTTTTTGTGGCCTGTTATTTTGGGTTGCTCACAGATTTTGAGGCAAAATATTGTGGTGATCCTCTTTTCTTGAGGAGAGAAGTATGCACTTCTAATTCATAGCGAGCAATCTGTATTCAGAATACCGACTTGTCTATTTTTCAAAACCCACAAGGAAATCCTATCGGGTCTGATGTCAGTCGATTCACACTTTGTAGCAGCCGAGTCTCTTGTTGTGACTTGTTGTATTTCTCATCCGCTTTATTCATTGTTGACTAGAGTTATTTTAACTTCAATATTCACGTGCATCCAATACAATGGGCAGGCGTGAGTTTTGCAATAGCTTTGTCCTGATCAAAGCGAAGGGAAGATTTACTTTGTATAGTATTCGCATAGGGAAGGTTTATCACTATATGATCAAAGCGAAACCAAGCTTATGTTAACACATGCCTTGGATGATATCCATTTTATTGTCTACTATTGGTGATATCGATTGGATCGGCCTTATTAGTCTTGTTCTTTTCTGCATGCCTATCATGCAGCCCATAATTGCGATCTCAGTGTGAACACAACCTTGTATCATGTGAGGCAGCTTCTCAATGATGAGCTTAGGGGTTTATCATTGCGCTGAATCCATTCATCATCGGCATTTATTTTCCTAATATCATTAAGATTGACACTGCATTTCTTGTTTGGGGCGGTTTTGGCAAAATCTCCATCATTGACCACGTGTTTGGCTTGCTTGATCGCAGCTTATATTTCAGTGCAACTCACAGAATTAGCATTTTGTTGCAGGCACAAGAATCATTATGGTAGTACATGTAGAGTTGAGTTTTAATTGATTATCATTATGAGTCATTTAAAGTAGTAATGTATTTTTTAGTTAAGTTCTAATAGTTTTATCGTCATAGTTTTTCATTATTGTCTAATGTCTCAAAATGTTGTATTAGTTTATGTTATAGTCCACTAAAATATAGTGTGTTGTCAAAGTTGAGTTATATTATTTCATAATAGGGTCCTTTTTACAAGTCATTAGCAGTTATTGTCTATGGTCTGAAAAGTGTCAAGGTGCATTATCAGTGGAATCCGACACCTTTGTTATTGTTTTGTTAAGGTGGAGGGGTGCAAGTATTTTTAGTATGGAGAAAAATAGTATTTTGATAGAAAAGTTTCAAGGTTCAGAGTTTCATACATGGCAGATCAAGTTGCAATTGATCCTTATTGAAAAGGATTTGTGGGATATAGTAAGTGGAACAACAACAAAGCCAACTGATGTTGATGAACTTGCAAAGTGGACTACTAAGGATCGAAGGGCAATAGCTCTGATTGGTCTTGGACTGTCAAATGCATACCTCCATCATATCAACTTAACAAAGACCTCAAAGGAAGTGTGGGATGGCTTGACTACTTTGTTTGGATCACAAGCAACAAACGCAAAGACGAGTTTAAAGCAGAAATTGTTCGGGTTAAAAATGGTGGAAGGTGATAATATTGTTCAACATATCAGTAAGTTTCGCTCTTTATTGAATCAGCTAGCTGGGATAAATGCTACAGTAGATGATGATGATGCTAAAGCTATTTTGTTAAATAGCATGTCTCCTAGTTATAGTAATATTGTATTCACATTGAACAAAGTAAATGCTAGCCTAGAAGATACAATATCTACTCTAATTGATGAAGGAGCTAAGAAAATGGACCCAGCTTTAGAGGAAACTGCAATGTATGGCAAAAATAAGACTAACCAATCCTCCAAATCTAGTTCTTCTACATCAAAGGGAAATCGTTTCTTCAAGAATAGAATTTTGTGCTACTATTGCAAGAAGAAAGGACACATTGTTATGAATTGCACTCAGCGTGCCAAGGACCTCCTTGATGACAAGTTAAATACAGATAAGGCATTAGCTACAGATGATAATGAAGAATGCCTTCATGGGGAGGCTACTAAAGATCCTCTACATGAAGAGAGTGAGGAGGAATATGTTCTCTAAATCAAATCTATTAGAGGTAGGAGGCAATGGAGGTTGGAGGACATTTAGTGACCTCTCGTCAGTCACTAGTGACGGGGTCGTGAAACTGCATTAGTGACCAAACTATTTTTACCAAAAAGACTAAAGCCAAGATCGGTTTCTAGGAGGTAGCGGCAATCGTCTCATATCATTTGTGATTAGAGTGGCAATGATCTCCAATGGTGGCTGCATACGTGACAACAAAGACTTGGCTCTCAAGCTTTGTAAATTGTGGTTGGATGTGTTTGTCCCCAATCACTATTGTTCGTTGATTGTGAATGGATGTGTTTGTCCCCATTCAGAAGATGACTGGATGTGTTAGTCCCCAGTCAGAAGAGATGGTAATTATGATTGGATGTGTGTGTCCCTAGTCGTAATTGTTGTGGGCAGATGTGTGTGTCCCTGTTCATGAATTTGATGTTGGATAAATGTGTTAGTCCCTATCCTCAGTTCCATGGGTAGAAGTGTTTGTCCCTATCCTTGGATAAAAGTACAAGGCGTGGTGACGCTAGTTCCACTATTGCTTGGCATGAGTAGATGTGTATGTCCCTACTCTTATCTTATATTGTTTGTTAAGCTACTGCGTGTGGTCATTAAGTATTGTGATGTACTTTCACCCCATGTTCACACTAAGGGGGGGTGTTGGAAATTAGTGTTCATATAGGTACATTAGGATGCATAAATAATTAAGCATAAAATATTTAAGGGGTGTAAATAAGTGTCAAAATAATATTAAGTTGTTAAGAAACAACTTAATATTATTATTAGTCATATGGTTTGTTGTTAAGGTTATGTGTTGTACGTGTGTGTTTGAGTTGTTAAAACAACTCATATAATTATAGAGGTTGTTTAGGTAGTTTCCTAAAAAAAATAGTATTTGAGAATCCTATATATATGTAAAGCTTTTGAATAAAAATTGATGAAGAATGAAGCATCGTAATATTTGATTTTAATTATTTTAGCTTATGTTCATCTATGTCCCATATTTTCTAACAAATGTCCATTGTTCATCAATCATCAAAAGGTGTTGAAGATAGATAGCTACGATCAGATATAAATGATAATTGCATTTATGCATCATCATCATTTATATCGAAACCTTCAAATCCTAAGTATAGGTTTGTGATTTGCAAAATATATAAAATGAGTATATTCAGATCGAACTAAATAAAATTGCATACATATAAATTATGTTTGATTATTAAGAGGCTAATCGTCGGATGGTATAGACGAAGGGACTAACAATGAAAGACACGTCTGCTCATAGGACATGTCGCTAATGAGACGTGTCTCATGAAGACATGTCTCTCATGAGATACGTCTCCTGAAAGCCGCGTCTCTCCATCTTGGGTTGTGCCCCTCCTTACCCATATTTATGGGTGATCGGATCCTCTATAGCAGATAATCAAAATCAATAAATTAATCTGCTCTTGAAGGTCAAACATCTACAAAGAAAATACAGACTTAGCATTTCATAGATACATTAAGAAAAACTTGACATCAACCTCCTTATTTCTAGTTCAGATTTAAGTATATAATCCGATAAATTTGATCAAATTTAACATGGTATCAGAGCCATGTTAGGAAGATCTGATTAAAAATATCAGATTATTTAAATCGTATTTTCTTGAAATAATAAACAAATTCCATTCTTCATAATGTCAAGTGTGATCAGATTTGAGGATCGTCTTGAAAGTGCAAACAACTTTACATCATGGAAATTTAGAATCATGATGATTCTAAAAGAAAATAAGTTAAGACTCATTTGTGAAAGAAAACAAGAGACAACCAGAGGATGATCCAGAGAAAACTCAATGGATTGAGAACAATGAGAAAGCTATGAAAATTTTAGTAGATGCAGTTAAGGACCATATAGTACCCATTTTGTCAAAACATGAGACTACATACCTAATGTTTAAATCCCTTGAGAGCACCTTTGAAATAAACAACACCAGTAGGACCCTTGCTTTAAAGAGGCAACTCAACCATGTTCAAATAAACAAAGGAGAATCTAATAATGCATACTTCATGAGAATCACTGAACTAAGAGATCAACTGTCAACAATTGGATATCAAATTGATAGCAAGGAGTTAACACTAATAGCTATAGGAGGCCTACCAAACTCATGGGAGTCATTTGTTCAAGGAATAAGTGCAAGATCTAAACTCCCTAAATTTGATAGGCTGAGAACAAATTGCTTACAAGAAGAAACAAGACTCACAACAAAAGGAAACAATCAAAACCCCATAGATGAGGACATTCATGTGCTAAACACAAATTCTCATAAAAGGGGTAAGAAAAATTCTTATGGGAAAGGATCATTTAAGAGAAAGAAGAATTCTTATGGAAAGGGATCATTCAAGAAGAGGAAAGACATCTCTCAAATACAATGTTTCAGATGTGATCAATATGGACACTATGCAATGAAGTGCCTTGATAGAACAAAACAACAAGCATCCTTTGCTAAAGTTGGAAAAACAAATACAGACTATGACTCTGAGAAATTTGTTTTCTACTAAGCACTATCAAGTCAAGTATAAAACCAAGTCAACAACTGGGTAATTGATAGTGGTTCATCTAGGCACATCACAGGGTTCAGGGAACACCTAGATACTATGAAAGAAGAATCTGACGAAGAAGTGACTATTGGGGATGATTTAGCACATCCGATAAGAGGGGTTGGAACTTGCACCATAAAATTGAAGTATGGCCTTTCTCTACAACTCACTGGAGTATTGTTTGTACTAGGAATAAAAAGGAACCTAATATCCATTTCTGCTCTTGAAGACAACGGATATAGGGTTACCTTTATGGATGGAAAAGTTTTGGCATGGCCAAAGAACTCAAATATAAAGAAAGCTCAAACTATAGGAGTAAGACAAGGATATCTCTACAAACTGTGCACAGATTCTAAACAAGCTCTTATTCATGAGTCCTCAAATTCAAATGAAATTTGGCATCGAAGATTAAGACATCTTCACTTCTGCGCCCTACCTTCTATAGAAAAATTAGTAACAGGATTGCCCAAACTAAAACAAATCCATGAAGGAACATGCAGAGGGCGTGCCCTACGAAAGAATACAAAGGGAACCTTCCAAAATAGTTTGAGTAAAACCCAAAATGTGTTAGAACTAGTACACTTTGACTTATGTGGACCCATGTCTGTACCCTCCATGGCGGGATTCTTATATTATGTAATATTTGTAGATGACTTCTCTAGGAAGACCGGGATATATTTTCTTAAATGTAAAGAGTCAATAGAAATCCTTAAAAAGTTTAAGGAGTTCAAAACACTTACAGAAAACTTCTCCGGGAAGAAAATCAAAATACTAAGAACAGATAATGGAAAGGAATACACCTCAGAAATCTTTAAGCAATTTTGTGTAAATGTTGGGATTAAGAGGGAGTTTACTGTAGCCTACAACCCTCAACAAAATGGTGTTGCTAAGAGGAAAAATAGAACTATTGTAGAAGCTGCTAGAGCAATGTTGTTTGACCAAAACATTGAAACCTCATTTTGGGCAAAAACCTCTAGGGCAGTTGTCTACATCCAAAATATATGTCCCCACTCACATCTAGATAACAAGACTCCTGAAGAAGCATTTACTGGTATAAAACCTGACATAAGTCACTTAAGGATCTTTGGTTGCCCTATCTACATTCATGTACCCAAGGAAAAGAGATCCAAACTAGAACCTTCTGGAAAGAAAGGGATATTTGTGGGATATAGTGAAACCTCCAAAGCCTACAAAATATACATATCCGGGCAGAAACAAATTGAACTGAGTAGAGATGTCATATTTGAGGAAGACATTGCCTTAAAAAGGGCAAAGAGCTCAAGTGAGAGAGAAATTCAAGATTCCCCTAAAGTCTTAGAAGAGGAGCCTGCTCCTGAGATTCAGAGGGAGTATCCTGACAAAAATCTTAAGCGAAAATCAAACTGCTCCAGAAGAGAATCCCAATGATAACAGCAAGAAGAGACCACTTTGGGCTAGGAAGATGATTAAAGAAGCTGAGAATCATACAGCACCGAAAGGTACTTTTAGAGAAAGTAAGAGACCCAAAAGATTCTCGAGCTATGTTGTCTTAATGAATGAGATCATTAGTTCAGAACCTACTAGTGTTACGAAAGCTTTCAAACATCAAATGTGGAAGGATGCAATGACGAAAGAGTATCAATCCATTTTGAAAAATGATGTATGGGATATAGTACCTAGACAAAAAGAGAAATCTGTTGTCTCTTCTAAATGGCTCTTCAAAATCAAACATGTTGTTGATGGCAGTATAGAAAAACACAAGGCACGTTTTGTGGCCAGAGGTTTCTCACAAAAGGAAGGTATTAATTATGAAGAGATATTTGCACCTGTTGCTCGATACACCTCTGTGAGAGCAGTAATAGCTATTGCAGTAGCTAAAGGCTGGAAGATCCATCAAATGGATGTGAAAACTGCTTTTCTGAATGGGACCATTGAAGAAGAAGTCTATCTAGAGCAACCTGAAGGTTTTGTGATACATCAAACTGACTCACATGTATGCAGATTAAAGAAAGCTCTATATGGACTTAAACAGGCTCCCAGGGCCTGGTATGAAAGAATTGACAGCTATCTCTTGGGACTAGGATTTTCCAAGAATGATGCAAATCCAAATCTCTATTTTAAGGTAATTAAAGGTGATATGCTAATAATAATTTTATATGTTAATGACCTGTTGATAACAGGAGAAGATCACCTTATCGCTCAAGGTAAAAAGGACCTGACTTCAGAATTTGACATGAAAGACTTGGGCATTTTGCATTACTTTCTGGGGTTAGAAGTCTAGCAGAAATCAGATGGCATCATCCTAAATCAAGGAAAGCACAGTATTGATATTCTGAAGAGATTTGGGATGTTGGACTGTAGACCCATGTCTACACCTATGGAAACCAACTTACACAAATTGAAAGAAGCAGCAGCAGAATCAAAATTTGCAGATCCTACTCTCTTTAGACAGATAATTGGATCATTAATGTACTTGGTTAACACCAGACCGGATATTTGCTATGTAGTGAATGCCCTAAGCCAGTTCATGTGTGAGCCAAAGTGTAAATGTTAATCAAATCTTATCAAATTGTATCCTAAAAGGACCTATGGAAATTCTAAGTCTGAAATTCTCTGCAAGTATTCTAAGTCAGATTTTTATTCTTGTATTTCAAATCTTCTGATTGCAAAACATTTATATATTTTGATGATGCAAGATAGAAGATTGAATTCCCATTTATATTATGGGAGGAGACACGTCTCATGAGAGGACGTGTCTCCACAAAGTGGAGACACGTCCGCTCATGGCACATGTCCCTTGAGCGTGCGGGCTCCCCTTGACAAACCGAAATATTCGGTGTTTATTTATTAACCAATTAACATGATTTAACAAGCAATAATCAAATAATATAAAGTTCGATTTTATTCATTCATGAATTTCTATCATCATCTGAAAATCGAATAACTTATTTGTAGACATTATATTTTAAGAGCAGTTCGATTAAATATAAATGATGATGATGCATGAATGCAATCATCATTTATATCTAACCGAAGCTATCTTAAATCAACACTCCCTCTTAGCTAGTGAAGATAACTCAAAACAAATAAGTGGAGATATCACCTTTACACGTGATATCAAAGATATGATATGTTTTCTCAATATTGTCAAGTCACATGGCATTCTTCATAAAACATCTTCATTATGGTATGTGCACTGACATCAAGTCTCATGATGTCTACCATAATAATTCATGCCATATCCACGGATATATATTTATCCACCATGATTATCTCTTAAGGATCACAATGATCTTCAAATGACATCAAGTCCCATGATATCCATCAAAGTGTCCAAGAGATACTATCATGACATGTCCACAGATATCAAGTCCCATGATATCTATCATGATAGTTCAACTTATAATTGTAGAGTCATCACTTTACAATGTCACATACAAGTGTTCATTATTAGAAAGATCGTCACCTTTCAATAATGTACACAGGGGTAGAGGGCCCATAAAGTCATGGAATCACACACATGACAAAAGAATTTACACATTAAACATCTTTAAATATATTAGTACAATTTTTAAACAATTTGAATTTCAATAATATCAAATTACATTTCAACCATACCAAGCTTCTTCCTGAAGTGTTCAACCTTGATTCTAGAGAGAGGTTTGGTGAGAATGTCTGCTGTTTGATCATTTGTACTAATATACTCCAACTGGATTACATTCCTTTCTACCATGTCTCTTACATAATGGTAGGGGATCTCAATATGCTTAGATCTATCGTGGAATACTGGATATACCGAGAGTTTAATGCAACTCTGATTATCACAATGAATGATAGTAGGATTCAAGGGTTCACCTAAGAATCCGACAAGCAATTTTCGGAGCCATACTGCTTCTCTTGCCCCCATAGAGGCTGCAATGTATTCAACTTTTGTTGAGCTTTGTGCTATTGAACACTGTTTTCTGCAAATCCAAGAGATAATAGCCGATCCTAAACTGAACCAACATCCTGATGTGCTTTTCTGATCGGTTACACTTCCAGCCCAATCTGAATCAGAGTATCCATGTAGATCTAGTTGGTCATTTTTGTAAAGAAGACCATATCCAATAGTGCCTTGAAGATATCTCAATATATGTTTCACAGCCATAAGGTGAATTTCCTTTGGCTCACACATGAATTGGCTTAGAGCATTCACTGCATAGTGAAATCAGGTCTAGTGTTAACCAGATACATCAATCATCCAATCATTTGTCTATATAGAGTGGAATCTGCACACTTAGATTTTGCTGCTGCTTCTTTTAGTTTGTGAAGGTTGGTTTCCATAGGTGTAGACATGGGTCTACAATCCAACATTCCAAATCTCTTCAAAATATCAATAGTATACTTTCCTTGATTTAGTATGATGCCATCTGATTTCTCCCAGACTTCTAAACCCAAGAAGTAATGTAAAATGCCCAAGTCTTTCATGTCAAATTCTGAAATTAGATCCTTCTTTCCTTGAGCAATGAGGTGATCTTCTCCTGTTATCAACAGGTCATCAACATATAAAATAATTATTAACATATCACCTTTAATTACCTTAAAGTAAAGATTTGGATCTGCATCATTCTTGGAAAATCCTAGTCCCAAGAGGTAGCTATCAATTATTTTATACCAGGCCCTGGGAGCCTGTTTAAGTCCATACAGTGCTTTCTTTAGTCTGCATACATGTGAGTCAGGTTTATGTATCACAAAACCTTCAGGTTGTTCTACATAGACTTCCTCTTCAATGGTCCTATTTAGGAAAGCAATTTTCACATCCATTTGATGGATCTTCCAACCTTTAGCTACTGCAATGGCTATCACTGCTCTCACAGATGTGTAACGGGCAACAGGTGCAAATGTTTCTTCATAATCAATGCCTTCCTTTTGTGAAAAATCTCTGGCCACAAAACGTGCCTTATGTTTTTCTATACTGCCATCAGCAGCATGTTTGATTTTTAAGAGTCATTTAGAAGAGACAACAGATTTCTCTTTTGGTCTAGGCACTATATCCCATACATCATTTTTTAGAATGGACTGATACTCTTCCGTCATAGCATCCTTCCATACTTGTTGTCTGAAGGCTTCTGTAACACTAGCGGGTTCTGAATTTATGATGTCATTCATTAGAGCAACATAGCTTGAGAACCGTTTCGGTCTTTTACTTTCCCTAAAGGTTCATTTGGGTGTTGCATGATTCTCAGCTTCTTTGATCATCTTTCTAGCCCAAAGTGGCCTCTTCTTGCCATTGTCATTTGTATTCTCATCTGAAGTAGAATGAAGTTCATTTGGTATTTCCTCAGGATACTCCCTCTGAATCTCAGGAGTAGGTTCCACTTCTAAGACTCTAGGGGAATAAGTTTCTATCTCACTTGAACTTCTTGCCTTTTTCAATGCAATGTCTACTTCAAAGATGACATTTCTGCTCAGTTCAATTTGTTTATGCCCGGGTATGAATATCCTGTAGGCTTTGGAGGTTTCACTATATCCCACAAATACCCCTTTCTTTCCGGAAGGTTCTAGTTTGAATATCTTCTCTTTGGGCACATGAATATAGGCTGGGCAACCAAAAATCCTAAAGTGACTAATTTCAGGTTTTATGCCAGTAAAAGCTTCTTCAGGAGTTTTGCTATCTAGATGAGAATGTGGACATCTGTTTTGGATGTAAACAACAGTTCTAGAGGCTTCTACCCAAAAGGAGGTTTCTATGTTCTGGTAAAGTAACATTGTTTTTGCAGCTTCTACAATGGTTCTATTTTTCCTTTCAGCAACACCATTTTGTTGAGGGTTGTAAGCTACTGTAAACTCCCTCTTAATCCCATCATTCAACGCAGAATTCCTTAAAGATTTCAGAGGTGTATTCTTTTCCATTGTCTGTCCTTAGGATTTTCATTTTCTTTCTAGAGAAGTTTTCAGTGAGAGTTTCGAACTCTTTAAACCTTTTAAGGATTTCTATTGACTCTTTACACTTAAGGAAATAAATCCAGGCCTTCCTAGAGAAGTCATCTATAAATATAACATAGTATAGGAAGCCTGCCATGGAGGGTACTGACATGGGTCCACATAAATCAGAGTGAACCAATTCTAGCACATCTTTTGTTTTACTCAAGCTATTGTGAAAGGATCCCTTTGTATTCTTTCCTAGGGCACATCCTTTACAAGCTCCTTCATGAGTTGGCTTTAACTTAGGTAATCCTGTTACTAGTTTTTCCACAGATGGTAGGGTACGAAAATGAAGGTGACCTGATCTTTGATGCCAAATTTCATTTGAATCGGAAGTCTCAAGGGTAAGGGCTTGCTTGATGTTCGTGTAAAGTTTGTAAAGATACCCTTGTCTTAAACCTATGGTTTGAGCCTTCTTTATAGTGGAGTTTTTAGGCCATGCCAGAACTTTCCCATCCATAAAGGTAACCCTATATCCATTGTCTTCAAGAGCAGAGATGGATAGTGTCAAGGTGTTCTCTGAACCCAGTGATGTGTCTTGATGAACCACTATCAATTACCCAATTTTTGATGTTCTTAGATACTTGACTTGATAATGCTGAATAGAATACAAATTTCTCAAATTCATAGTCTGAATTTGATTTTCCTACTTTAGCAAAAGATGCTTGTTGTTTTGTTCTATCAGGGCATTTCATTGCATAGTGCCCATATTGATCACATCTGAAACATTGTACTTGAGAGATGTCTTTCCTCTTCTTGAATGATCCTTTTCCATAGGAATTTCTCTTTCTCTTAAATGATCATTTCCCGTAAGAGTTCTTCTTACCCTTTTTATTAGATGTTGTGTTGAGCACATGAATGTCCTCATCAATGGGTTTTTGTTTGTTTTCTTTTGTTGAGAGTCGTGTTTCCTCTTGTAAGCAGTCTGTTCTTATCCTGTCAAACTTGGGGAGTTTAGATCTCGCACTTATTCCTTAAACAAATGACTCCCATGAGTTTGGTAGGCCTCCTAGTGCTATTAGAGTTAACTCTTTGCTATCAATTTGATATCCAATTGTTGATAATTGATCCCTTAGTTCAGTGATCCTCATGAAGAAGGCATTAATAGATTCTCCTTTGTTTATTTGGACATTGTTGAGTTGCCTCTTTAATGCAAGAGTCCTACTGGTGTTGTTTATTTCAAAGGTGCTCTCAAGGGATTTGAACATTAGATATGCAGTTTCATGTTTTGCTAGAATGGAATGCTTGTTGTGACCTTTTTCACACATCACCCCATCAAGATGGGGACCCCTAAATTTTGCTCCATTCTGGTCTTTTGGCTTTGGTTCGCTCTCTCTCTGGTCTCTGGTCCTTCCGGGGATGTCCTGTCGTTTGACCCAGGTTAAAGTATTGTTCAAATCTGTGAAATTAGGGTTTCCCGCCATCCAGGCTTTTAAGGGTCAAACCGAGTCACGAAATTGAAATCTAAGCTTAGTGCAGCAGTCAGAAGACTTCCAGCAGAGTCCCCCTAAATTTTCACTATATTCCGGCAACTTACTATTTGTAGTAAGTATTCAATTTGGGGACTATTTTATTGAGATTTTGGAATTCTGTCAGTTCCACTGCATCCGGGTAACACT